>JAODUP010000001.1:1457500-2017500 GCA_025642065.1 Paralvinella palmiformis
GGGTCTGATGGAATGATGCCATCTTGGAAGATCGCGGCGATCGGCGGATTGATTGGCCAACGGGGTTAATGAACGCAAATGGGGCCGACAGCCCCCGGGTGTGTGTATGTGTCTGTGTGTGTGTGTGGGGGGGGGGGGTATTTCGATTGTCTACTATTCCACGAGGCACGGCCTAACTAACGCCCACACCGAAAAGGCAGCTCACGTTTACTTTTAATTGGCGACGATACTCACTTAGTTAATGCGGATAAATGCCTATTAGTTTTGGGGGTGGACACTAGGTGGCGGGTCGGTGGTAACTAGCTTCCTATAAGATTTTGTATCTCGATGTTTGTCGTTCGTCTACATATGCCGACCATGTACATTGTGGCGAACAGTTAGCGTTCCGTTGCTTAGCCGCCGCGCTCGTTGAGGGTCGGCGGTAGAGTGGGTGGGTAGAAACTCGACGTTCAAGGTTCTAATCCACAAAGTAACCGGTTACCCGTCTTTCACGTGTTTTTTCTCTCCATTTGGTTTGATTTGACGACCAATCGGTGCTGGTTGCCCGGTTATAGGTAACATTATGGATAATGCATATATTATAATAAGAAGACACACACACACACACACACACAGCATCGTATCCTTTTATGGCCCATTCTATAGTACATCCCCTGGATTCGACGCCCCCTCCCTACCAGATTCTGCAGGTTACCATAGGGGACAAATTGCAATCGAATAAGGGATTTAGCTTCAGTCGTTATACATCGGTTTATAATTTTATGTTTTTAAAGTTCTTACAGCACGGGTACTTATTTGAGTAATACAGAGAGCTATATTTCGGAGAATCCATTGATACTTGCTCTAAATAATCAAAGTAGATTATTTTCCCCCCAATTTTTTTTTCTTTTCCCATCTTGCCAGCCATTTCCGGTTGGCGGGAATCTGTCGCACATGCCGTCATCTTCAAAAGTTTTGAATCAACACTCGCATGAGCCAAGAAAGTGTTCCGTGCCTCTCAAAGCATGAACACATTATGGGAGGGATTTCTAACTGATGAATATTCAAATCGATCGGGAATCAAAGCATAAACTTTAATCAGCAGAGAAAGAATTCAGTGCCCGTAAGTATGTATTCAGTAACAAGCTTGCGTGTACGATGCCACTTTAAAACCGAATTAACCTACTTTTCTCGCAGTAGTAATTACTTCCTTGTCGCACCGATTTCTATGGCGAGCGGCCTAAATTACACGAGTACACGCATTCGCTGGCACGCACCCACGCGCGCACGCACGCACACACACAGATACGCTGTTTGAATGGGACCCGATAGAAATCAGCGCCGCCAAGCGGACACGGCACAATCCTAGAATGACAAGCGAAAGTGGCCCGATCACAAAACTTTGACCTTCAAAGGTGACCTTCCTATGGGTCTATTATAAGTGATTGGCTCATTTATCATGTGGACAAGGCCGCCTGTGGCAAAATGATGTGTTTGGCAGCTGTAAAGTGATCAACGTCTGAGCCAGGGCCAGATTAGTCCGCCCCGTGCGTAATGTTTATTGAAAGGTATTTGGCTTCTGTCGTGATTTCACAGATTTGCCGAAGTTGGCATGGACTGACTGCCAATAAACAACTTTCTCTCTCTCTCTCTCTCTCTCTCTCTGTGTGTGTGTGTGTGTGTTTTAGCAAAGCGTGAATTCAACCAATGGATGATTCGTCAGGGGAATGAAACCAATAAAACGACTTTTCATGTTGATGCGACTGATGTCTGACCAGTCCCCTTCTGTACGCAAACACCTGTTCGCTATGTGTTTCACATAGTAGTAGAGGTAGTAGTAGTAATAGTAGTAGTGGTAGCAGCAGTAGTAGCAGCAACAGTAGTAGTAGTAGCAGTAGTACTTGTAGTATAAGTATTTTATTTCACACAATAACAACAATCACGATAATAATAATAATGCAAATTTAACAGCGAACCATTCTCAGCAAGCACCATTCAAATATTATTATACGGTAAAACCTCAATATAGACCACTTAAAAACTCCAGTAAAAATATTGAAGGACACAAAAAGTTCATTTGGCGGGGATTTAAAAAAATGATGGTGTCTTCGAAAGGCTGACAACAGAACTAATATCCTCCGGGAATTTGCTGCACAAAGTGAGGTCTGCCGCATCAAACTCACAGTGGCCACTTGACTCTCGGATTGTGCGAGACACACTGGGCCCTTCTAAAATAATGTCTTGCCGGTGTGGCTCGGTGCTTAAGTCTATATTGAGTTATTACCCGTAATACGTACTGGTTAAGTAATTAATCTCGGAATTGCGTGGCGGGACTGTGGACACACACACACACACACACACACAGAGAGAGAGAGAGAGAGAGAGAATGTTATGTACACCTCATTTTATGAGCGGATGCAAACATTATGCGCCATTGTCCATTCTGGCCGGCCTCGGCTGGCAGGAAAGGCGAGTTTTTGCCTTTTTTCGAGCGCTCGTCGCCGTTTCGCCTCAAATGTCAAACATGATATGCATGTCGTCGGACACATTATGGCTCGAGTGTTTGTTATCTCGGGGAGAAATGCGCATTGAAGTCGCCCAACACCGGATGTTGGGTTAGGCGTCTCGGACAGGAAATCTGCCTGTCATTGGGCGGGTATGATTACCCATTGTTCGGCGGCTTATTGGAAACAAGCGGGGCCGCCGAACTCTACCCAAAATAGCTGCATTCCGTTTGCCGAGATTTGATGCTAAGGCGTGTGCGTGTATGTGTGTGCGCGCGCGCGTATGTCCGATACGTAAACGCGTACATACATAACTACATAAACGGATAGGTCGAGAGGCAGATAGATAGATGGAGAGGCAAACTAACGAAGTCACACGCGAACAGATAAATATACACGCGGACAGACGGGCGCGGACAGACAGAGAGACTGACAAATGAACGGACGGACAGTCGGACATACAATATGCTCATATGAAAGCCCAACACCCAGGATACAGTTGGTTCTAATTATATGGATCAGTAAACAAAGAACAGCGGAAATACTTAACACTGCCAATAAATTCGTTCAATGACAACAAATATTAGTCCATCTAGTATCTGATATCATTTATTATCACCTGGCATAGAAATTCCCCCCCCCCCCCCGGCAACAGGTAACTGGACAAGTATTTAGTTTCGTTGATTAGGGCATCACGGGAAGTGACTCCAGGAAGTTTGCCATTCTTGACCTCTGACCCTGACCCGTAATTGAAGTAGGTATTTCCAGGACAAGTGCCTCTTGATGATGATTTCATTAACAAAAGAGACGATGGCCGGAAGCGTGGGGCGGGGGTGGCCCGTGAGTGGAGGAGGGATTGCGGGTTTATTGGGGGGGGGGTTGTATGTACATGTATATATATTTGAGCTCCCCAACTTGCCAGTGACTGTTTGTGTCACCACTCCTACACAGATCTCCTTTGTCTAATAACAGTAAGTTTTCTCCCGATTCAATTACAGGGAGTGAGTGAGTGAGTGAGTGAGTGAGATTACATTTATTCTGAAATGCTCTGTTCTAAGAGCTACATATTCAAGTTACGGCTGAATTACACAACATCCCAGGGTGTATACGATTTCTAGCCATCACTTACGGCGGGGTGGTTCCTCAGTAAGCCATCACCATTAGTACCCAGACAGGGCCCCATTTGGTTACGCCAAGTCAGGGCAATCGTTCTAGACCCCGCTTGTGGGCGCCCCTGTCGAGTCCAGCTTTATGTATGTGGTTAACAATAATAATAATGTTTGTGTGTGTGTGTGTGTGTGTGGTGTGTGTGTGTGTGTGTGTGTGTGTGTGTGGATGGAGGGGGGTTTACAAGTCCCCGGTTGTGCCGGATGACACACCCCAACTACGGATAACCCCGCAACCAGGTATTCGTTATGTGGATGGGTGTACCAGTGAACATGTGCAAGATCAGCAGCCAGTTGTTTGATTCGAACCTGGTACCTCCTAGTTTCTGGTCGACCACCGGTACCACTGAGCCATGGCGATTGATTATCGATCGTAATGATCCCGCAGATGACGTCTTGTCTTCCCTGGCATTGTTTTGGTTCTGAAAAACAACCCAAAACAAATGCGAACGTAAACTGTTACAGTTAGATAAATAACAAATCTTATAAATAAAATCAAACAACAATCTTATAGCAGCCAAGATTCCTATACTGACTATAGTCATAACAATATTTCCACTACGCGCTCAATCCATAAGATCTCTCTCAGCACACGTTGTTGATATTGGCAGTGGCGACACCTATAGACAAACAGGAAATGGTATTGTTTTTTTCTGGATATATATTCGGCATACGTTCCTGACGGTTTTGTCTTTGTATCGTCCGGGATAGAGTTTGGCCGGTGACTCTATAGACACTTGGATCTCGCCTAATCCGACTTCCATGACCAATCGCCATGTCTGTGCCTGATCTTTGGGGACGGGGGATGTACGTAATGTATTCTGATGCTGTGTCCTGATTTCGAATGATATTAATACCAAATCGGTTGAAAACCCAGCCAGCCAGCCGGCCGGCTGTAACCAGTCAGCAAATCATCCGTCCGTCCGTCCATCCATCCATCCATCCATCCATCAGACAGACAGAACAGACAGACAGACAGACAGACAGAGACAGACAGACAGACAGACAGACAGACAGACAGACAGACAGACAGACAGACAGACAGAACCTTTAGATGAGAATAAGATAAAGTTCTCTTGATGTCTATCCAGTTGGCAGACTTTTTGTTGTGATAGTGAAGCGGACATAATGACACATGGGTCTCAGTTAGCAACTTGTTTGGCCGTCAACAGGTAGGTAGGTATTCGCTTGTGGAGCGGATCTGGCTGGATGTGTGCTCGGGCGGTGAGAGGTTTCGGAATAGGGACGTTGATGCATTCGGAAATTTGTTAAGAAAAATCGAAACATTATATACACTGCATATAATTGCCTTTCGTAGCACACGAGAGAAATGGACAGCAACCTCCCCCATACAACCCTCCCCCCCCAGTCGGATCCGCCTCTGCTCGATTTAATGAGCAAGCTACACTAACTAAATCAAAGGCCTTAATGGCCTTCCTAGAATTGCTGATGTTTTTTTACCCTGCCCAATCAGCCAGCTAGTTAGTTACCTGTGCTATTATTATTATTATTACCTACCTGTCTGCTCTGTGATGCTGATGGAGCTCTGTGTACCAGTGACTGGTTCGGGTTACGGGATGACCCCAATGACCTTGCCGTTTTGTTTTTGTCCGTCATCGGTTGGCGTGTACTGGCTGGTGACAGTCGGTGCGTGGGCGTGCGCGCGCGCGTGTGTGTTTGTGTGTGTGTGGAGTGGAGTGGTCCGTGTATGGATGTAAACTGTCGATGCCTCGAGCGATGATTTTCATTTAACAAGTTGCTGATATAATAATGCAGTTCATGACGACAGCGACAATATTGTGTGTGTGTGTGTGTTTTGTCTCTGTGTGTGTGTATGCGTGTGCGTGCATGCGTGCGTGCGTGTGTGTGTGCTACGCGTATTCGCCAACGCGTGTTCTGTACACACGGGATATTCAACGATAAATGCCGCTAAAATTATTAATATATTAAAAGATGTATTACATTTAAATAAATATACGCATAAACAAACAAATGTCAAAGAAAAGCAGATAAGATGACGACAACCAAAAAAATAAACAAAGCTATATATATATATATATATGGCCTATTAGTCGTCGGGTCAGTTATCGATTAGCTAGTTAGCTGGTACATTGGGCACAAGGTACAGTTACCTGTTTAGACCAATAGCTCGCTGTATTTCACATCAAACGATACCTGTTAGCAACACAATGGCTGAAAATATTAACTCACCTCATCTGTCAGAGAACTCTCTAGCTGTATAACTAATTACGGATACTGAAAGTGGCCGACAAATGTTTATCGCAGCGGCAGCGTCGTCCCTCAACGTGTAGAGGCTGTTGGGTGTTATAATGTTTGGGAGAAAACATAGATTTGGTAGCTTTTGGTGGTGAAGTAAGCGGTATTACGGACGATAACATGTTGGAGGGAAACCTCCACCCCCCCCCTCTCTCTGTATGTGCGTGTTTTGGTGATGTATGAAAACACAATGCCACAGAGAATCGGGAACCGAGAGTACAACATCCGGATGATTCATCAGGATTTGATCCGGAAAGATGACGTCGAATGCTTTTCTTTATCAATAACCGACGGCACGGGTTTATCTGTTCGCGCATGCGATGCCATCACGCGCAACGAGAGGCGATAGCCGCTCGCACCCGTCCATTCGCTCGCTCGTGCGTGGGCGTGTCCGTGCGTGACCACGTCTATTACTATGCGTGCCTGCTTGTACCTGCCGGTGGATTATTTTAAATTTTCACGTACCAGAAAATGGTTATCGCGAAAACGCCAAGCCGCCAAAAATCAGTCGTCGTCAGAGAACGCACGCCTCGATACAAGGATCGTACACGCTCCGAGTTGTCATCAAACCGCCTAACCGCTGATTGGCTGGTCGGCGGCTGATTTTATGCAAAAGATTAGTTGTATTATGACAATCAGTAACCGAAATGGCGAACATTTCCATATCGGTCACTGTCACGGACTGGTTCCAACATCACCGACGTAGCCGGGTCATAAATGTTTAATGTGGTAACAGTATCCAGTCAGTGCCAGGCCAGGTTAACAGATACAGTACTCTCGGCTGGCAGTGACCGGGTTATATATATATATATATATATATATATATGTTGTTATGATGGTGACAGCAACGCCGCCAAAAGTGCCCCCGCTCGTCAACAAAAAATTGTATCATCGTCGTCGTCATTATTATTATTATTATTATTATTATTATTATTATTATTATCAGTAATAGTAGTAGTAATAGTATATAATTAATTCATATACAACCATGGTGACTGTATGCTGTCCTATCCATCACACAGTCAAGATGATGATGATGTTGTTTGTTTGTTAGAAAACAGACATGATAACTAACACAAACACAATCACCAATACACCCATAAAACACAGACACAACAATTAACACACAAACGCGACCAACATGCAAACACAATACCAACATAACACACGCTCCCACGAATATATAAATACAACCATCACCTCACAAACACAACCACCAAGGCGTAGACTTGTACAGGCGCCAACACACAAAAAATTAAACACTGACATCACAACAACAAAAAAACACAGACACAACAATCAATAAAACAACGCAACAACCAAAAGTCAGACACAATAACCAAAATACAACACTGAACACACAGACACAACCATCAAGACACAGAAATAAACACCAAAACATAGACAGACAACTTACACAAAGACGCAACAACCACAAAACCTGAAACACATCAACCAAAACATAATCACAACTACTAACACAGAGACATAACCGTCAGAACACGGACACAACTACTAACGCACAGACATAACACCCGACACACAAACACAACAACCAACACACTGATACAACAATTAAAATACATATACAACAATTGACAGAGAGACATTGACACCACCACACAGACACAACAGCCCCGAAATACACAGACAACCATCAAAATATAGCACAACAACTAACCCAAAGACACAACAACATCCCCAAAACACCCAAAAACAAACCACACAGATGCAACGATCAAAATATAGATATGGGAACCAAAACACAGACACAACCACTAACACATAGATACAAACTCCACAACACAGACACCACAACCAACACACATAAACAACATCCAAAATACAGACACAACAACTAACCAAAGACACACAACATCCAAAACACAAACAACAATTAACACACAGACACAACAACTTATGGATAGGCAGAGACACTAACACAGAGACACAACAACCAAAAAAAACACTGAATGAATCATCAACACAGACACAACTACCAACACACAAAACTAACACACAAAAACACATAGAACAACCACTAACACATAGACACAAACTCCAGAACACAGACACCACAACCAACACACATAAACAACATCCAAACCACAGACACAACCACTAACACATAGACACAAACTCCACAACACAGACACCACAACCAACACACATAAACAACATCCAAACACAGACACAACCACTAACACATAGACACAAACTCCAACAAAAAAAATACAACCACAAACATAAACAATCCAAAACAGCACAACCACAAACACATAGACACAACTCGACACACATCACAACAAACCCAAACACATAAACAACATCCGAAACACAGACACAACCACTAACACATAGACACAAACTCCAGAACACAGACAACCACAAAACACATAAACAACATCGAACACAGACACAACCACTAACACATAGACACAACTCCACAACACAGACACCACAACCAACACACATAAACAACATCAACACAGCACAACCACTAACACATAGACACAATCATCACAACACAGACACAACACCAAAACACATAAACAACATCAAAACACAGTCACAAAAAAACACATAACCAACCAGACACAGCCCCATCCCAAAACACAGACACAATCATCACACACAGTACACAACAAAAATAAAAAGATCGACACACAGCACAACACAAAAAAACACTAGACACAATGCAGACACATACCACAAAAACCCCAAAAACACATAGACACAATCACGATACACAGTCACAACCAACAAAACACATAGACACAAAACATCGAACACAGCCAACACCAAACCGACACATTGACACAACAACTAGCCTACAGACACAACACACAGACATAACAAACAACACACAGACAGATCCACCAACACACAGCTCAAACCCAACAACAAAATATATACAACCATCAACCCAGGTATAACAACCAACACACAGTCACAACCACCAAAACACATAGACACAATCATCGACACACAGTCACAACCACCAAAACACATAGACACAATCATCGACACACAGTCACAACCACCAAAACACATAGACACAATCATCGACACACAGTCACAACCACCAAAACACATAGACACAATCATCGACACACAGTCACAACCACCAAAACACATAGACACAATCATCGACACACAGTCACAACCACCAAAACACATAGACACAATCATCGACACACAGTCACAACCACCAAAACACATAGACACAATCATCGACACACAGTCACAACCACCAAAACACATAGACACAATCATCGACACACAGTCACAACCACCAAAACACATAGACACAATCATCGACACACAGTCACAACCATCAAAACACATAGACACAATCATCGACACACAGTCACAACCACCAAAACACATAGACACAATCATCGACACACAGTCACAACCACCAAAACACATAGACACAATCATCGACACACAGTCACAACCATCAAAACACATAGACACAATCATCGACACACAGTCACAACCACCAAAACACATAGACACAATCATCGACACACAGTCACAACCATCAAACACATAGACACAATCATCGACACACAGTCACAACCATCAAAACACATAGACACAATCATCGACACACAGTCACAACCACCACAGCATAAATACACCCATACAAAACACAACCATCATTACACAGTCGCATCCATCAACCAACACACACGCGCGCCCGAGTAAACACACACACACACACACACACAATTGTTCGTCCATTTGATAAATATGCCTATCACCAGAACTGTCCCTGGTGTAAAACAGCGTAACAATCTAGCAAGTACCAACTCGCGCACGTACGCGCCCGTGCATCGGCATCGCCAGTGGTTTTTATCCAATTTTGCCAGCTCATGCTAGAAAGAGTACGAGGTGTGTGTGTGTGTTAACAGTGGTGACAATACCTTCCATCTCATTAAGGCCGTAACCACTTCGATGTAACACATATTCCCACCCATATACAAGTATATATATATATATATATATATATATATATATATATGCGGGGGGAACCGTGATGTAGTCGGTAGAGTATTATACTGCAGTATTAGTATTAATCACGTCTGAAAAAATTTCATCCATCATTATTTTTTAAACCTCCACTTGAACATCTCATTTATTTAAGTGAACTCACTCACTCCCTCACTCACTCACTTGTAGCCATTGTGTGGATTAGAACCGAGAACCTGCATATTTCTGGTCGTCCACGACAGCGTAATAAATATACTCACCCATTTAGTTTAAGCAGTTTAATAGCAGGGTCTCGATAAATCGGATCTCATGTTTGTATATAATCATGATTACTTTACAATGTAATCGAATACACTAAGTATTCTGGTAAGCTTGTAATCATTATGTTGTTACGTAATCGTAATGCTGTCATCGTTCAACTCTGATATCCGTCTTCTACTTTCCGATATTACTTACAAATGAAACTTACACCCTTAACTCCCGTGACAACCCGGCCAGTGTGGGGCCCTAGAACCTACCTGACTCATATATATATATATATATATATATATATATATATGATAGATTAACACTTTTGGGCTCAGTGATCATGATATTTGATGTATTACAGCCACTTTTGCGCACAATGTTAGCTAAATGGACCGAAGCAGCCGCCGAAGGTAATGAGACGAAGTGAAAGATGAAACACCCTTCAAACATACCCACGCCGAGATCGGGTGGTTGAGACCTGTGGCCAACCGCGTTACCGGTTATACCATGGAGGCGTATCTGGCGCTCAGGGTGATTGCCCCAGTTAACCGGTCCGGAAGGAGGGAGTTTGCTATCCTAACTGCTCGGATAATTGAGGGTTGACTGTTCTTTTTTACATGGCGCCCAGAATAAGAGACAATTTCTCTAACTATCTCTGTCGCGCGCTCTCTCTCTCTCTCTCTCTCTCTGTGTGTGTGTGTGTGTTATCGGCCAATGACGAATCGTCCTCCCCGAAATTACGCCAGATAAAAACCAGTATAATTCAGCGATGACATCTCTCCGCGCGCCCCATTCGGAGCCGCTGGACCGTGACGGCTCTCTGTTCCGTCGTCTCTCACCCGTACGCGGCTTTCATTTCGGGAATTTTTTCTCTTCTATTAAATGGATGCCTCGGAGGAGATTTTTTCTCTTCTTTCTTTTTCTTCTTCTTCTTCTTTTCGGCCCAAGTCGGCCTAAACAATCTGATTTTGAAAGTAGTTACCGAGAGCTCGGTGAATAGATAAAAGCGCGGGGGGGGTGTATCCTTTCTTCATTTCGCATCGGTTCCTTCGTCTTCTTTTTACGGCGCGGAGATAAATTATTAATAGATATCGGAGAGCCATTGTGATTCAGTCATGTCACTGTTATTATCGTGTCCATTGGACGCATCACTGGGACACACCTACATCTAAAGAGATAAAGCTCCTACATGTATTATGATAGTTCTTCTATCTGACGTCGTCAAGTTTTGGTTGTGTATTGTGTCGTTCAGACTTTAGTATGTTACCGGTCTTCTTCCTAGCTTAAGGCCGACGAGTATGACAGTGTTTCTGTTTGCGTTTTTGTGTCTGCTTGTTTGTTAGCTTGTGTCTGTCTGTCTGTCTGTCTGTCTGTCATAAAGCGTTTTTCTGTGTGTTGTTTCGTTGTACCGGTGATGTCTTGTCTGGCCTAATTATCTCTAGAGTGAGATCCCTCATCTAGAGAGATCCCGTCTAGTGAGAGAGAGATTCCCAGATAGAGATCCCACATCTAGAGAGAGATAGCTCGTCTAGGGAGAGATAGAGAGCCCTCATCTAGAGATATATCTCATCTAGAGAGAGAGAGAGAGAGAGAGAAAGAGATCCCTCGTCCCTCTATAAATCTCATCTAGAGAGAAATAGAGATCCCTCATCTAGAGAGAGATATATCGTCTGGAGAAAGATCCCTCATCTAGAGAGAGATATATCGTCTAGAGAGAGATCCTTCATCTAGAGACAGATCCTTCATCTAGAGAGATACATCTCGTCTAGAGAGATCCCTCTTCTAGAATGAAGGGGGAGGTTACCACTCAGCTAGAGAGGGGGAGAAACTAGATGAGAACACTCAACTCGAAAAAGATAATTTATTATTTCCTCATAATCGTGACATCACAGATTTATTCTGTGGCCTATAACTCCTTAGAGCAGCCCGTATTATATAAAAATCAAATGTAAAAAAAAAAAGTGGAATACAAATCGTAGTCATATCCAGTCGGGGCGGGGGGGGGGGGGAATCCGTCAGTATAAAGGTACCCAATCCTCTGCATGTATTCATGCACACTTGTATATATATATATATATATATATATATATAATATATATATATGGAATACATACATTATCGGCACCACCCAGCCACGTAAACAAACTATTGCGAATTATTAATGACATAGTGCTAAACACGCGCGCGCGCACACACACCGATAAAAGCGAGAGAGAAAAAACGTCACGACAGACATTCACTTGTTCCACGCCATACCTGAGGCAGGTGTTACAGCTTCACGGTTGAGATGGCCCATTCCTGGCAAAACTGTTTCCAGGAATGTCAACATTTCTTTACTCAACTCTACAGCTGCCGCTGGCATACCGCCTACAAGTCGCCGATAATCGGGGGGGTATTGTAGCGGGTCTCTCGTCCTAGCTAGAAGACTGTATGCGCGCAGGACTCGAGATCGGAGGTCAAAACAGAGGTCACAGCACCCTTATTGGTCTGGGGTGTTCGTCTAGGAATTTGTTTTCGTTCATCTCAAAGAGCACACACACACACGTCTCCGGTTACGTACGGGCTGTCACAGCGGCGCGGGAAGAATGCTTATTGTGACAGACTTTCTAGAGGTTCGGGAGGAATGCCACGAAACGCCGGGAAGAATTGGGTGAAAGAATGTCTCAGAGCGCGGGGCCTTGGGAGGAATGTAGAAATTATAGGGATATTCTCATTTTGATGTTGGTAAGGATTTGGGAACGAGTGAGAAGTTTGTTTAGCCACGATACTGATTACATCTGGATCGTACAGCCAAGAGATCCCGGGGACTGTCACGAACAATGGTATATACATTTGGGGGGAAATTTACATCCCTTGTAGTTTTATTTGCAAAGCTTACACTTATATTAATAATAACTATCTCTTTTAATGTAGATTATACTTAGAAACTGGGGTCAACCTTAACAGCACAGGGATAGTACTTTGTTTACAGATTTAATCTAACATTATAGATACTAAGATACTCACACTCGTACTTCGGGAGATGAGGCGTGGGAATGATACGCGTACTTGTGCACATGGTAGAAGCACTCTCCTGGAATGGTCCAAGTCAGTAGGGATTTGAACCCTGGTCCTAGGGGTCTACGTCCAATTACACCACCGACTCAGCCACGTTAAAGAAATTGCGAGGTTAAGCTAGCTAGCCCTGTCGTTGTTGATCATTGAAATAGACTTGTATATGAGCGGTAGTTAGACATTAAGTGCTAGCTTAGATGTAATTGTAACACATCTAGAATGTGGTTAGTTACAGAAAGGTTACAAGACCCGAGTCAGTGTGTGTATAGATTTTTGTTATGTATGTGTGTATAATATGACTGTCATATTTATTTGCAGGTTAGAGGTTATTATAACTGAGCGCAATACACCGATCGCAATTAAAACCCCATTAGAAGCATACCTGTTGCTATGTCTGAACAGTGATAGCCGATTAGAATTGCTGATGTTTGTGTGTGCGTGTGTGTTACACCTGTACAGTTGACGTAGCCATATTGTTTAAGTCGTGTTTAGATTACAGTTGGTACGGCGGTGGTATCACGACATGAACGCGTATACCGTTGTTTGTTAAGTTAGATAATCATGCCATGCACACTGATCCTGGTTAGAAATCTCTAGGTACCATAGCTTAGTTCCATAATAGCTATCTATCTGTCCAATGTAAATTTGTTACGAGTAATTACGTCCTCTGTTTGCGTATCGTTATATAATCTTCAGTCTAGCGAGATAACCTTACATGGGCATGTTTACAAGACGTACATCTAAACAGCTTTAACACGCGTCCCAATATTAAATACAGTGTACACAAATATCTCTCTTATAGACTACGCGCCTCCGTACAATGTCTGATTAATGTTAGGGTCACGTGTCCGGCTTACATATAGCACGCCGTCATGGAGGTGGAAAGACGCCCGGCTATGGGTTAACGCTGGTGAAGTGTTTGTTAAGTTGTGGCTAGATAAACAACGAGTTATATTTACACGACAAAATAAAACCACTCGAAGCTGTATGGCTTTCCGGCTGTTTATAGTTTGTTTGCTTGAATAATGTTGCTTTGAAGTGCTGCGCCGATATTTACTGCTCGTATTATGTATGATGTGTGCGAATTTCTGGACCGTCCACTTAGCTGTACAAATAATTCAGTGTGGTCTACGCGCACACATATATTTATACATATATACTATCATGCGTGTAATCACACACACACACACACACACAGACTCTCAATCACATATCAAGAGCTTTGCAATAAGGGAATAATAGTTCTGGCGCCAGAATGAATAAATCTATGAATATTGGGTATTGTTCATGTCAAGTATCGAGCCTGTACACTTTGTACTCTCCGCGTACACGTGTTGGGCTTCATGTTACAGAGTACAAGGTGACCTATTGTATTATGTGTGTCTAGGTCATATTTCACCACAACATCCTAGACAATTCTCATTGTCATGTTAACATGTTAAATGCGTAGATCACACACATTGTTCACTTGTATATTATTATTTAATGTGTGTGTTTATGCATGTATGTGTATGTGTGCATACGGATGAAAAAGAAACATCAGCTTATATATTTAAAATATTCCATCATTTATTCAATATAATAACTTCCAAGGCACAACAGTACACAACAATTGTACCATAACACTGTATCTACTTCAAGTCAACAATGTGGAAGAACAGTCAGCTGAAGTCTTGTAAACACACAGACACACACCAAGTCAAGAGGCATGATGGCAAGACATCCCCCATTAGCTGGGACCATGTATGTTAATAATTATAGTAATAATAATCCAATAATGCCACTGTTCGGAAACACCAAAAAAATCATCGCTGAGGCACTGCAACAGCTAGATACAAAAATAGCAGTCTCTCTGGTGATCGTATCTTGAAATGGAACACAATTTCCTGCCCAAAATGCATAAATTTCCCCAGCAGACATACATACCCTATAAATATATACCTCTAGCCGGGTTATCACAATATGCAGGTTGATATGAAATCTACACTAGTACATCAAAATATAACATATACCTATATAACATCTATCGGATAAAGGAAGACGTTCAATGCAAGAAAATTAAAACTGTGGGGAAATGTTTCCAAAAAAAGAGTTTTTAACTGAACAGAACTGGTTTGAACTTACTAAAAGACGCTTGTTACACGAGGATATATGATGCAAAATAATAAACACACACACATCTAGTAAACACCCAACAGCTAAATGTACAAAAAGGTCTGAACTGCTACAGAAATGGATGAACACTTTATAGATGAATGAATTAAGGCACACCTGTAACCATCGTATGTCGTCTGCGTTATTGGGATTGCGAACAAACCCAAACTCCACCCACGCACACCAAAAAAATCACCACCCCAGAGGGCTTGCCTGGAATGAGAAGCCATCTCTGGCTGTCACCGGCACCGAACCAACTGGCAAAGCAGCAATCAAGGATGATGGTTCGCCGATTCTTCTGGGCGGCGGCGACACAGGAATTGAGGGAATGTTGAGTGTCGGCCTTCGTTTTGAGGAGGCCAAACTTTTCAACCGTTATCGAACCAACCTGACAGTTGTCTGAACGAAACGTCAACACGTGACCAGACTGATGATGACGCGGATGATGGGGGGCAACACATTCGGATGAGCATTTACACAAATGCGGGCGCGACGAAATGCAATCGATTCCACTTCTTTTTTTATAAATTATTTAAATATTTACAAGCTATAAACACATACAGACGTACAGAGAAAACGTTACTTTATGTACACAGTTATTTGTATAAGAATTCATATTTTCACGCACTCTCAACATTCGGGTTTCGCTAGGAAACGCAGCATCGTCGCCACCCCAGGGCACTCGTCCAGCGTGAACGGCCATTGAAATACCTGCAACAGGTACACATCTGAACTAATACTAAACACAATTCGTCGATTCGCTGAGCGTGTTCTTCTGACCAGAGCATATACCGGGTCGTGGAGAGAAAATAGCTCCCTACTTATTGAATGGCAGTAAATATTAACGTAATGGTGACGAACCGACATTGATCGTTCCACATCTACCATCGAAGTGTGTACGCGCACACGCGTACGCACGCAGACACATCATAGAAAGTTCGTAGCTACAAGCACTCACCATCCTACCGTAACACGGCTGATTCCACAACAGGCACGCCAGCCAGCTTTAAATAATGATCGGTTAACAAAACATTATGCAAGAGTTGGCACCATCCACACGCCCCTCGAGGCGTGCACACACACATACTAGCATCCATACAGTAGAAATAATAGCTAGCTAATGTTACACGAATTAAATGATAAATAAATCGATGCTGTTAATGTTTGTTAAGTCACAGATATAACAAGATCTAAATGTGGTTTATAAATGCTTGGGTTAAGAAGTTTGAGAACATGCAACAGCCTTTATAAAGTATGGCCTGGGGGTTGGCTTGTTAACTAGCATACTGGGGTACCGTAATAAATTACCGCGTTGTTCTCTCCCTTAATATAAATAAATATGGCTAAATTGGAAAAAGAAGTCTTAATAATAAATAATACCTGGCGAGATGCGCAATAAATAATAAATTAGTTGATGCCGACGGCTAGCTGACTGAATATGGGCAGACGGAGCAACGCCCCGCCGGTGGTGGTGGTGCTGCTTGGCGAGTCCGGAACCCCTCGTTCGTCGGCCCCGTAGCTGGGTGGTGTCAGAGGTGCTGCGAACAGGTCACCCAGACATTCGTTAAGTACATCGTCTCTGGAGCAGTTCGACCCACCGACCGTGACAGCGGCGGCGGCAGCAGCCTGAAGGCCGGCCGCCAGATTGGCGACGTTCACGCTCAGCGGCGAGGCGACGCCGGATCCCGACATTCCGGATAGGCCGACCGGCGGCGCGATCGGTCTCGGTAAATCCGGGAAGCTGAACACGTTGGAGAGCGCCGGTGGAGCGCTGAAGCCGGGCGGTGGCGGCGGGGTCGATATTCCGCTCAACACGTCATCGGTGATCATCGAGGTCGGGCTCAGCGATGGAGGACTGCTGGTCACGCTGGACGGTGGTGTGTCCACCGTGGAGCCAAGCGACAGCGGAAGGTTAGCTGCGAAGTCGAGGCTCTTCGGTCGAGCCACCGATGCTGCACGTGATGGAGGCTGCGCTACAGCCATTGCCGCCACTAAGCCGGTGCTGGCGAGTGCCTCCTGTTTGGGTACCTGAGTGCTGTTGATCTGAGACAGTACCTGTTGCTGCTGCTGGGCAGCCACCTGTTGTTGCTGCTGCTGCTGCGCCACTTGTTCGGCCACCTGTTTCAGGGCCTGTTGCTGCTTCATCTGCGTGATCTCGGACAGCTTGAGGTCGTCCTCGTTGTGTATGAAGTGACACCTCGGCCCATACGGGCAGAAGCCCACCGTGTGGTAGGTACGGCACAGTTCGGTCTTGTACTTCGGATGACGAGAGAGTGTCCTGAGCTCGTGACAGCCGTGAGCGAACTGGCACTTCTCGCCGTACTTGCAATAGCCACTCTCTTCGAACGGACGACACATCTCAGTCTTGTACCGTGTTGGGTTAATATTCTTGTGTATACCTTGGCTCTGGCTGGTACGATCGCTGGATGGCGAACCCGTTACCAAACGTTCTGTACGCTTCTGTCGGGACTGTTGTTGTTGTATTTGCTGCTGCTGCTGCTGCTGCTGTTGTTGGGCTACACGGACCATTCCGCTCTGCATCTTCGAGAGATGGTAGACGAGTTCGGGTGACAAGGTCGGTCCCATCCTCTCGGAACTATAGCAACTGGAGGATCCTGTCGATCCATAGGATCCCGTCGATCCGTACGAGCCCGTAGATCCGCCGCTGTGATTGCGAGTACGTGTCTGGGTTGCTGTTAGCGGCAGGGACATCACATTGTCGAAAACGGCCAACTGTTGTGGAGTCATCTGAGCGGGCATTGGGTAGGACAGCAACTTCTGTAACATAACAAACGATATCACATTTATTTACACACACACGTACATGCACACGTCACTTGTACAACTACAAGCTAGCTGCTACAATCAAACATCGCCTATTAGAATAATTACTGACTATGGTCTAGCCGACGTGCAATGCCCGATCCCATTATACGACGTGCAGAGTGCGCAGACATAAAAACGTACCATCAAGCCACGGGGCCGAGGTTCAGCGACCAGATAACAGCACACCAGTTGCTGGTTATACGCAACGTTCGCGCCAAACACATACTAAACTACAGTACGTGTATTGATATCGAAGTGGCATACACGAACAACTGTTCCTTCTCAGTGATCTACGTCCAGACACACGTCGGGCCAACCACGCGCAGTTTAATTATTAATCAAAAATAAATCGGAGGTAAACGGTTATGTCATATGTACAAATTTTAAAGGCATTTACCTCGACAGTCATGATCCCGTGGGTACCGCGCTTCTAGGACGCTTGGTTGTCGATCAACCTCGACTGGCTTTATCCTACACGGTCCAGGAAAACAAAACAGCAACTGAATTAGCGTCCACTGAGGATCTGTCGTACTGGTATAGAGGCCGTAATTGGAAGATAGTTCAACGTCTCTCGCGCTCTTTCTCTCTCTCTCTCGCCTTCTTACAATTCTCAAGCTTTTCTTCCAAACGAAGCCTCTATCGCATCCTCCGACCCGCTGCCGCTATTTATAGAGCATCACCGAATAGGCTGCAGAGCTTCAAGCAGTTTCCCGCGCTGATTGGTCGATTGTCGGCCGGTTCAGCCAATGATGAATTAGCGAAGCCGTTGGCGCGCATCGTGACTCCGCCCACTTGTTGTTGCCGCAACAAGTGTCAGTGCTGCTATGTGAAGGAATGTAGTAAACGGGGCTTCGGTTTTAGGGGATTATTATACCTTGGGAAGTTGTGTTTATCATGCGCAGTGTTTCTCATTCGTTGGCATAAAATCGAATACTTCCGAACTCAGTGTCAGGAAATTTTTATTGGCGTATGATGATTTAGTACAGCTAAATTTTTATTTACGAATAAATATCAAAATGTCCCCTTCGCATATTCCTTTTTCGGCCTAACTCGAACGTCAACAACTGAACTAGTATAGCTACAGTAGTAGTAGTATGAGCAGCAGTAGTAGAATTCGAGATGGTAATACCAGTTGGAGCAAGTGCGTAGATAATATTGAATACTTAATACCACTTGACAGCTATCTCACACCCCCAAAAAAGTTTTTAAAAGGCCCCAATTTTGTTTATGCTTTTGTCTTTATCCACCAATAACCTATAAAAAACAAGACTCGCGTCTAACCAATTCACCACCAGGACAAGATCCCATTTGACGATGATTTACAATTTGCCTTACACACAAGCTACATATTCCAATGTGAATGTGGAATAAGCCACAAACAAACCATCGAATGTCTGTCCACTGGAGGAGGTGACGCGAAGTTCATATAAACAAAATTAATTCAAACTTCGACCACGAGATGTCGACACCTATCAGTTGGAGCTTTGCCTGCACCAGCCGTTTGGAAACTGCTCGATAAGCAGGAGCGGATCCCATGTGTTGGCGGGGGAGGGTTCTGGGGTTGGCTTCCTGATTTGAATGCATCTAATACCGTGATACGCAGGCAATGCACAAACATTATCGTTAATTTTGTACAATCACTGCTCCTCTGTGTTCGACGATTGTGTAGGAGAGGAAAACAACGATACAATACAAATCATTCTAGAGGTGTGTGTGTGTGTGTGTGATTGGTTTTCACACACACATACGCACGCACACACACTTTTATACACATGTTTGTTTATGATATGTGGAATAAATGAGAAGAGGATTTCATACTTTATCACTTCCAGCTTTAAACAATAAAGATAAGGGGGGTCCGTTCACAAAAGATGCACTCCTGAATAGACACCCACCCACCCATACACACACACACACACACACACACATGGGAAGAGTCGTACACTATGTGTGCTTGTAATACACAGTTATTGACAAATATAGCCTCCATTATGCACTGTAAGGTAAATAATTCAATATTTTCATTAATCGCAATTTCTTTCCGTTAGTCTTGACATACGTATGTCAAATACGGTTAACCGATTGCTAACTTGCTACTATTTGATTGTCTATTCATACTCTTCAAGGTAAAACTACGTTTTCAGAACTTTCTGTTATAGATAATTATATTATGTATTTCTAAGGCATTAGAGACTCTCACTGGTAAACCTACTACGGTTGGGTTGGGGGGGTCGTTTTTCTAAGCATCACACTTATATTGTAATACTAATGCATTCTCCATAACAGAATGCCGCACAACGTGGTGCTCCTCCTCCCCTTGCAAAGACCGGTTGACATTGGGGGCACGCTGGGATATATTTCATTTCTAGGATCCGCACATCAACAAGTGAATGGCGGGTCGAACCACCCCCCGTACGCGCGCACAAGCTAATCACGTGTCAAGGAATTGTACGCGTAAACCCCGGGAAAAGGCTACTCCTGGATGAATATGCATGAGATTCTCGCCTCATTCATTGGCCGTAGCCGAATCGGTGTCCAATGGGCGCACGATGATGCCATAATATTATCGAAGCTCCGCCCATTTAAGAAAGGGCGCGCAAATATATATGAGGTTGGGTACCACGTGGTTGCCAGTAAGCGAAACTGTAGGAGTGAAGGTGCTGAAAGTTTAAAGATTCAGTGAAATTCGCTTCGAACTGTGATATATCAAACTAACGCAGGGTTTTCTGGACACCGGCCACTTGCGGCGTGGTCACAAATTAACAGAGTTTTCCACCAGTATTCTGAGCAGAATACGCGTCGGTTCGGGGAATTTTAGTTATGTGCCGTCTTGTCGGTGACGGAACGAAGGATAACGTACGGACATTTTGCCAGAACTGTCAACGATATTTATTAAATTGCTAACCAAAGTTAGAGATTACGAACGCAAAGTGAGAGGAAAAATCCGAAGAGACAGTGTCTTAGCGGTTCGTAAAGTGGACTAAGCGGAGTCGTGTACTAGACTAGTCTAGATAACGCCCGTGGAACGTCAACATTTGACAGCAGTGACCTAGATACTTGACGCGTTTGAAAGTCAACGGTTGTGATACTCGAAAACAAGCCATTTCTTGAACTCAGGAGACACGAACCGGACAAAACATCATGACAGTCGAGGTGAGTTGAATTTTATCGGTCTAGCAATTGTATGGCGTTCGGAGCGAGTGGTTTCGTGTTCGTTTCCACCCAAATAGACGGCAAACGAGCGTGGTCCGTGTCGGGTGTATTTTTAGCGAGTCGATTCGCCTAATCATAAACAAGTACTACGTACTCGATAACCCTTTATCGTTGTCGTATCAACAGGTTACCTGAACAGGTCGCTGAACTAAACGTGGTCAAGTAAAAATGGCAGTTATTATTCTGAATTATAATTGGTTGAACAGGTTATCGGTTAGGCTTATTAATCAGCATGCCCTGATGCCGACGCCAAGCCCAAGGTCATGTCAAATGGCCGGACTGTGGCACGAACGGGAATTTTATTATTTGACCGTTTTACGAGGAGTTACCATAGTAGTTATGCCACTTATGGTGTTCCCGTGTAAACACTTTATCGATAGGAGCGAACAATTTCTGGAATGTTCCATGCTTAAATAAAACACTTTATAAGTATCCTTAACGCATTTCATTGATATGAGTAAATAATGAAGAATTTCTCCAGAATTTCTTTGAATTAATTAAAAATAAATCCCGTTATGTAATTCAGCTACGAAGGATTTCTCCAAAATTTCACCATGAGAATTTTTTGTGGATATTTATTTATAATTAACTATATGAAATTCTGGAGAATCCTTTATTATTCATTGATATCAGTGAAATGTAAATCATACTTGTAATTTGGCAAGTGCTTAAATTTGAACATCAACAACTAAATATCTAAACTGGCCCATGTCATGATGGACCAAGAAAGTGTTTTATTTATGCATGGGTCATGGCAAAAAATCTAATCATTAAATTTAAAGCAAAACATTTAACTAGTCCGCTTGTCATAGAATAAATTGCAATTGGGGCACTTTCGTTGTACTAATATGTTTTAGCATTATTGTCGAGATGCCATTTTCATACATTTTATTTAAACAAATTTCTTGTTGCAGAACCTGTTTACTCTGCTTGGTTCAAATCAGATGGCAGCAGGAGCGTTTACAGATGTGGTATCTCTACCTTTGGGTAGCCATGCCATTCAGATACCAGCTTCTCGGAGAAGACACCCGAGTTTTGGCTCCACTGGTTCCAGTTACGACAGCGGAGGTTCTCAGGCTGGCAGTCCACCGGTGCAAGAACTGCTTACGTTGCATTTGCCCCAGCCCACTCTGCCTGGAAGTCCGAAGTCTCATGGTGGCGTGGAGCAGCCATCGTTCCAAGATGCGATCCATGGCAGCCACAAGAATAATGTCAATCCAACACGCTACAAGACTGAGCTGTGTCGCCCATTTGAGGAGAGCGGCTACTGCAAGTATGGTGAGAAGTGTCAGTTCGCTCACGGCCGCGAAGAGCTGCGCTCCCTGTCGCGCCATCCGAAGTACAAGACTGAACTCTGCCGTACATACCACAAGTCAGGATTCTGTCCCTATGGGCCACGTTGCCACTTCATACACAACGAAGATGATGAGAAGCTGAACCGCATCAACCAGCAGAAGCATCAGCAGATTCTCCAACAGGTAGCACAGCACATTGCCCAACAGCAGCAGCAGGTGCTATGTCAGCTGACCTCGCAGGCAGCGAAGGATGTGTTAGCCCCACTACCTGGCCAGCTCATCATACCTCAGGCCTGTGCCATTACGCATTTGAAGCCTCTCGAGATGGCAGCCCTGCCTCTGCCGATGAGCCTCGGCTCTACAGTCGACACTCCACCAGCCAGCATCACTGACAGTCCACTATCTCTGAGTCCCGTGTCCTCAGTGTTGGGCCATGATGACCTCTTTGGTGGTGCAGGAATCCCAACGCCTCCTCCAGGATTCACAGCTCCTCCGCCATCTCTCTACCAGAAGCCTCTGGTCACGCGGTCCGCTTTGGCAACCTTTCCATCATCGTTGGATGCTGCCCTTCCGAGTCCGCCTGGCCTTGGCAGTGGTGGCCAGTGTGCGACTCCACCGATCCACGGCCCGTCTTCGCTGTTTCAGAAAGAGTCGTCATCTTCCGTGCCGTCTTCTCCATCGAGGCTACCAATCTTCAGTCGTTTCGGCATCTGAACTGCCGGTGTTTGTGTTTGGCGGCCATCCGACCAGACCGTTTAAAGACAGTTTCCGTTTTGTTTTGTTTTTTTCTTTCCCTCGCTTCTGTTGTGTCCCGATGATGTTTTAGCGATCTATGATGATTTTAGCAATTCGTTAAAGGTTTATCGAGTAGAACGGGCTTCAATTAATCGCCATTACTTTGTGATAGACTGTTATGTGATGATTTCAAATGGAGAATTTCTTGTGTAGGTAGATAAGTGCCAAATGTGGCTGTGCTACTCATCTTGAGACCAGTGATAATGTGGTATATGTTTTTGAGCTATTTATATGATGTGTTTGATATATATATATATATATATATATATATATGTATATATATATACACATATATGAACTTAACACACGAGGTGTGTGTGTGTGTGTGTGTTTTCAGTAAGATGTATCCCAGTGTGTTAAATAGCTTAGGGTGGATCCCTAGTTTAGTTCGTTTAGATTTCTAGCCATCTTGTTTACTGTCTATTTATTTGTTGTCTTTCTATAGCTAGGCCATTTTAGTTTGCATGTACATGGCTTCACGTTTTACCGAAGGTGCAGGTTCTTGCTCGGCATTCCTTCCGGGCCCTTGCCCTCAACCCCCCCTCCTGATTTCGGCGACTCGTGCTCGCTGCACGATGCCACTTCTGGAGATCGCGTCATGCGGCCTGGGAATAATGAGTGGGTGGAATGCGGTTGCGAGTGCTGGTGTGCGATGACTTCGCTTAATGTACAATATTTCCCTGTATATATTAAAGATGTTAATTTATCTCGTTGTATACTTGGCATATATGCAAGCGAACAAACCATGTGTTCAGTCAGTGTTCAATATTTTATACCATACTTTTTTTGGTCACAGCGTGCCTTTTTCCATGGCCATGTTGGATATGCAAGCAACAGGCACATTCCTCGAGTATTACCAAACGGCTATATTGGGCTTCCTGTCTCCAGTTTTTCTAAGCCCGGTTATTTTTCTAGAAGATTCTGCGTGGTGAGCGGACCAAATTGTGCGATGGCTGAGTGTACACTAGTGCTGTTTTCCTACCTAGTATTATGTGTATTGTAAGATAGTTCGGTGTCTGTGTTCGGCGTATGCCTGACTTCGGTTGACGTGGCTGGCTGGCAGTAGTCAGCCAGTGATTTTTGTCTTTATGGTTCAGTTGGTCGGACTGCGACCCAACTGAGGGCTGGATTTGTTTTTTCTAATCACAGAAATGCAAGAGCCCCTGCACAGGTTAGAATTGTTGTCGGCTTGTGCGCGTCTTCCAGTGTGTCATCATTGTTGCGTCGGAATAATTTGTGCAGATTATCCAGAGGGTTTACCATTTTCTCGATGTGATGGCAACGGATGTTTAAATGCAAGCGGTAATAACTTGGTAGTGACTGGTTATTGTGTGTTGTTGGTTTCTTTGCGCCTGTATACCATAGATGTTGATTCATGGCATTTAGTGTATAATAAGGCTCGTGTCTAAACGTTTGGCGTTGAAGACGGAAATTTAAACTTTCCTAGTAATAGTTAAGAGGTTTGTTAATGTTATTGTAGATGGGAAAAGTGAACCGATGTCGCGGGACGTGACTTTGTTTTGTTTTATTCTTCCTAGTATTGTGGGCATTACAGTGATAATGTTCAGATAATTTACAGGAGTGTTAAATTATTTTTAAACGCCGATATTTACAATGATCGGTGTGGTGTGAATAATACCTATCCAGCTTTGTTGACCAAATTAGTATTTCTCGGTACGGGGCCATGCCTGTTGTGTGTGTGTGTGTGTCAGGCGCACAAGTGTGTGTGCGGTGTGTGTATAGATAACCCCAGTACCTGATTCGTACCATTACTCAAGCTGTGTTCAATGTTTTAAGTAATAAAGTTGGAGAGAAAAAAAACAGCTGACTGGTTTATATTTATTGGTTGTAGATTTTGGTGTCACCAAGGCATAAGCTAAAATGTGGACCAGTCATATACTCGTCAGAGAGTATATGATGACATGTCGGTGCCTTTAAATAGACATTGGCAGTCTTCACACGGGCAATCAGTCTGTGTTAGAGGTGGCAACTGAATGTAACCTAACATTTGTAAACTGTACATGATACGTACTTGTCGGATTGCGATGAAAGGTGGGTTATGGTTTAATGTACTATATGATGGGTCACTTCAGTGTGTGTATCTTTTGGATACTCTATGAAAACGTGCAGAATCTCTGAAAAAGCGTAACCCGTCGCTGGGTGTATGTAATCGGTATTGACAGCTCACAGTTCCTGGTGATGATAATACTTTTGAGGTTTTGACAGGGTTCCTTCCCATGTGTAGTGGAAAACCTAAAAAATAACAAATTTATTTTCCAGGTTCTGGAAATGTCCTTGAATTTGACAAAATCAGAAAACGTTCTGGGAAAAAATATTGCCTGTGAAAATAACCGCCCAGAACCAAAAAGCCTGTCAATAAATATTAAGCCTGGAGAAGTGAACTTCAATTGTAGAAAAATAAAAAGAGTACGGGTCCCAAATTAAGTAAAAGTGGGTGCATCGTACAACTAGAAGGGGTGAGGGGGAGGCTGTACCCTAAAAATGTCAATAATCGATGATACATTGAATAAATATATGCTTTTTCGCACGTATCTTGATTTATTACCTTTAAATCTTTGGTTATATTATGTTCTGGAAAACATTACCTTGGCTGTGGGAACCATGATTGAAGGCATTCTATGATCTGGTGAATTGAATTATGTTTATCTCTAGCTGACTGTCCAAAATAAATAATTTACAAATTTCCTGTTCAGATATGTAAATATCATACACCCCCCCCACACACACACACACGTTATGCTTGATAAATAATACTTAAAATGTGCATAAAAATTGAACATTTTTTAATTAGTCTTACTCAACCAGTCAGTCTAGGGCTGACCTCAATAACGCCTCAACAAATCTAGGGCTGTCTTCCTGGTTCGCCATACCTAACCATATGTATGCGATGTACCTGTAAATGTGTACTGTTGTAGGCAACTGTATGTTTTGTTGTTCGGGGAGAATCCCCAGGCTGTCGCTTATTCGGCACAGCCTCTATGTTGGAGTGGTTGGGAATCTCCTCCCCCACCACTCACAGGGGAGTAGTACGGAAAGATGGAGCCGAAATACGCAAAGGGTGGTCACTGCCAGAGTGTTTTACGTCCTCAGAGGTTTTTTTAGCGTCTCCCTTATTTTAACTAATTCAGTGGAGAGGCAGCGCCATTTAACGTGGTCAGCCACCCACGATGTTGTGAGCCGAGAAATTAATCTCTGGAAAAGTTTCGACCTCTTGCGGGGTTCGAACCTGTGACCGTTGGCACCAAGTGCCGGGTGCTTAACCGCTAGGCCACTGGAGCTCACTAGCCAACTGTAACTGTTGTGTTGGTTATTAATCGTATCACATTCTAGATTCATCCCCATGTCGCCGTAGTGATCTTAAAGATCAGACCGATTGATGATAAAGGTAAAGGCGACACGGACAACAAACGAAAAGGAAATACCCAAAGAAATATATCAATCGATTCACCCGGGAGTTCTCAATAGACTGTTATGTTATTAACGCGGTCATCATCAAAGTTACAGCTATTTCCTGGCCGTGATGTACCACCAGTCTGCATACCTGGCCAGCTGTCATCGGGTGAAAATCTCCGAGGATTTAAGTGAAGAATACTTGCACTACAGATGAAAGTGAATTTGGTAAGCCCTGGCTAGATACTTGTAGGCGTCCAACGTGTCGGCCGGGTCACAGATGTTCAGATCTGTAATGGAAGATCGTGTTCTAAATTAACTGATTAATACAATTAGATCGGTTTGCCGAGAGATCTTTTATAAAGTGGCACACCGTTGTCCGTTGTTGACACTGTTGACATCAAAGGCCGGGTCGTCGTCGTCGACTTACCTCTGTAGTCTGATTAACTCCCAGTGGCCATCATTCTGTCCGTAAACGGAGATTGATCTGGCTTAATGTAAACAAACGGCATCAAAATTATCTGTTGCTTCTGCATTTAACGGTTCGCTGTCACCGCACTTAGCCAATGATGACTCGGCAAAAAAAAAACGAAAGAAAACCAACACTATACGACATCCGGGTATTTGTGGAACAAATTGATGAAGGCAGATTATCAAAAAATAGTATCATTTGAAACTTTAGGCTCGTTCTGAAAATTGACCGTTTTTAATGCTGTCCATACCTTTATAGCCAATGTATGGCCCTGTTCTGCTAATACCTTTATTAAATTTGGATCAAGATTATTATTATTATTGTTGTTATTGTTTAATCACGAATGGCGTTGCATTCCCATGGCTCGACTGGAAGTGCGCTTGTCCACAGACTGCTGAGCACCTAGGTTCGAAGCCCGGCCGGGTTATGTCGGAAGGGTGCCGATTTTTCACCCCGACTCGTTATCTTCGGAGGTGATTCGGCAATATTCACCTATGGCACGTATTCCTAAAACAAATATTTCTTTTCGCGCGCAACGTCGGTGTCCAGAAAAGTCGCATCAACCCGAATGACCCAATCTTGGCACGTTTACGTCGCGTTCAATCCGTACGCTTCTCTTTTGTGTAACTGATAATGGGAGGCAGATGAGGCGGCCGTTATGCACCCTGCCGTTATCAATTAGCGGAGAGATAACGCCGAACATAGACATTGTGTATCGTGAATGTTGTCAACGGCCGAAAGATAACAGCTTCGACACGAAAATACCAACCAATGGCATCCTGAAAAATCTCCCCCTCCACACCCCGTCCGACATATGAAAAGTCAACTGAAAAAATAAATACTAGAACATTCTGAATTCATTACTACATCCAGGCATGTATTTCAAATATCTGATGTCACGTTTATTTTCATATATGACCCTTATATATATATATATATATATATATATGCGTGTGTGTGTTTATGTGTGTGTAGATTTCGGTGTAGAACGCCGAGTCCCACTGTGAGAGCGGCATTTCTCTTGTAATATTGCCAAATGTGGGTTTTTTTTCGCCTCGGTTTTTCTCTTTCTCTATTCAGAGATTTTCCTCTTGTTATTATCTTCACTACAATCGCTGACAGTTCTCTGATAGCATCTTCTTTTCGGGACAGAAGTGTCTGACTGTCTTAAACTGTCGTTTATGAGGATCAAGGTATAATAATATTGTGTACCTCAACTGGGCTACAGCTTAGTTTGAGGAAGATTAAGATGGCTAAATATCTTAATTACTCAACACTCCAAACACTGTTTGATTAGACTAAGCAGTGTCACATTGTCAATATACAGTGTCTGACCGACACACACACACACACACACACATATACATATTTCACAAGCAAGTGTCTGACCATTCCACAAGCACAGTGTCTGACCACTCACCACAGTGTCTAACCACTTATTACAACGTCTGACCATTCACCTTAGTTTCTGACCGCTCGCCACAGTGTCTGACCACTTATTATAACGTATGACCATTCACCATAGTGTCTGACCATTCACCATGGTGTCTGACTGCTCAACATACAGTTTCTGATCAATCCATACACAGTGTCTGATCACTCACCACAGTGTCTGACCACTCACCACAGTGCCTGACCATTTTCCACCATGAATAACTAATACACACACACGTACATATATATATATATATATATATATATATATATAACACACACACACACACAGGTATTAGTACTCTGAGGCAGTACCCTTCACCTTTTTTCATCCAAGACAACATCTAACCACAATGCACGCACAGCAACAACGACAAGCTACCACGCATGTTCACTAACCGACCTCCAAGCACGCCGACTAGCCAAGCACGCCGACCAACAGCCAAGCACGCCGAGTAGCCAAGCACGCCATCTAAACCACCATGACCGCAGAGTGTCCACGGAATCGAAGCACTTTTTTCAGAGATTTATCTCAAGCCGAAGACAACACCGCGATATGAATGACTCATTGTAGAGCAATTTACGGTCGAGTGACTTTATATTCTTTCCGGCTCTCTTACCCTCAAAATGTCCTTCCACGTCGTGTCTGCTTCACTGATTTAGAACTAAGATCAGGAACTGGGCCTCAGTTAAATAATATATTTTATCACACCACCAACACCGTCGTGTTTCCTTTTCTTTGTCTAAGAAACAATATAAGCATTTGATTGACGGTTTTTTCTTCCTCTCTCTCGGCGGGGCAAGGCCCATTCGAATTGCATCCGATGCGGTAAGGATGAGCGAAAGATGGACAGAGATAGAAAGATAGATAGAGATTAAGGGCTGGCTGAGCAAATAAGAATCGGACATAAACAGGTCATTTATCCAGCATGACCGGATGTTGCGGAACCGGATGACACATTGGGCTGGCAGATGAAACATGAAAGTCAAGGTCATATAAAGTTTTAAAAAATATAAAAAGCCTTAGGCAAGGTATAAAAAATTAATTATACACACACAGTAAATCGTATCATAAACCAATATTATTCACAGTTAATGATTTATTAAAGATCATCTTGGACATATTGTTTATAAATTAGTTGGGTGTAACATATATTTATCATTATTATTAATATTATTGTAGATTTAATAGAACACCTTTACTAATAGGAACCATTAATTATTATTATTAGCTAATTGATTAATTACACAATTAATCTAGCGGCAACACGCTAGCCAGTTTGTCACGTGATGGACTTGGGTTATATAATGACAGCGTCGTCTGACGGAATGCAGCCTGCCAATTTTCCAACAACAATGGAGTCATTATGTCTTTTCGCATCAATTGACATCAAATTTTAAGATGTTCCCATGAAATTACGGCCATATGTCGCTCGTCGTCATTGAATGTTCAGTTATCCCTTGGACAAAACAACAACCGAACCATGGAGCGCATCTTCGCCTCGTCTATTCAACTAAGTCCGTGAGAATGGAGATAATTTTGATGGCAGGAGATGATAATTATGAGAAGACGACAGGTTGGCGTGGGCGGAATTTTGGCAGTGAAGTGTAGAATTGGGGGGCGCCGTGTATGGTTCATGTAGCGGCCGATTAGTATTTTCGTGTGCTATCGCCATGAGTGGGGGAGGGGGGGGGAGCTTCGTGGCACTCCTGTCGGGCATGAAATGATACCGAAGGCATTTCGGTTTGGGCAATCATGCATCTACAACACAATATGAAATAATATGCTTTCAGGGAACTAACCATATTTCCCACGAGTGTGTGATGGCATCTTTTATGACCATTTCGAAGCCCGGTGGTCTCGGAAGTGAACCTCAACAATGGATCGACGCGTCATGACTGTGAGCGATTGTCGTGAGATCAAGAAGGTTATCACATCAATGTTTCGGCGGTCTACAGTTTTGTGGTCGTATTATATTATATAATGGTCATAAGTTCTTCAACGGATAAAAATTGTTTATTTATGTTTTTGAAACGTTTGTAAGGTGGCCAAACAATTGATTTCCAATGATCTCATTACATACAATGGCAAGATATGCACGCCTCTGTGGTTTGGGATTTCGGATTAAGCTATCCATGTGCACCGCATTGCGAATGTGTCGTTGAGCTTCACTCAACTCCTCAATTGCTCACTTCCTTACGGCGAAGACAAACAGGAGATGGATGGGATAACTCGAAGGATAGATATGTTACTTGATACACATTCGTTTACAAATCAAAGTTTCGGTCAAAACTGAACAACAAAGTGTACTAATTATACTAAGTACAGCAGTACCGTAATAATGATGTTTTATGGCCACTTTTCTGACACGGTAGGCTAAATGGGCCGAGCGACTTCCAATGGTAATGAAGCGAAGTCAAAGATGAAACACCCTTCAGATATGTCCACGCCGAGATTCGAACTCAGGGGGTAATGATCTGTGGTCCCACGCACCCCCAACTAAACCACGGAGGCGCTGAGCAGTACCGTAATAATATTACTAATAATAATAATGTTTGTTTACATAATTGGTTACCTGGATGAGGAAGACAGTAACTATCTGTCATTTGATCTTTCTCCATTGGGATATGATAAGGAGAGGAAACTTTGTCTCGCTGAATGAGTGTTTAGTTTAATCTTCGATATAAGAAGATTATTCCTGGGAAAGTGAGATGATGAGATAAAACATCCCATAGGCACAAGAATTGTTCTTATCTAAACCGAGACCTGGAATTCCTGAAATAGATTTATTCCATCCCAAATTTCCATCCCAATTTGTACTTGAATAACACATTTTCAGCATATATATGATTTGCAGTTCATAGGTATAGACAATAATCATGAATATATATATATATATATACGAAATGGTGAACTAAAGCCACAATCAGGAGTCATAAATAAAACGAATGACAAACGAATAATTCCTTGACAGGATTATATATATCATTTCCGGGGAGGGGTGGGTCTATATTAGCCAAAAAAAGCTAAATCCAGGCCTATAATTGTAATGTGGACATAACTTATTGATTTATACACTGATAATGTAGAAAGCGAACCTCGTATCGTATAGAAATAAACACATCTACTGTCTAGAACTATATATGTACAACTATATCAATGACATCTATCGATCGGACAATCAATCTGGCTGTTTACTTCTAACTCAGTCAGACGTCATAATTATGACAGGTGATATACAGTCAATAATAAAATACCCCCATCGTCCACCGTAACAAGTTACTAATCTAATTGGCTAAAGTTACGGATGACAACGATCTCGACATAAAACTCTCACCGAGACAAAAAAAATCTAACATCTCCATCGATAATTCGAGAACAATCACTAAAATGGCGCCGATCCTGTCAATGGCCAGCCGAGTGAATGTTGGCAGGAAGTGGCTCCTCCGGTGGAGTAGTTTAATCAGCGCTACTTAACTACTTCAGCGTATATCGTCTGTACGTACGTACACATTGAATGCGATCCGATGACACTATCTGCGACTGTCAGGGCGGCCTCTTTTAACCGATGTCACCGCCACGATTGCCGATTTCGGTACACAAGGACCGACGGGCAGGACTTTACTACATCATATCAACATCGGGGTATTGAAATATACAGGAATATAGTACAGTAGAACTTGGTTTATATAGCATGGCGTGTACGGCGTATTTATATACGAAACGTGTACACGTTCATTTAGAACGTGGACGCATTGGAAAGGAATTAAAGATCCTAGACACAAACCCGAATGAACAAAAGAGTAATTTAAATATGCAAGTAATTTCTGTACGACATTTTGTTTGTAAACATATGTTTGTATACATTATCTTCAAATGAAGACAAAACTTGTCATTGATAATGTTTACATGCCTGTTATTGCATATTTTTACTCCACATGAACTAATAACGAACTCTAAAATGACGTTCACGACGTTCCTAACCTGATTATCAATCATAATCATCATCATCATCATCATCCTAACCTCATCACTAACTACTAATGAATCGCTATTTTATATCACCAATCCGAGATTACTCTTGAAGTTTCTTAAGAACTTTTATCAGAATCACTTATGATGGATGCCAAGAACATACTTGTACTAAGGATCGCAGCTTTGTACACTTCCTCCGCAGCCTAACTCGTGACGCGGTTGGCTAAAGTTACGGGTGAAAATGATCGCGACTTAAAACTCTCGCCGAGACCATGTCTGACGTGTGCGAGTCTGAAGAGTGTTTCATCTCTTACTTCGCCTCAATACCGTTAGCGGTTATTCGACCTATTTAGCCTAATAGGTGAACTTATATTGTCCACATCACCCTATAGAAAGTCTCGAAGAGTTGCAAAATTACATAATCTTTCATGGTTTTTATATATATATTTATATGCTAATATTAAAATTAACATAAATCATAAACTTAGATTTTATGGTGCAAATAAATAATTTATTTGAAGAAAAAAAACATCAACAAACACTCGACAAACAATAATGGTGTGTTCTCGGTGGGTGGGAATTCTCAAACCAATATACATCGACATATTCTGGCACTGAACAGTACAAATTGGTAAAATCTCATCGGATAAATGCCACACTTTTAATGAAAAGGTGAACAAAAATGTCGGGCCACAATCTCCAAAACGGATCAAGAAAAATGGCGAGATAATTACTTGCCGATTACGTAATGCTTGAAGATCTGGTCTTTACTGATGTCATTGAAACATAAACAAATTAGGACTTGGTTTTTAGGTCTATCACACTTATTATTAAGTAATATTAATACTGTATTTATATATAATAATAATATACGAAATTTATATAGCACCCTATATAACCTGTAAGGAGGTTACCCTAAGCCGCTTGACAGTAATAATTCATATGGATGTAACAGATTTACATCTTTAAAAATACATAATTCTTGTTATTTCTCTTTCCATATCCATATTGTTATAATTAAACCAACCAATCCCCACCCCGGTCATCAGCTGCATTGTACGGTTAGCGGTATTTCCGATTTGTGTTAGGAAGCATTTGAACACCTCGCATGAAATGGCGCTAATATCAAGTGTCCATTTGATTGAAATTCAATATTAACGAACCAATAAACATTCAGCGAGCTGATTTACAAATAGAGCGCAGAACAAAATCAACAGACACGGGTCACCCAGATGGTCTCAATATGGTATTTCGGGTCATCTGATTACGTAAATAATGCTATTTGTTTTTAAGACTAAAGTACATCCAGTTTCACAATAATCACCTGATGGTGTATAGTACTACCGCATCACACCACTACTAGCTCACTGATTGGTTAGCCCGACCCACGAAAAATTGTGTCACTGGATTTTCTTTCAATCGTTTGCTTAACTGGATAGTTGGTTGGCTAGCTGGTTTATATGTCTGTGTTTGTATTTGCGGCAATCCCCGTCCGTATCACTAGACTTAGAAACAAATATTACATTTGATTCCTAGCCAAGTAACACAACACTATATTCATTGTCACTGAATTGTGTATACAGAGGACAAGCTCATTACAGACAAGTGATACACATAATTATCCCTCTTCTCTCTCTCAATATATATATATATATATATATATATATATAATTCAATTATTGATTATTCTGTTACACATCTATAGATCCGTATTACAGATAAGAAAAACCTCTGATTTCTGAAAACGTGACATTTACTTGGCAAAATTATAGCAACTTTTAGCTCATGTCCCGTATTGTGTGTAATAATTTAAGGCTTGGACATTCACGTTGTTTTCTGACATATTTGAGAGTTTCGCCCACATCGCACGCAGTTGTTAGCGTAATGTGCCGCATACCTCCAGGCCGTGGAGTCGAATCTCAACGTTACCGCAGTCAACGGTACAAACCTGCTGGTCGTGCGATCGAATATATGCTACCTGTATATGTGGGATGTTTCACTTGAAAATCTCATTTACATAACGAGAAATTGCTCTCAGTTGTATATCCTAAGTGTAACCAACACCGATAATAAATTAATCAATCGATTATTTCTTCAGGTTGTAAATTATTATGTGTGTGTGTGTGTGTGTGTGTGTGTGTTTACATGTTTACAAACATATTTGTATAACTGTACATTGTTGTAGAGTACGTAGGTTAGAGGTTGTTTGTAGTAGCAGTATATTTCGAGGCGTGTGTGTGTGTGGGGGGGGGGGCATATGCACTGATTAATGTCATCGTGTGATCTGGGTCACAGCGAACTTCAACACACGCGCGCGTACGCACAGAGAGGGGGAAGTTTTCATCTGTCTCAAAGAGACAGGTAAACGTTCTGGAATGCAGTCAAGAATACTTGGAGAGTTGTTCAAGATCCAGACAGAAAACGTCTAAATACAAAACTAACAGAATCACAACAATCATTATATCCAATAACCAAACGCCGATAATTGGGTCATCTGGATCTCAGAAAACACACATTCAATTGACCCTCATTGTGTGTGTGTGTGTGTGTGATTAGCTGTCCATCCATCCATCCATCCTCGTCTGTCTGTCTGTATGTTCATCCATCTGCGTCACTGTTCACCAGTTGCCTGTCTATCTGTCCGTCTGCCCATTCGGTACACATGTACTTACATGGATTTAGCACACAGTAAACAAATGGTGTGATTTAGCTAGTGTAAATGAGACCTTCTAACAGTCGAGACAACAACGAGACGGTTAGAGATGATTTATATAGACAGGTAGAGATGATCTATAAAGACAGGTAAGGTAAACATGATCTATATAGACGAGTAGAGTTTATCTATAAAGACTGCTAGAGAAAACCTATAAAGATAGGTGGAGATTGTCTAGAAAGACCTGTAGAGAGGATCTATTTATGTTGCGCTACTGTCTTTATAGACCATCTCTACCAGTCTTTATAGATCATCTCTACTTGTCTTCATATATAATCTCTACCTGTCTCTACATATAATCTCTATCTGTCTTTATCAGTCAAGTATATGTGTCACATGTATAGATCAGCTCTACTTCCATCTACCGATCATCATTCATCTTTGCCCATCATCTCTACCTGTCATTAGTCACCACTCTCTACCTGTCTTTATTTATCAGCCTCACCCGTCTTTACGGATCAACCGGATATAACATTATTATTTACTCATCTTTGTGGATATGCTAGTTTTTGCAGACCGACCACCTCGATGATTTACTGACACTGTCACACAGACCGCTCCCCTCCTCCTCCCCCACCACCCACTCATCCGACAGGATGAGCTATATTACACAGTTACGTCCAAGTGTCCTATACACCGACGAGTGTCCTAGGATCATAGGACAAGTCGACATTAAGGTCCTGTCCCAGCCGTCCTGTTGATAGACTAGCTACTCTGAAGTACTTCCCTCTTGAGATCTAGTCTGATCGGAAATGAGTGGCTAACATTTCTTGGTTTTAACTGTAGATCAATTATCAACGAGCTAGATCACTTTACCTGGTCAACACCTCTCGTCGGTACGTTGTGTGTGTGTGGGGGGGGGGGGGTATCTGCGTACGCGCGCGCGTGTGTGTGTGTGTGTGTGTGCACCCGGATATAGACATACAGGGTGTCGTAAAATGGTAAACGAGGACAATGAGAAGACTTGCGATAGGTGTGTTTAATTTTGTCTAGTTTGTTGGAAATACATGGTATTGATTGATTGATTGATTGACTGATTGATTAATTGATTGATTGATTGATTGATCGAGCGAGCGAGCGAGTGAGTGAGTGAAATTGGTCGGTCTGTTACGACTGTGACATAAGTGGACCAGGGGCTACTTCTTTCAGTGGATGAAACATCCCACACGAATAAATCACAATGGTCGCTCCCATGACCCGGATATCTATGACTTAGTGCGCCATTCACTGCACCGAGTAGTGCCCCGAAAATATGCGACTGACAGTAATAAATGTGGAACACGTGGAGTGTGTACAAATTATAGGATACATACGGTGTTGGGGTGGATCGATACGTAATGGTGGAAAGTAGAAAATATTCAGATCCTGAACACTCGCAAATAATCAGATATCAATATAACAATGGCAGGCAGGGTGTCTCAGGGGATAGAAGGGTACAGTAAAATATATAAGGGACAGCAGGGCTTCACAAAGATGATCGGGACCTAGCATGGTTAGTCTTGATCTGAATTAGTTATACGGTGATCTTTCAGGGTGTATCCGGATCTCCAAGTATATATCAGGATCTAGCATCAAGGTCTAGCAGAGGGGATCATTGTATAGTAGATGCAACCAGTGTGCATCTAAGAGAAGGTATCTAGATTCACCAAAGAGTAGAAGAATCAATAAGAGGGTAGAGCATAACAGTGTCTATCAGAGTGTAATAGGGTCTATCAAAGACCGCTAAGGTTTATTGAAGGGTAGCGGTGTTTATCAGAGATGAACAGGGTCTATTAAAGGATAGTAGTATAGTAGTCTATCAAATACCAGTATGGTATATCAGAATATAAGACTCTGTATCAACGAGCTGCATGGTCTATCGCACAGTAGCAGTGTCTAACAAGGACCAGCAGGGTCTATCGTAGGGTAACAGTGTCTGTCAAAGACCGGCAGGGTCTATCATTGAGTAACAATGTCTGTCAAAGACTAGCAGGGTCTGTCATAGGGTAACAGTGTCTGTCAAAGACCAGTAGGGTCTATCATTGGGTAACAATGTCTGTCAAAGACCAGCAAGGTCTATCATAGGGTAACAATGTCTGTCAAAGATCAGCAGGGTCTATCATAGGGTAACAGTGTCTGTCAAAGATCAGCAGGGTCTATCATAGGGTAACAGTGTCTGTCAAAGACTAGCAGGGTCTATCATTGGGCAACAATGTCTGTCAAAGACTAGCAGGTCTATCATAGGGTAACAATGTCTGTCAAAGATCAGCAGGGTCTATCATAGGGTAACAATGTCTGTCAAAGTGCAGGGTCTATCAAGTAACAGTGTCTGTCAAGACAGCAGGGTCTATCATAGGGTAACAATGTCTGTCAAAGATCAGCAGGGTCTATCATAGGGTAACAGTGTCTGTCAAAGATCAGCAGGGTCTATCATAGGGTAACAGTGTCTGTCAAAGACTAGCAGGGTCTATCATTGGGTAGCAATGTCTGTCAAAGACTAGCAAGGTCTATCATAGGGTAACAATGTCTGTCAAAGATCAGCAGGGTCTATCATAGGGTAACAATGTCTGTCAAAGACTAGCAGGGTCTATCATATGGTAACAGTGTCTGTCAAAGTCCAGCAGGGCATATCAAAGGCTAGCATTGTCAATAAGAGATTACAACTAGGTTTTTACATGAACTACTATTACGGGCCACAAACATGACGTAGTGTTGTTTTAGCAATTTATCAAATATAGACATTTTAACATAAACACAAAGACGCTGGTCTTGTGGCAGCCACAATTTACAAACTTAGCTTTGGACAGCTGTTAGTGGTATCACGTGGTACGACATCCTAGTGCTAAATCACTTTTATCGTGTAATGACTTGTTACTGGAAGGCTCTGACCAACCAACTGATAATGACATCCACTTATAGAGCATGGCTACAGTGTGTTATATACAGTGTGTGTGAGTGCGTGCGTGCGTGCGTGCGTGTGTGTTGTTTTCTTTAGCCTGACAATTTGGCCATTTGCACACCAGAGACATACAGTGGTGTGGCAACTCCCTTAGGAAATGGAATGAACAAGCCGAAGTCTTTTACTGCAGAATGAAACACTCTACACACATGCTCATAACCACCTAAGGCATTTCCTCTGATAACCTGGGACGTCCATATTACCCGAAGGCGCGCGCACGCACGCACGCACGCTGAGCGAGCGCGCACGCTGAGAGAGAGAGGTGTGGATGTATCATTACAGTCGTCTAACGTAATGGGACCAGAGTTAGACCAAGACCCTCCTAAACTGGTCAGCTAACACACACAACAGTCCTACAGCTAACACTCAACCCTACCGACACCTGTTGCTGCTTACTTCCGATAACAGAAGGCACGGCCTAGGAACAGGTGAAATCCTGATAGTGGTGTTTAAACAAAATAACAAACACAACCGTGGGGCAAATAGGAAGACCGGGCCATTTTTAAAATAGAACGTTCCTTTGGGGTGTTTTTTTTTTACATAACAGGTGTTTTTCCTGGCATACCGGGACAATGGCCGAATGTGAAAAATGCCACCTTTTGTTAGGAGGAAAGAAGCGAAATGAATGGGCGAGCAGTGAAGCGGAACGTTCGGCTTGTTTTTGTTCTCGGCTAGGTTCTCTTAGTATCCAATTAGATATGGAAAGATAGAACAAATCTGCTGAATGAAAATAATGATGGGAGACTTCAATGGCTAGAATTAATGACTGGGTTTTGGCCGAGCTCAAAGGTAGTAACTGTTCAACGTGTGTCTCTGTATCTCTATCTCTTTCTCTCTGTGAGTGTGTCTAAGTATTTCAAGCATAGCCAGTCTCTGTGTTTGTATCTCTAAGGTAACAATTATACCCAGTATCTGGCCAGGTATCCGAAACGTTGCCACTGTTCAATATGTGTGTTTTGGTGTTTCGAAAGGGAATAATTATCCACTATACCTGCCTATATGTCGCGTAAGTAATGTATATTAGCATCCACGTGTCAGTATTTGAATTTAGCAACTGAACAATACTATTGGGTGATAATTCTAGTATATGGGGGAACGTATTTGAAGGTATCTCACTTTCACCAAAGTATAAAACGACTTGCATGCATGTGGAGTAGTATTGTATTATAGTCTCACTCCACACAAACAATATGCAAACAACGTATATAACATAGTTATAAAATTAAAAACCTACATAAAACACACACACACACACACACACAACCCAGAGAAAGTCATGGGACTTCAACATTACGACTAGATACAAGAAAAAGAATATATCACATTATTTATAAAACATCTTTTCAAGTATTGTGTAAGTTGTTTCCTCAAAACATAATACAGATGAAAGAACATAATGCATTTGCCTTTTTTGCTAAGAACTCTAACACACACACACACACACACACACACTGGCAATACAACTGCAAGTGGTGCGTCAAATATCCTTGAATATACCGACACCAGGTGACATACATTACAATAACTAATTAATTTAAAACAGAGCTGACGAGGTAATTACAGTTATTTATGTTCATAAATAGGAATTAACCACCTGAAGTATGTCTTTGTAGCATATATTATCACGATGAACGAAACATCTCGTTCTAAAAGAGAGAACCCTATTTCTGTGTTCTCATAATTAAAATGACTATTTATCACCTGCTGTTTAGATGTTTACAGGTAACCTTCTTTAATGAACACCCCCCCCCCCACACCCTATCTTCTACCTGTCATCTAATTATATCAATAAATCCTCAGGTTATTTTGCTTATCTCGCAATGAACTGTAAATACAAACAAACATTAGATACCCGACAACATTAGATAACACAATCAAAAGGTACCGTGCTGGTGACCTTTACAGGTTCTGAAATATTATTAAATTAAGAATTAAATCTCGCTCACTCTCCATTCAAGCAATGACTGGACCTTCTCTGATATGGCACGGTACAAGACTGAAGATAGGGCCGCATTACCGGAGGCGTAAAATAACTCCGCTACAGGGCAGCAAACATCCAACGGTCACATTCTATTAATAACAGTCAGTGGGATTCTGTTAGAATGTGACTGTTTAAGATGAAGACTATATTCATTCATTGATGATGTATCAAATTCTAATTAGTAAGTTTGGATTCCAACTAAGCCACCCAGAATATATAGGCAGAAGAATTGAAGAATGACCCCGCGGGACGATGGTACCTAGTGAGAGGCCAACAGCCCCGGGGGGCTGGTTCAGGCCCTCGGGCTCCAAGCTACTGCAACTGGCTTATCATCATCGCTTTGAAGTAGGCCCAAACATTGTTTATGTGTTCAGCGAAAATGATAAATAATTGGGGTTTTTTTTGTGTGTGTATGTGTGTGTGTGTGCGTGTGCGCGCGTGTCCATGCGTGCGTGCGTGCGTGCGATCTAGATGACACACACGGATCTGGGATTTGATCCATCACAGTTCACCTTCACCGAACCAACGCCATTTTCCATGGGTCACCAAAGGCAGCCAATTACCTGCTCAAGAACTTTTGATGTCCCGCGCCTTAACAACATCAGACAAAATGTTGTCAACTTCCCGGGTTACAAGTAATCTAAGGCTAACAAACAGTGTCTCGCTCAACCTGATTTCAACTTTACGGTTCAGTAAATTGTGACCGATAACTGCAAATGTTCAAGGTTCGGTTACCTTGGGGGGGGGGGGGCGTTTATCATAAGAAAGAAAAAAAAACACAACTTGACATCAGAGTACAACAAATCACGAATCAGTGGAAAGTCCCGCCACGCAAAAGTGACCCGGATGATGCATTCTCGCCAAATGCCGCAATATTAAAATTAGGCCTTATCCCAGAATTCCCAGCGAAATCTCGGAAACACTACCTATTGTCGAGCTCTATCATACTAATATAGCCGGTTCCGCGGCCATTTTTATTTAAAATCGGATAAACACAAAAAGATTACGTTTTCAATTAAAATTTGATATGGAGATCTCGTCCACATAACCATATAAATATACGATTCATAATAGCTTTAGATGAATCTATCTATCTTGAAGAGTGATAAACGTGCGAACAGCGGTAGATTATATGTAGATTTATGTATAGGAAAGGGGGGGGGGGTTCACTCTGGGAGATTGATTACAAAAGTAGACAAAAAATAGTCTTATGGAAAACAAATACATTTTTGGGGAATCTCATCGTTATCTTTTAAAGCAAATCTTTGTCAGTATATCATCATACACCAGAAAATAGAAGTCCTTATTTAAACTGTAGCTGCGATTAATTCTAGTTATTTAATATATTAATTTTATCAAAACTGTGATTTTATTAAACGCTAAAGACATTACAAATCGTGGATGCTTTAATTATGAGTGCGTGGAAATTCAGATCCTGAGCAGCAATTGCTTCCCTTATAAGGCATCCTCGTGAATATTCGGCTCTGTCCGTTTTCACTCGCCAAGTTCCGCGGACAGAGTTGTGTACTGACGTCATCAACTTGTGTGCGTGCTTTTGTAAATTTGTTCGCATTTACGTACGTAAAACACCACCCCGCATGCCAACACTGAGCATGCGTGCATATTCTGCTGTATAATTAATTAGCCAAGCGGTACCCGGCTCAGTGGTCTGTGTAAACACAAACTGATTACAATGTTTCTACTCCCAAAAACACATATTTTATGTATAAGTTGCACGATATAAGTGATAGAGTGGCTAATAATCTTAATGAAAGTCACTGAATTTTATTAGAACCATTCGAAAAACGTATTGGCTACCAAAGAATCGCTTTAACTAATAGATTACAATAGACTAAAAACTATACTGAAGCTACGATTCTCATATTTCAGGTATTTTTATATTCAATTATACTTTTTAAATCTTAAATCTAGATACATTTTATTCACTTTTATTTGCCGCAAAGACAATTTTGTAATGTATTCTTTTTAGCACTCTGGGTATCAACTTGTTTTTGCAGCTACACTTCATTAAAACACGGCTATCCCTTGTAAAGAGGTCAGCTATGTTGACCCGATTATGCGGAAACGAGACTTCTGGTAAATAAACGCACGTGATCATTGTTAACATTTCTCTTTAGGGATTATTTCTAGCTATTTTGACGAATATTCATCACATTCTATGATGATGATTTGTGTTTTACGGCCATTTTTCTGCATATGATAGACTAAATCGACCGAGCGACCTCCAAATGTAATGAAGCGAAGTCAACGATGAAACACCCTTTAGATATGCCCACGCCGAGATTCGAACTCAGGTGGTAGTGATCTGTGGTGTAACGCGCTACCAGTTAGACCACGGAGGCAGAACAACATAGGATTTGGTATGGATTTATATCAAATGATATATTTCTTAACTTATAAAAACATAATCATCTTTTAAATCATCATAGTTACACATTTGTGACACCTATCTATCCACATATCTGGTTTTGATTCTAAGATATATACACCAACAAGACTAAGTATTCATTTCTTTTAAATAAACATAAAATTTATGCTTGATTTATAATCAGTAATGTCTCCAAACTGATAGATCACAAAATATAAAGCTAACTGTGGCTCGATGAGTTTTTTGTTGTTGTTGTTATTGTAAAACAACTAGATTTCTTAATCGAGTTTCTACAAGAATTATCTAACAGATTTATGTACATCATCCCAAGTTAAATATTCATTCGCTTTAACTTCCACTAATTTAATAACATCTCAACATTGACATGACAATTACAAATTTTCTTTTCGTATAATTTCTTTTTAATTTGTCCCTCGGGTCGGCGGCAGCTTATTAACCTTGACCTTACAAACTACTAATATAAAGAATAAAGTGATAAATATTACTCTAATTATGCTAATATATATATTATATATATATATATATATATATATATATATAAAAAATATAAAACACAGAGGCTTTTAATTTAAATATTATGTGGGGTTACAAGTTATAGTAAAACAAATAAGAAAACCATTGTTCTGGAATATAAAAACCAGCCTATATTGATCATATATATATATATATATATATATATATATATATTTTATATATATATATACAATATTATCTTCTGATAATTTTCTGTTGATAAGTTTGAGAAATAGCCGTGTTTTGTTCAGTGTATATGTAGCGTAAAGCGTAGATTCCATATACGAGATGTGTGGCATGCATGATGCGGCACGCGATTTGTGTGCGTTCCCATGCGTTTTCAGTCTCTCATGTTAAGAACATGGCAATACAACAGAAATACAGTTAGCAAAGAAAAAAAAAACAGATGTATGTGAGTATAGGGGATTCAGTTACTCCCTCAAAACAGATTTACACATTATAAATACAAAAAAATAACTGTTATTAAATTATTATTAAAACAATGTTTCCTGTTGTTACAACCTTCGAATGCTTATTCAGCAATATGCCGAAGATTTAAACTACAATTCGATGTGTAGAAATTCTAGTCATATTTGTTTGCCGCATTCGGACGGATGGGAGCGCTCTCGTCTGTTTACATGCTGTTCCAGTTTTGCCGTATCCGCATGCCGCATACCGCGTATATGGAATCTTAGCTCAAGTCCGAAAGATGACGTCATTTATCAGTCGCTGGATTAAACAGACAAACAATAAGACGGCTGAAAAACCTGTGCAAATTTACTCTGGTCTTCACCATAACACCGCTCACTAGCAAGCGTCCACGAGTATGTAGAATTAAACGAAGGGGGAGGGGGGGGGTGTACCGGTTTCCTTGAAGAAAACCACTCCCGGAAAGGATGTTTGGCGAAGGACATTGAAGACGGTGTATCGGTTGTTTCGTTTCTCAACAAACTCTTCTAATGCTGCCTAGTTGCTTATGTTGGCACATTGCATATTGAGCTGTCGCCCAATACAACGGTTACGGTCTCGGGTGTCAACCGAGTCGCCGACTGTCGTCACACCTTCGACGAAGACTTCGTACCACACAATGTACGGCCATAGAAGACTTCGTACCACACAATGTACGGCCATAGAAGGTTTCGGACCAGATAATGTATCGTCCATCTGCGAAATGCGAAAAGCTGCGCTTCCTCAGAACAGAGAACTGTTACCTATCATCTTCGTTGTAATCATCTCTATGGGGGGTGACTTCAATGAACATTGTCGTCTTCAGCGCATACAGTATATATGTATGTATATATTTATGCGCGTGCGCGCGCGCGTGCGCGTATGTGTGCGCGTGCGCGTATTCTTAACAATTCATTATGTTTATGCTTTCTTTTAATAATTGGATATCACTATCTCAGTATATACTTTAAAAATCTAATTGCGCATGTAACTTTCTGTTACAGATTTAGTCTCTTGTCACAACAAAGAAACAAACATTTGTCATTGTATCAATGACTATTATTGTACATGTTGTATTTCTAAATATCTATCTATCTATCTATCTAAAATTTCTCGCTATATTGACAAGCCATCAGTTCCTGTTAGACAAACAAACTTTATCGTTTGCTAAAGTTGTAGAGAACATTGTTTGTTTGAGTGCAAGTGTCTTTGGCTCTCTCTCTCTCTCTCTCACACACACTCTCTCTCTCTCTCTTCTTCTCTCTCTCTCACACTCTCTCTCTCTCTCTCTCTCTCTCTCTCTCTCTCTCTCTCTCTTAAAAAAGCTTCTCCTCCTCCGCCAATGTAAGCTAACCACTTTAACCAAAAAAGACAGGAAGCGTCCCTTTCATGGCACCATCAACCGATTCAAAGGGCCACTCATTGGTCGTACTGATCACTCTGTCAGTGATGATATAACAGGATGTTACAGAAGAGAGACAACAAACTCCCAACAGTCTTTTCTCTGTCTCCTCTGATGTTGATTCGTTCTTAAGAACAACGGTCCACTAAAAGCCACTCCCTCCCCTCCCTCTCTATCTATCCACCAATCAGTAAGTCTATCTATCTATCTATGCATCCAATTTATGAGCTATAGCTGTAATACTGGATAAGCCTCTTGTCAACTTTGCACACGTTTCATCGGAATCTCTGTTTAAACTTCCTCCGAATTAGTACGCCGAAGGAGCGAGGTGTTGATATTAAACTCTCCGGCCCCTTCACTCATTTCATCTCTTAGAGCAATGTTTGTAGATTAGTTTTTTTTCCCTAACAGACCCTCATCATTTCCTCCCCGGACCCCCCCCCCCCACCACGACGGCGGTTGATGGTCGACCAAGCTCTTAACGGTTACTATGGCAATGAAACACGCCGCGAAATACAAAATTGCCAAACAATGGACGACGAGTAGAATCAAAGGCTTTGAAAAATGCCATCCGATCTTTTACGTAATGATAAGGCGTAGAAGGAAGGGGCTACATCGCTCGGGTTTCCTCCACGAAATAACACCACACCTCCCCCTCAGAGGTCTCTCAGAATAAATTTGGACCCTTCGAATATCATCATAACCTGGCTCAGTGTGTGTGTGTGTGTGTGTATGTGTGTGTGTGTGTGTGTGTGTGTGTGTGTTGTGTGTGTGTGTGTGTGTGTGTGTGTGTGTGTGATGCAGGATTGGCGGTAGATTTGAGAACAGGAAATGACGTAGTGTTATCAGTTTGTTTAGACACCAGAAGTAGAAGAACAAACACACAGAATGGCCGCCAAGGAGACATTTAACAGAAACATCAACAGATGGCGTTATTATACTGGAGATTTAAAAAAAAACGATATTAAATATTACAACTATGTAAGATCATATTATTCGTTGCTATAATAATAATAATAATAATAATAAAGTCACGGAACTAATAACAGGCTTGGAAAATTACTTTTACATTTGACTGTGTGCGTGTGTGTGCACGCGCGTAATTATTTCGTATTTACATTAACCATATTTACATTAGATAATCTACTAGTTTTATTTAGACTGTGATCCTTTCATCAGTCAATGTCGGAGTTAAAGAGTATTTAGTTTGTACTCCGACGGGTAGACTAGCAATCCAGAGCCGGTGTTCTGCGAAATAAGTACCTCGCAAAACTTATTTTTCAGTAACGAGTAAAAAATATCTCCCTGCCGCAAAATTAGTACCTTTGGGTTTTCATCGGCATTCATCACAAGACTGAGAGGTCCAATATTGTATGGCAGTGTTGACAAATATCGAGACATGCGCCGAAAGACGTTGACGCCGGAACCAAATATTCTTAGCGCACTCGGAACATCCCACACCGATATATAAATGCCGCACAGGTGCGCGCGCGCGCGCACGCACCTACACGTACACGCGGCCACCCGGAGTCGGTTTTATGACTAATTGAGATAACATACTCTATCACCTGTCCTCACTTTCCCAACAACTTACATAAGTACACACACACACATGCACGCACATACCCACACGCGCGCACACACACGCGCGCGCACACACACAGTAACCCAGTTATCAGTAATAACCAAGGTGACATTTATAAGAGATTGTCTATTGTTTGACGAGTGGGACACCTGTAGTAGTAAAAATTAGTTTTATGGTCCGTCATCTGACAATAAGGTTCTGTATTTGATTGGTTTTCATTATGACACGGTCACATAACAACTTACTGGCTTTTACACTTAATGCGGAGTTATTCCGGGGGGGGGGGGTTCATCAGGTATAGTAACCGCTGTCAGCACCGAGTGGACACAGGTAGTTGATTTGAGAAGTTGGTCGGGTGTCATCGTGAAAGTGTAAACTTTTGTGTAATTTTTCTACCGCAGTTTAATTTGTTGATAAGATTATATTCTAACGTCATCGTTGATGTTATGATATTTTATTATATTATAGATCTGTTTAATCCCCCCCCCCAAAAAAAAAATCCATCTCGGTGTACGATGGGGGGGGGGGTAGATTATTGTGAATCGGGGCAAAATACATATTCACCCCTCTCCCCCCCCCAGTCTACCTTTGACAAGTGGGGACTGATTATACCCTCTCAAAGATTAAACCCCCTGTAAGCGAGCATATTATTATTATTGTCATATCACTATTATTATTATCATCATCATCATCATCATCATCATCATATAGATTCAAAGATCAGCTGTAATAGATGGGATCCGGTCTTTTGTCACTTAGTGACTTTGTCCCATTACTGTCACTTTGATGATTGTGAGTGTAAATTAAACACATTTTAATCGCACTTTTTTTCATTTATAACGATGGCATAAACACTTTGCCGGATTAACTGCCCAGGATTGAGAAAAATGTACATATTATGGCTTTATTCAGTGGCTTCTTTTAAATCTATAATCATTATTTCTTTTGTAACTAATCTCTTTATTCATTGTCTGTCATCAACAATTGTAATTATAATGATCTTTTGATTAGAAAGATGAATGGGAACAGAGTTGATTTTAATAACATATGGGAAGATTCTCGGTTCCAGTGAGTGTCTCCTTAATTAAAATTGATATATGTACAATGAAACGTTGGTTAAATTGCGTCTGAATTGTGCATAAAAATTATCTTGTAAAAAGCATTTACCAAATTATTTATTATCAATATTGTTTTTAATTAATCATATACCTAGTTATTTATCTTTATCATTTTCATGGGCTATAGCAAATGAAAAGTATAACACAACAAAATAAGTTTATCGCATATTGATCAAAATATCAATTGTAGAAATCAAATTGTTTAAACTTATTTGGCAAAGACCAAGGGACAAAAGACCGGGTGGGGATTTAATGAAGGGTCTAATGACCTTGACTCGTAATCAATTTTCTCAATGAATATAGACAATTATTAACCATTATCGTCAATTATCACTCACCGCCAGAATAATCATCGAACACAGCAGAGATTCTATCTCTGACTCCGTTAAAACAAGATTATTATCCAAGTATTAGGATTCATCTTTGGGAAAAAGACAACATCTGGACCAGGATTCCCCCAAAACGCAAACCATTCACCAATTCTACGACTCGTAATTGCGTACTTTAATTACCGAGAAGACGGAAACGCCCTAAAATGTCGGACGGGCTTGTTACGCGCATCTAGCGGCAGCAATCCCATAAACAACAATAGTGACCACTGATCCGTGACCGGCTGGATGGTGGCGCCCCGGTGCGGCGTTCCAGGAAGGGAACGGATCCGGCTAACAACCGACCGCTGTGTTCTCATTCCGGGTTGAGAGGATGCCCAGAAAAATCAACATATCGACAAGAAATATCTCACAATTATCGGATAACGTGATGACGTGTTTAAAAAAAATTAAAACACAACCAAACTCATTTTTACAATCCAACACGAGAATGTCCGAAAACTGAACCTCCATCCTCAGGAGGGGATGGAAATCATATTTTCCGGATTCCAGTGACAATATGTCGGAGTATGATCCAGCTAGCTACTGTGGAGCTTTGTTTTAACACCTGGCGACAAGATGTAGAACTCCTGCTGACATCTAGAAACACTGACCTCATCCGGGGACAAGCTTTCATTAAAAACACAAAAAACATAAATATTTGGCCGAGAGAGATGGACCTAAAGCTGTCAGATGTGATCTGGTAGCGTAAAGAATATAGCCTGTTTATAGAATACGGTTTATAGAATACGGTTTATAGAATACGGTTTATAGAATACGGTTTATAGAATATGTCTGCTAGAATATGGTTGATAGAATATGGTTGATAGAATAGGGCTGACAGATTATGGTTTATAGAATAGCGCTGGTAGAATATGGTTTATAGAATATGTTGTATAGAATATGTCTGATAGAATATGTCTGATAGAATATGTCTGATAGAATATGTCTGATAGAATATGTTTTATAGAATATGTTTGATAGAATATGGTTTATAGAGTATGTTTGATAGAATAGGGCTGACAGATTATGGCTTATAGAATGTGGTTTATAGAATGTGGTTAATAGTTCATGAGTTCGGAACATGGCTTCTAAAATATGGCTTATACAATATGTTTTATATGACGCAGTCAGTGGAATATGACTTATATACTATGACGTATAATACTTATATTATTTGAATGATTAAATATGGAATATGGAGTACGAAGTGTGGTTTAATATTATAGATATTGCTGATAAAACATTACCTTGGAATGTGGTGATAAACGTTCATATTTCATATCACATACAGGTATGTTTTTATAAAATATCTGAAACGGTGTTGTTCCTGACACGTGGGTTAGCGCACATCGTTCTAAACTCACTCGCTCGCTGAATATGAAGTAGAAGTGAATAAGCTCAGGCACTGTGGTCGTGAACTAATAACATTATTATATATATTATACTGTCTATATTGATGTGGTTTGATGTTCAACCCCCACCCGCGTTACTCGTATCTGTCGAGTGTTTCATCTACTCATCTCTCAACTTCCTATCAAAGTGCTACTAGAACTCACTCACTCACTCACTCACTCACTCACTCACTCACTCACTCACTCACTCACTCACTCACTCACTCACTCACTCACTCACTCACTCACTCACTCACTCACTCACTCACTCACTCACTCACTCACTCACTCACACTCCTCACTCACCACCACTCACTCACTCACTCACTCACTCACTCACTCACTCACTCACTCACTCACTCACTCACTCACTCACTCACTCACTCACTCACTCACTCACTCACTCACTCACTCACTCACTCACTCACTCACTCACTCACTCACTCACTCACTCACTCACTCACTCACTCACTCACTCACTCACTCACTCACTCACTCACTCACTCACTCACTCACTCACTCACTCCCACTCACCACTCATCCACTCACTCACTCACCCTCACTCACTCACCCTCACTCACTCACTCACTCACTCACTCACTCACTCACTCACTCACTCACTCACTCACTCACACTCACTCACTCACTCACTCACTCACTCACTCCACATACCTGGCTCATAATACGTGGCTAATAGAAATTGTTAAGTTTTCTCGACATAGTCTATGCAAGAAGTAGAATTACACGTCTGTAAGGTCTCCTATTAAGTGTGTCACCACGACACGAAGATATTTTCAGGATGTTCCAGAAAGAATCCCCCCCCCCCAATGTCTTCTAACAGATGTCAGTGGTTATATTAGCGGTGTAAGCCAAGCAGACAAGCTTTTATAAAACATCACTTATTCAACACGATTACTTAAGATACACACACAATATCTACCAACTGACTGGTTTCGTCCAATTTTTTTGGTTCTCTCTCTCTCCAATTGTGTGTGTGTGTGTGTGTGTGTGTTTATAAAAGACTCACACCAACCTCGGACAGCTAATCACGAAACATATCTGAAAGGCCGATGCGCAGGATGTTTTTCACTTTGAAAAGAATCACAAAGTGGGACGACAAACTTACACACTCTCTGCTCAAATAACATCACCGTCACTTATGATGGAAACTCTATACAAAACATCTTTGATATTTATTCATACAGCTGTACTTTAATTGTTAAATGGTTCTACGTAAATATGTGTTGTTACTGTCAGTGTTGCTGTGACCACAACAACGACAGCAACAACTACAACAACTATTACTGCTACTACTACTACTACTACTACTGCTACTACTACAACAACTACTGGCTTATGTCTTTCACTTATTATTGCTAAAACTTAAATAAAAAATAAACAAAATACTATGCATAGTCGAAACTAATTATCAGCAACAAACTAATAATCAGATTATTCTAATGTCTGGCTATAAATGAGCCATATTCAATGTGACATCCATTCAATGGAGAAACCTTATCTGTGATCAATGGGGCTTATTGTATAATTCAAGTAGCTACTTCCTTAGCGTACCCCTCACCAGACGGCTAAAGCAGTAAATGACCCAATGAACACTTCCTAAATACCATCACAATGGCAAACAGTCACATGATAATTTACATCGTAAATCACGTGACTGACTAGATCATGTGCCGGAATCTACATTAGCGCGCGAGGCCGCGGGAATCTGACGGATTGTCACCAGACAGTGTGTGGACTGTGGTGTGGCACTTCTATCAGGCGAGGAGTGGAAGCCAGGCCCGTTGCCATATTTAACCAGAGCACTTCAGATGTTGATGCCAAAATGTCAGTGACAGGTGGAGTGTAGATTTCTGGTATAACAACTGGCAGCCGCTTGTTGCTGAGATGGCACCATAAAACAACAAGTTAACTGTTGGTGAAAGGCCATAATTATGCTCTGTGTGTGTGTGTGTGTTGTTGTTGTTGTTGTTGTTGTTTGGTTCTCAGGGTAGATGGGTGGTAGATGACTGGCTACATTTACTGGAACTATGTGACTCATGTAGTAGTGATCAGATTTTGTTGATAAATATAGAACAAAAGCAGCTCATTGTAAACATTTAGCGCTGTTTATTATAAAATAGCGTACTACGGACACAGCTTTGACAAGACATCATCACCATCATCATCATCTCTCGGTGTGTGTATATGTGGGGGGGATCGCGTTGTATCACAAAAAAGAGATTAGCCTAACAATATTATCATTATGACACGTCGTTGTCCAAACCGGAGTACGGACAGTTGCTCACCCAGACAGTTGTTCAGGGGACAGTTGCTCACCCAGACAGTTGCTCACCCGGACAGTTGCTCACCCGGACAGTTGCTCACCAAGCAAATGAAAAAGTGGACACTTGCTCACTAGTAAAGTTTTAATAAGAAAATAGTGAATTCGTAATAAAAAATAAATGATTTTTAATTCAGAAATATATTTTTTAGTATCCTATATAATTATTGGGATGAATATTACCAATTATTAGGGCATCAAACTTCAGCGTGATAAATATTATATAATTCTTATAACCAGTGGACCATATCAAATTGTCATCCCCTGTTATATAACTAAATAGGAATATATATATATATATGTATATATATAGTGTTATCAAAACCAAATAAAACACTTTGGCCCTTTAATCTTACATATAATCCTTTAGGAGGTTTATCTCAACCCGGGTTAAACCTGGGTTTAACAAGTAGGGTTTGGTTTAAACCTGCCAACCCTGATTAATAGTTGAAATTAAATAATAATAATTTTAATGAGATTATTTTATTTTATTAATATAATTATGTGCATTTTATCTCATTAAAAATTCACGGGTGAGCAAATGTCCACTTTTTCAATTGCTTGGTGAGCAACTGTCCGGGTGAGCAACTGTCCTACACCCGTCCAAACCAAGTATTTTGACCCCTTAGAAGGCCTTAGAAGCCAAACATTAAATGACAACAAGATTAAATGAGCCGCAGGTTCAGGTACCTCTATTTTACGACACAATCCGAACATGTTCATCCACCAGTTTTTCAATCCAAAATTCTAAAAAAAAATTCTAAAGACTAAGGACAGTACAGTCCCGGTATAAATTTTGCCATTCCGGATCCTGCCATCTTTGATTCATCGGTCATCGGAATGCGGTAACTTTATTCCGCATTAGAGGGGGACATATCCAGAGATATAGGCGAAGCTGAACCAGATAGCCTTGTTCTTCTTATCTAATCTGGTCCGTCTTCAACCGGATGGACATGGCAGTGGCTTAAAATTTGCCAGAGAGTCATCCGTCGTCGTCCGATATTGAAATAAAAAGTTGCGAGAAAAAAAGGCATGAAAGCCGCCGGAGTTGACCGGCAGATCCCCTTTCTTGATCAATATTTTTCCTGGTTATACCAACGGCAACAATCTGTGTGTGATCCAGATGTACGGGATCACTTTCCTCGATCTGAAATCATAAATATGAACCGAGGATGCGCCGGGATCGGGAGGGAATACGGGCGATCCGAGGAATCGCCGGGACAACCGAGGTCGGACAGGTGTTCTAAGTGTGGAAAACACAAACAGGTATAACTCTTAATAATCATGGCATGGATATCACAGATTGCCGCCAAATGGGATGTGTTCCGGATCAAAAATGAAACAGAAAACAAAACAAAAGACGGATGATGTCTATTTCGTCCGGAGCATCCAGGAATAATAACTGTTCGAGCGTAATTGCTTATTTTTCATTCTTCAGCCTGAAATGTTAATGCGAAGGTTAAACTATGAGAAATATGGAAGCACTTGTGGAACATTGTTGCCAGTGTGGGTGGCCTCTCTCTCTCTCGTGTGTGTGTGTGTGTGTCTTTCTCGTGCCTCTCTGAGTCTCTCTCTCGTGCGTCTGTCTCTCGTGTGTTTATCTCCCTCTCTCTGTGTGTGTGTGTTGTGTGTAGAAATAACTGCTGACTCATCTGTATCAGATATTTTCAAATATCAACAGAAGTCCTGGCCACCCCCCCCCCCCACCATTCCCAGACCCCATATAATCCATCCCCCACCCAATGAGAGACGCACAATGGATAGATGAGAGATAAGAGAGAGATCATCATGATCTACCATGGACACAATTATAACCGTAAATCAACTTGATAAGACACCCAAAATGGAATCCATATCCTCAACAACATTGTTCACTGTCAACAAACAAACAAACAATTGTTCATATAGATATACACCCCCTCGGCAAAAGTCGCTGACTCGGGGATTAATTATGAATATTTTAAATACGAGTTAAATGTCAAGGTCATCTAATATGTGATCAAGACTGGGCGCTGATTGAAATCAGGAATTTAAAAGAAAACCAAATATTAAGCTAATCCACCTGGAACACACACACACACACACACACAGTCACATACGAACCTCCCACACAAAACTCGGATCAGTAATAAAACGCCGATAATATTCAATGCCAGCTACGGCATGTTATCTGATAAGCAAACCATTCGCTTCCGGAACTCCTTATCTAAGCGTTCGACTGTCCGTCGTCCCGGAGCAGCCAGTGTTCCCGACATGAAAGCGATCGCGGACTTGCTCCGTCCAGAACCGTCACCGCCCCAGAACGGCCAATCCGGAACGCTTGTAAATTCTGGCACTTCAAAGTTGGCCTGCCTTCAGCCTGGAAGCCATATGGGCTACGGTCGTTGTTAATTAGAATCCAACAGTTCATTGTTTCTTATCTGGAGTGTACAAAGACCAGTAGTCGGATACGGGATTAGCTATGGATATAATCCTTCACCGGAGAACACGTGTCTTTCATACTCAACAAACCCCGGAACGGTCAAAGCCAGATCAGACAACAAACAGAATGTTATATATATACACACACACACACACACGCACACATACGTTTTTGAGTGACCACGCCTCCCACCAGTTGCCCGGGGTACTCAAAACCCGCTCCAGTCGCCCTTTATACCACTCGGTTAAATTAGAACCATTCCTATCCGGATCAGAAGTGCCGACTGAATTTATGGCCATGCGATTCCGAAGGGAGAGCCCCAGCCTTTTTTGTTGAACACGAGGTAATCATTTGTAAATGAGAGTCGCTAATTATTCTGGCCGGCAACAAAGTACTGCCTCTCTCGTTCCGGATCGTATGATAATAGTTACGGCCAGAAATGAGGTTTTTCTTCCGGATCGGAAAATTGGCCAATAGTGTATAACGGGTTAGACCCAATCTGGTCATGGATAATTAGTAAATCGACCTCGACCAGCTGATCGTCACTCAACCATATCGTATCTTTAGTTCGGAACAAATGAGCCTCAACCGGTTTTTCCCGGAGCCAGATCTCTCCGTTTGTTGGTGGATATCGAATGACAACATAGAAACAATTAAACGATGATTGATGAGTCTTGTCGTATATAGGCAAGTCTTCAAGTGAGGGGGGTTCCTGTAATAACAATTAGAGGTAGGCCTGACTAATCTCTCTCTCTCTCTCTCTCTCTCTCTATATATATATATATATATATATATATATATATATATGAAAAAATAAACAACTCTATTCGATTACAGTACAACCGTGATAATCCGCGCCTTATTGTTCCGTCGTTACGGTTTATTGGCGGTTATTCCGTGGTTCTAAATTTCAAAACCAGAAATAACTAGTTTAATGACTTGAGCAGCCGATAAATAATTTCTTTTTTACTCGAGTACCATCTATAACTGATCTGGATGGTGGTGGGGGGGGGGGGGTTCTCACATTGCTGGTGCTTATATTAATGGCGGTTTATAACCCTAATATTGATGATGATGATTGGTGTTTTACGACCACTTTTGTGCACATGGTACGCTAAATGGGCCGAGCGACCCCCAAAGGTAATGAAGCAAAGCTAAAGATGAAACACCCTTCAGATATGCCCACGCCGAGGTTCGAACTCAGGTGGTGGTGATCTGTGATCAAACGCGCGCTACCAGTTAGACCACGGGGGTGCCCCACAACCTTAATATTAACGGGTTCAATCCTCTTTCCCCTGTCTTGTTTGGACATTTTGTCCCTATTTGTGTGCTAGTCTGTATATATTTTGCCCGATGGGTACATATTTTTATATTCCAAAATTTGGAGGGACATTTTATTTGCAGGTAAAATATCTGGTAATCTCACTCATCGAGATCTAAACATTTTTTAAAATAAAGATTCAGACAGACGCGACTAAAGAAAGACACGTAGTCTTTTTGTGTAAAACAATCTTGAAAATGATAATTAAAACACGGATAGATTCAGATGGAATCTGATCTTTTGTCTCATCTAATAAGTCCTATTGTCATATTATGTGATAAAACAGTAATTTCATGTGGTCAACTTATTTCAAATATATAGGATCAATAAAGTCATTTTGCTCTGATTATATTTCCAATAAGTCGGACGTTCGTTTTATCGATCCAATGAAGCTATCATCGTGTTCCCAGTCGATAATCAATTATAAATACGAGACATTCCTCATGGAAAACATTCTGGATTTGCGGGTTTATTAGATCAGGGGTTAGAGGCTATGGTCCGGGGTCAGAACCAGATTCAAATTTACAGATCCAATACTAACTCTTCTCGTCGCGTTTACGGGTTGATTCGAGCAAAAAAATCAATATTACCTAATAGGATGGTAATCGAATACCGTGGTTTATTGTCCGCTATAAGGGCCACAATGGGCAGCTAGATCTAATTTACCCTCCTTATAGTTGAAGTTCTGTTTCGGGATTAGTTTATTTCCGGGATTCGCGAAAAAGTGACCTTGACCTTGCTCAGCCCTCGTCGAAACGTCTGAAATGTCCGAAAATGCGAAGAAATAAAACGCGTTAAATACACGCTCTCAGCAACGGTAACCAAAGGACCTTTCTTAAATTATTAGCGTAACGTTACAGAGATAAACCAGCCGAAATGAGCCGCTCTCCGGATCGCCCCTCGCCCATTTTAAGTTAATTTAACTAATATCGAGTCACAACGAATAGATAATTAATGGTATCACATGACCGGTAATACGGGTCATGTTTATATCGAGTACACTTCCGGCTTATCGAGCAGATTGTTTACGATGTGATAAAATCCGAAGACAACAAGAAGACATCATAACTATCGCGTGTCAGTAGCTGGTAGAAATTACTGCCATGTAAGATGACAATCTGGGAACATTATATACGCGAGCCGAATAGCCCCGTTTATCAGGCGTTTGTTGTTGTTGTTGTCCATTATACTATAGTAAGCGGGTAGTGGGAGGGAAAGAAAAACAAATAGGACGTCCTTGCTTCGTTCTCGACTTTCAGTTGGCAGCTGTCTTGTCTGACGGTACGGACAACCGGCTAGAAAGACAGTCCTGTCTAATCTGCCTGTCTGCGTCGGTCAGCCCATCTTTTCGCCTATCCGCTAGTGCGCACTGCATACGCGTGTCAAACTGTCCCTTTAACTGGCTATTGACTGTGTGCGCCTGTCCTGTCCGCTTATTTAGTCGTTCATTTCCGGTTTACTGCCTATCCGCTTGGTTAGCTATCTATCTATCTATCTATCTATCTATCTATCCGTCTCTCAAGATTAAAACGGATGTCGCTGTCACAGTCTATAGGCCTACTACTGCCTGTGTCTGTATCACAGTCTATAGGCCTACTACTGCCTGTGTCTGTATCACAGTCTATAGGCCTACTACTGCCTGTGTCTGTATCACAGTCTATAGGCCTACTACTGCCTGTGTCTGTATCACAGTCTATAGGCCTACTACTGCCTGTGTCTGTATCACAGTCTATGGGTCTACTACTGCCTGTGTCTGTATCACAGTCTATAGGTCTACTACTGCCTGTGTCTGTATCACAGTCTATAGGTCTACTACTGCCCGAGTGGTGTTAATTAGCTAGGTAGTGAGTTGGGGGTACTTCATGAAGATGAGTTTTAAGTAGAGTTGAGGTGTAGTTAGTTATTGAGGGTGAGATATACGTAGTTACTGAGGGTAAGTTGTAAGTATTTATTGAGGGTGAAGTGTAGGTGGCTATTGAGGGTGACATGTCGATAGTTAATGAGAGTTAGGTGTAAGTATTTATTGAAGGTAAGGTGTAGTTAGTAACTGAGGGTGAGATGTAGATAGTTACTGAGGGTGAGATGTGGGTAGTCATTGAAGGTAAGGTGTAGGTAGTTACTTAGGGTGAGATGTAAGTAGTTATTGAAGATGAGGTATAGGTACTTATTGAGGATGAGATGGGTAAGATGTAGGTAGTCATTGAGGTTGAGATGTAGGTAGTCATTGAGGGTGAGATGTAGGCAGTTACTGAGGGTGAGATGTAGGTAGTTATTGAGGGTGAGATGTGGGTAGTTACTGAGGTCTAGTTGTAGATAGTTGAAGGTGAGATGTAGGTAGCTATTGAGTGTGAGATATTGATGTTATAGAGGGTAAGATAGAGGTAGTTCCTGAGGGTAAGATATAGGTAGTTATTGAGAATGAGGTGTCGGTGGCTAGTGAGGATGAGTTGTTTATAGTTAATGGGAGTTTGGTGTAGGTATTTATCGAAGGTAAGGTGTAGGCAGTTACTGAGGGTGAGATGTAGGTAGTTATTGAGGGTGAGATGGGAGTAGTTATTGAGGATAACGTGCAGGTAGTTATTGAAGATGAGATGTAGGTAGTTATTTTGGGTGAGGTGTAGATAGTTACCTAGGGTGAGATGTAGGTAGTTATTGAGGGTGATAAATAGGTCGTTATTGAGGATGAGGCGTATGTGTAGTTAATGAGAGTTAGGTGTAGGCATTTATTGAAGGGAAGGTGTAGTTAGTTACTGAGGGTGAGATGTAGGTAGTTTTAAGGGTGAGATGTATGTAATTATTGAGGGTGTGGATAATTATTGAGGGTGAGATATGGTAGTTAATGAGGGTGATGTGTAAGTAGATAGTGGGCGTGAGATATGGATAGTTACTCAGTGCTAAATTATTAAAAAATCACAGGAAAAAGTGACTGAAAAAATGTGACTGAAAAAAAGTGACTGAAAAAAACATCACGGGATAAAAAGTAACAGGAAAAAAGAAACCTGATAATGTTAACAATGTTTCTGCGTCTTTCTTTAATAAAAATTTTACTTTCGATTTCTCACTTTTTAAAAGTTAATATGTTATCACTGTTTCTGGGTCTTTCTGTTTTGATTGATTACCTTATTGTGCTCAAAATATTGAACAAAACGTGATTTTGTGTAATGCCATCATATATAAATATTGTTGTCAACATGTACAAGTCATGTGTATTGTCAGCTAATAACTGATTTAAAATATATTGTTTTATTAGATTAATTGTTTATGGTAATTAAATACATTATGACAGACTTGAATATTTTTGTTTAATTACCCGACTTTCTTTCCTCGCCAAAACTGCGACTTTCTTCCGTGACTTTTTCCTGTGACTTTATTACCGGTCACCGTAGGTGACTATTGAGGTGAGGCGTAGGTGGCTATGGAGGTGAGATGTAGGTGGCTATGGAAGTGAGGTGTACGCGGCTATGGAGGTGAGGTGTAGGCGGCTGAGGAAGTGAGGTATAGGTGGTTATGGAGGTGAGGTATAGGCGGCTATAGAGGTGAGGTGTAGGTGGCTAAGGAACTGAGGTGTAGGTGGTTATGGAGATGAGGTGTAGGTGGCTATTGAAGTTCAGTTGAAAATAAATAAATGAGAAGGAAGTTGAGGTTGGAAAATACGGTTAAAGACTGGGAAGCGATTTTGAATGAGTGGGGAATGAGTTTGGGAGAGTCATGATCGAAAGCAAACCAGTCACAAACGTTTTATAATTAGATTAAATAGGTTACTGGGTCCAGTAGGGGTCCCACACACGTCACTGGATCCACTACGTCGAGCCCGGGAATAGATTTCTGGTGAGTGTTAGTTGGAGGGGTGTTACGTTGGGGGTCAAATTATCTAAAATGCTGCCATCTACCGTCCGACCACAACACTATTTGATAACCCGAAATATCTTATATCTCTCACGTAAAGATCCTATCTCGTGCTGTTTACGAGATAAGAACTTAGCGGGAGAAAGACGGAACATTAAAAAATCGCCCCTCATCACCGCCACCTAGGAGACTTCGTGCAATAATCAGGATCATCGGCACGTCCTCCTTTGGTCTTCCGGATCACCTCGGGCAAGACGCCGATTTGATTTTCCATTCGGTCTCGATTCCCGGAAGACAGGAGACACGGAGCATCATAAAACTAACCACTTTACTGTGATCTTTGGGCTCCGTGGCCCGAGGGTATCCGGATACCTCTGTTGTCCCGATGGGCGCTTTCCTCCTTCTCCGTGTGTGTGTGTGTGTGTGTGTGCGCGCGCGCGCGTGTGTGTGTGTGTGAGACCAAATGGCGGAAATCTTAGCCCCTTGGGAGAGCTCCCGAGGGGCTAGCCGGCTAACTGTGAAGTTGATTTAACTCAGCACCTGTACCAATGGATCGTTCTCTTTATAAGATCGGGTCATCGCTCTCTCCGTGGCTCACATTAAAGGCCACCAATCAGCGAGTTCGGCACAATTTCGGCTCAGAGGTCAACCGGGTTAAATAGCTGTCTCTCTTCACGTGATTGACTACGTGCCAACTCTCCAATCCTGGATCAGTCCAATGTCCAATATGTTAAAACGTCAACCGTTTATGACAAATGCTTCGTTTCGTCACCCCCCCCCCCACACACACACACACATACGCATACAGACTGGGCGGGATAGATCCCGCTGATCCGGGACAACAGATCTCTTCCTATCTGATATGATCCGTTCCGTCATCCCCTCTGCGTTCGTGATTGTGCCAACATCAGACACGATCAACATCCGACACGAACTCTAACAGGGACTGATGCGCGATTCAAAGAAATATTATACCCGTTTCAGCCAAGGTAACAATTTCCATTTTCCAGTCATCGTGTGATCGATTAACAATTAAACAACAAGTACAGTTCTTTGTACTGAGGACAAGAGTACCGTTTTTGTGTGGAAGATTAGTAATCTGGATGGAAATGTGTTCACACAAAGCCTTTGTTGTCCGAAACCTTTACGGTGTAAAATGTAAATGTTGCTGTTTTACGGCCAGTTTTCGCCACCAGTTAGTTTAAACGGCCCAAACGACCTCCAGAGGTAATGAGGCGAAGTGAAAGATGAAACACCCTCCTGACATAGCCTGGCCGGGCATTGAACCGACGAGCTATTGATCTGTGGCCAACCGCTACTACCAGTTTAGGCCACGGAGATGCCCTTGGTGTATTTACTATAACAGTGGTAATAAATATAATGATTCAATTTTTTACAATCTGAAAATTCCTTTTTTGGAAATTTAATCTTGCTATACACGGTATTGTGAGGTGGTAAAAGTGCGCTTAATGGCCACAGATTAAACTAACCGGCATAATCGGTCCTCGAGAGCACTCGCACCTAGTGCCACCTAGTGAATAAGTGAACAACTCGGGTGGCGATGGTGGCTCCCTCTCTCGTCGAAGCAGAACGCCAAATGAATGATCTTGGTGCTAACGCTTGTGTATCTATGCGTGTGTGATACTGAATATGTCAGAGAGAGAGAAAGAGAGAGAGAGATATAAAATAAAGAAGAGAGTGAGATAGAGAGACTGATTGACTGGCTGACTCAACTATGTTGCAATTTCATCATGTAAACAAACAATTTTCTTTTCTAACCAATCACTGTAAGTTTTCAGTAAAAGCGTTGCTAAGTGACATAACAAAACACAACTTTCCCATGGCTTTATATAACATGCACTTAACAAGATGCAAAGGTAAGTAGGTTTCAGAAGTTATAGGCAGGATTTAGCCATCAAAACATGGCTATCTATTGCTGTGATAAATCTGGAGATCATTAAATCTTTTATGATCCAGATACCCCTTTGTGGTAAAGGTCACAGCGACAAAATGATCCAGACTCTAAAGAACAATAGCGAGCTTCTATTAGTGGAGTACTCTTGATACTAAAGACTAACAGTTGGCACTAAATCTAGACGTAGACGAAGTTAGGCTGTGTGTGTGTGTGTGCGCGCGCGCGCGCGCGTGTGTGCGTGTGTTCAGTGGGTGAAGCGGCACTGGAGCAAAACACACACAAAAAACTTAATTACTACAAATGGATAATTTAGTATTACAACTTCTTATACTAAATTATGTAATATCGCCTGATAGTATGTGTGTGTGTGTAATTGTCGAAAAGACATTATCACAGAGCATAATAAATGTGATTCATTAGTAAACAAAATTTTGGTGCCAATCCACCCCCCCCCCCTTGGAGGGAAGACAGGGAAATATGATCAACGTTTATTTTCATTTTCAAGGCTCATCACAATGACAACCCCCCCCCCCACTTAACAAACACAACCCAAAAACATATCCTCACATATTCAGTGTTTATAAATGGACCAAATATCACACACGCCCGAACATCAGCCAATATGAAAAAATACGTATCCCGTTGTATGTGTGTATGTATTATATATAGCTCGGTCCAGGCAAACGAGGATTCACGCTTCGTATATTTCACTTCACATATCATAGGTTTATGTCCCGAAAAAGATGACTTCTTCTAATGTGAGCCATCAAGTGATATAGTACGACCCCCAAACAGTGAATACAGAAAACAAAACAAAATCGGGAGAGAAACAGACGAGAAAAAAAAACATCTTGGAAAGAAAATCTTAAGATAATCAAAACACTTGAAACTCGATGATAACAGAAAAAGTATTTCTTTTAGAATAAGTGCGACACGATGTTTTTTCTGCTTTCTTTTTGGCTAAATCAAGCCACATGCGTCAGTTCTAAGAAAAACTGGGGGCCATTTAAACTTTGTCCCCGAGAACTGGCTAGAGTTCTGCGTTCTAGGGGCGACCCTGTATGTACCGACCCTGTATGTGGTTATAGTGGCCCTGTATAGGGCTAGAGTGGTCAGTGACCCTATATGTGGCCGTAGTAGCATTGAAAGTAGTTGTAGTGGTTGTGTACGCGTTAGCCTTGTATGTGGTTGTAGTGGTGGTGTACGCAGTAGGCCCGAATGTGGCTGCATATGCAGTAGCCTTGTATGTGGTTGGAGCGGCTGTGTACGCAGTAGACCTGAATGTGGCTGGAGCGGCTGTGTATGCAGTAGCCTTGAATGTGGTTGGAGTGGCTGTATACGCAGTATCCTTGAATATGGTTGTAGTGGCTATAAACGCAGTATCATTGAATGTGGTTGTAGTGGCTGTATACGTAGTATCCTTGAATGTCGTTGTAATGGCTGTATACACAGTAGCCTTGTATGTAGCTGTAGTGGTTGTATACGTAGTAGCCTTGTATGTGGTTGTAGTGGCTGTATACGCGAGTACGGACAGTTGCTCAACCGGACAGTTGATCACCTGGACAGTAGCTCACCTGGACTCTTGCTCACCAAGCAAATGAAAAAGTGGACACTTGCTCACCAGTGAATTTTTAATGAGAAAAATAAAATAAAATGATTTTTAATTCAGAAATATATTTCTTAGTATCCTATTACCTATATAATGATTGGGATAAATATTACCAATTATTAGGGAATTAAAGTTCAGAAATTATGTTATTTTATTTGTTTAATATAATTATGTGAATTTGTTCTCTCATTAAAATTCACTGGTGAGCAAGTGTCCACTTTTTCATTTGCTTGGTGAGCAAGTGTCCGGGTGAGCAACTGTCCTACAACCATATAGGCAGTAGCATTGTACGTGGTTGTAGTTACCCTGTAGTGGCTCATTTATTCTGAATGGCTAAAGTGGCTAGTTCTGTGATTATAATGGCCCTGATGCTGGCAGACGTAACCCTGTTTGTGGATATTGTAGACCTAGATGTGGCTATTATGGTTATAGTATATATAATTATATAATAATAATAATATATATATATATATATATATATATGACTCTTGTGGGTGTGGAGGGGGGGGGGCAGGACCAACAGATGGTTTCTCTAATAAGCCACAATTATGGCCTTACTCATTTGGATTTCTGATTATTTCCTATTATATATATATATATATATATATATATATATGTATATATATATATATGTGTGTGTGTGTGTGCGCGCGCGTGCAGATACACGTGAAAGATAGATAGATAAATAGATAGATTGAAATATAAATAGATACGGAGAAAGATGTAAGTATACTGGTAAATAGATTTTTCCTTATTTTATCTGTGGGGTTATTCGGTGTACCTTGTGTGTGTGTGTGTGTGTGTGTGTGTGTGTGTGTGGGGGGGGGTTGTAATACGAATACAATAAGCACCACTAAGCTATGCTGTGCATAAAATAATCATAAATGGTCGATGATTCAGCTCGGTATACCTCTTATAGCTCGATGTCGCGGGGGGGGGTTCAAACTCTCTCTAATAACACTACTTAATACAACCAAAGCCGATGGCTATATATGTAACAAAAATACACACAAGGTTTATTTTGGTGCTCCTTCTTGGAAATTCTTACACACACACACACACACACACAGAGAGAGAGAGAGAGAGAGAGAGAGAAAAAGAGCGGCTCATGTACAATATTGTAATTCCTTAAGAACATAGGCTTCTGTTGACATGGTTACGCCAGCACGTATTGTTAACCAAACTCGGAGTACCGTCATTTCGTTGACTTAAAATTTAAATAAAGTCTACCGGCGACAAAACTTGACAGTAAATACAAGTATTATGTCAGTGGTATTGTTATAATAGACCATATATCTTCTTCGTCTTGCCATTCTGCGTTGCCGTTTTAGAAAGTTGAAAAGGCTGGCGTGCATGACTTGGTAGAATAGATATTGACATCGTGAACAACCATAGGCTAATAGGCACACAGCAACACAAGGAAAACATCAAGACAGACAGACAGACAGTGCATATACACCCCCACCCCCCACACCGAGGTTATGATACTTGAAGGGTACACATATGCACATACACACACACACACACACAGAGTGTGTGTGTGTCACTACTGTAATACAATAATATTAATATTGGAAAAGAGCAACCATTGTGGTAATAATAACCTTTATTCAAATGCTATCCAGACAACGGCATAAACAAACAACACAAATCGTCCTGACTCGGGACAAGATACGATTAAAGGGCGAGACAAAATCAAAACAGAAACATCATCAATCATGAATTATTATCATCAGCATCGTCATGATGTAAAACACATTCATCATCAGGACAACATCTCTCTCTCTCTCTCTCTCTCTATCTATATATATATATATATATATATATATATGAGCAAAACCATACTGCCACCATGATAACATATATTGACATTACCAAGGCAATAGCCTATATAGGTTACATTATCACTTTACAATAATTATAGGAAAACTACACCACAGTATCTTATGACATTAGTTAGAATAATGACACACGATGGCGTGACACTGATCATATGACAATACATCACCGATATATAACAATATCACCATAGTAACTAGACATCGACCGATATCACTCTCGGCTAATCATATATATATATATATATATATATATATAAATTAGATAAGCAATTATCATATCAGGCGATAATAATATTCTACTGAGTTAACAGCTTTTAGGGATCACATACGACTAGATATTAACATGTTTTCTGATGTTTCTCATTTCGAGTTTTATTTCATTTCGCTATAAAATCCACTCATTGCTAAATAACATTGCCAGTGTTGTTGTGGTTAGTATTATTATTATTATTATTATTATTATTATTTGGCACACTGCCCAAACCTGGAACATAAGGCCAATGGGCTACTCCTTAGGAAAATGAGCTCATGAACATTCCACAGGCACAGCCAACACTGGGATTTAATCCCAGTACCTTGATATCTGCCGTGCAGTATACTAACACCTCGGCCACGAGAGCTGCCTATCGTAAAAGATTGATAGCGAAGAAGACATAAAAAGATACAATATTGAACGTTGATGGATGTTCGTATACTAATAGTTCTATAGCTAGAACTGGGATACTCATCGTGGGGTTGAAGCTAGTGTCAGATGGTACAGGTTGACAACTAAAGGGTGGCAAAGTACGAATAATAAAAAAAAACATCAGCCCTAACTAGTACATCAAGTACTTAGATCAGCAGGACTGGTCTAGAAATACAACTCGATAAAACAAAAGTTTAAATGTATTCGGCAATAGTTACTGATGAAGGGTGAACCTTTTTTACGCTCCGATGGATGATGAGAAGGTATCAACCTCATAGTGATGATGATGATGATATATGGAATGAGCATTAGAACCATACACAGTGCATCCCTCTGTGTCTCAGGATCATATCCCGATGCTGCGTTTGTGGGCTGTTCCTTGTCATCGGATCGTGTCATTTCCCTACGGAGTAGTCTCCCAATAATAACCGTCAGATAATATCAGCAATGGTCACTCACTCACTCACTCACTCACTCACTCACATTCTTTAATTAAGAATTTCAACAATCCAGACATTCTTTGATAAACCCAAACTGAACCTGACAAAAACACCATATCAATCAATGACCAAATCACAAACTATATAATTATTACAACAATAATCAGCCATATTATGTGGCCATTTCGTCGACTATATATAATGTTACAAACATAACCACTAGCCACTAAGATTATTATTATGAGTCCAATGTCAAATTGACACCTGTCTATCTTCGTGTGGTTTATAAATAACCATCTCCCCCCCACCCAACACCCCGCCGTTCACCTGTAAGACCACAATATGTGGTCAATTTATCATTGGTCTGAGTCCTATATCAGTAGCTGACTGACGTATGAGCCAGTTTTATAAATAATATATAATAAAAAAACAGCCCTGAAACGTCGACTCACCTTTAATGTGGTCTCATTGTCCCAGATATACCCATACTCAAATTGAAGTGTTTGTCTGTCTGTCTGTCTGTCTATACCACAAAATGTCAAGGTACGTTAAACAGTTGTGTTGTGAGCTGTTTGTTTGTTTGTTTACATACTCTTGTTATCTGGCCTTAGTTGTTTGTATCTTTGACAAAGATTAACTTGGAAGATTCATAATAGCGTGTGTTGTGTGTGTTTTGTGTGTTTGAGGGGGCGTGTTGGAGCACGGGTGGAGATTTTCACCAAGTTAACGAATCGCGCTTAATTTTGATACACTGATATATATATATATATATATATATATATAGGACCAGGAAATACAATAAATAAATAAAATAAAACCAATCTATAAATATTGTATACAGCTGAGTTACCATGACTTGTTACCAGTTTGGGATGAAATAACCCTTTCAAATGTATTGATCAACACCAGATAAAAAAACGTATTAATTACCACCACCACCACCATCATCATCATCATCATCATCATTACCATCGTGAAAAATCATCAATATCATCATGATAAATCATTATCTAAATCATCCCCCATCTATTTCATACACTAGTCGTAGATTCTGCACATATAATGTTCCGCGGTGACTGCCACACACGCACGCACGCACGCACGCAATATCCGTGTATGATTTAGCAGATGGATCTCAGGTGTGTGTAAATGATTATCACGATATACATGTTATTGCTGCTATACACCTGTTAGGCCACGTAGCACAGCTGTATCACTCGTTTTACACCTGTATGACACCTGTGCAACATAACCAATTACCCAAGTCTAAGGTCAGTAAATGAAAGCATCCTGGGATATACATGATCTGACACGGATCTTCTGTAAACCTGGATCAGTGCCATCATAACACTGTCTGCTGCGCTCTGAAATATATAATAATGATTACATTGCTTACTCAACAACAACAACAACATGGTATAATAAAACTTAAATTATAAAAACAATTAAAAATATTCAATGAATACTTGGCTTATTTATTGTTCAATGCACTGAATGTTCAGTTAATACCTTTATTACAAGATCATGATCACGAGCAGCAGCAGAAACAACAACAACAATAACAACAACAACAATATTGATGTCGACCGGTAGTAACTAACGGAGAGATACCAAAAGTCAAGTAGAGTCATCCATCTTTCCATTAAATGTGAAGTGAGTACGACCGTCAATAGATTGAGGAGTTGATAAATATGCAATTTCTGTGATAAATGACTTCGTATAGAGAGATCTGTTTGTTGACTAGATAACAAAATCTCCATATTCTCTAACATACGCTTTAAATTCACCAATAAAACTGCTACTTTCAATTCCCATCACATCTGGTCAGTTTCAGCGGATATCACTTTCGGAACGTTGGATAAACAATTGCATTCGCCTCTTCTAGCCGTATCTTCCATCTTCCGGCAGATCAATATTACGTTTATAGCCCATTACTGCAGACCTATCCCGCGGCACCGCAACACTGCAAAACTAACTGCCGTAAGTTGGACTTCGACCCAAAACTGAAAAATATCATTCCATTTACCTCAATAACAATAAACTTACTCAAAGTATCCTCACAGCACAGAGTATCCATACGTGTTAGAACTTACAGCAACCCATAACCCAGATTCCATCGGCCACACAAAGGCCTGTCAAGATCTTTCTCCCATTAGAAATTTCCCCTCCCCCAAACTGATTTATTAATAAGTTCATCCCGGTAATTAATATGATTTAATCTATACGATGTGGCCTCAGTTCTGGATTTTCATTTGTTATTGTTTTTATGATAACCGTCTCTGATTATCTCTTCACATCTGATAGATATTGGGGGGGGGGGACTCTAAAAAGACACCCAAAAGGCAACAAACAGAGCCCTTGCTCTGCAAAGGTACCGCCGAGAAAAGTGTTCTAACCTCTGAGCCGCTCTTCCCACCTGACTGACATTAACAATTCCCTCCCATCCAGAAATTCAGGAGCAACCACTGTTCCGGATGATGCCACGGGAAGAACATACGCCATTTGACTTACAGATGATCACTGAGTGATTTAAAGGCCAGTAGAGGCCTCCCGAACTTCGACCAGTAGCAGTGGGACCCGGACTTGGGAAACACCAAATAACGGTTCACCAACTCGATCGACTGAGCTACGTTACGCCCAGAACAAAGACCAAGGCGTGGACCACTCAACCCGATTCAGATCGCTGTAGCTAGCATTCCGAGATGCCAACAAAACGAAATGTGCCCTTCCTCACCGAATACAAAGGACATATAAAGCCATTGTGGTAACCATAAAATGCTAAACGGCAACGCTCATTCGACGGCATTCTCTAACGCACATAGAGCGAAGCACATCTCATCACCACGCAGACAGACCGGCAGCGGGCAGGTGATGATGGCACATTCCTAGAAGCTATCGCTAATGACAGGGGACGAGCATTCGTTATCTGATAACGGCGCGTAATACGGCAAAGGCGATGCGGCATTACCCGCAGAAGAGGGAACAAAAGCCTTACACCTCGGGCAGAGACACCTCTCAAACTGAAGATACCCGAAGCATCTGTTATCGCACAGGTGTAACATTCGACGATTCATTCTTATTACCCCCACCAGCCGGGGGAGGGTGGGTGAGGGAGGGGGGGTATTTCCCAGTAGATAATGGACTACTATTATAATCGTCCCCTATTGATGGCTGTATTTTTAGCAATCGACCATATGTCGTCGATTTCTTATCGTATCGTCATCATCCGAGTACCGTGTAATAATATTTATATTTCTAAGACGTTCGGTAAACAATAAGATGGGCCGCCATCGCCACCGCTCGGCACAGTCGATGGAGTGCTGCGTCAGGACAATCGTCGCAACTCGGTGTGAAGTGACGTCAAGCTGTGATGGTTGTAGTTCTTATTAAGGTTTTAACGTGCAGCGGCTGTGAAGGGGGGGGGGCCTTACTGAAGATAAATTTAGCTGTTGTTGTTATTATTATTATTATTACTATTATTATTATTATTGTCGTCCTCATTATGTTATGAGTACGAAGGTATCGCCATTCACACAGCTAACTACAGTAAAAATTTGTTTACATATATATATATATATATATATATATATATATATATATATTCACACACCCACGCACAGTTCCATACATTTAAGATATTATCATAAATGGGTTCTCTGGATCGATAATGTTATGACAAAAAGCATTCTTCGTTAAAAACATACGTAATTATAAACATCAGTTAAGGCTATTATAAAATGTGTCAATACAGAATGGTGCCACCGCCAAAACAACAACAAAACAACAACAACCACATTGTATGTTCTCACTCCTGTAATTCCTGTATCCTGCTAAAAATAACACATTAATTGTCATTGTGTATATAGATCTTAATATGTTGTAAAGCCGAATAGGTGTGTCAGCCAGCAGTTTGCCAACATCAATAATAATAAAGTAGATTTAGTATAAGCACCCATGCTAAAACAGATACAAAGCCTGTTCTCGATGATCATCTCTTAAAAAACATCTTCCCAAAAGAGTGGAGTAAATTGTTTCTTTAACATCAGCTCTGGTTACACCTGGGAAATATGGCCGAGATACATTACAATTCCTTAAGGATGTATCCCCAGAACACAGGTACGTGTAGCATTCGAACACGTAACTTGGTGGTTCGCATCTTCATCAGAAGTCGAATTAAAATGTGATCCCACCATTTCCACTGATCTTCCTCCAGTTAGGAAATATATTTTCATTTCTTGCAAAGGAAGCGAAGAAACGGGTTATTATCGGAACTGCCAGCTGCTTCCATACCGTGATTTTAAGCATACATTTGCTGCAATAGTACACAGATATATCTCCACAAAGTACACCTATAATATCTGTTTTCCGCCTTGCAGCATTCCGTCTCAGAACGACAACTCCCAAATTTTCCGATTGGCCAATCCGTTTCTTACCTTTGGGTGGATGACTCGGAAGTAATTTAGAAAACGAGCATTCAATCAGTGTCGACAGAATTTGATGACAAGAGATGAACAGCAACCTCTTGGAATGTTGTCCAAGAATCGGTCGAGATCGTGTTCTTCCGTAATTTATCCAGGAATTGATTTTTGATTCCCACCCAAATATGGGAGGACGGAAAGAATTTCTTTCATGTTGCAAGGGAAATAACCCAACCGGAAAAAAGCTTGCCAACCTCGACCAATTCCTTGGCTAGCTTTGGCTGGAGACCTTGTAGGAGAACCTGCCTCAATTGACTCACTGTTCGCAGGGACTACCTGCTAAACACGGTATCTAAAGACAACGTCATTACATGATGCAAAAAAAAATCGCCGTGAGACATCATTGTCCTTTCTTTGATCAAGTGTAGTAAGACATCGTCAGATGTAGTTGAACTCCGCAATTAGCATAAGGACATTTACATATCTACAACTGATCTATCATAATGAATATGATTAGTGAAATACGGCGAAACAATATAACGAAAACGAATAACGTGATGACACAAGAAGACTTCTTTTGAGAAAAGTGGATGTGAAAAATAAGATACCCCGACATGGTTCATCCTACGGCTGTGATGACATTCGTGGACAGTGATGAGAGCTGATGATAATCTGATTATCCATCTGTTTGCATAATTTTGTCGTAAACGGAATTTATAAAAAATGTTGCTGTTTTACGGCGACTTTTGTAGACAACGTAAGCTAAATGGGCCGAGCGACCTCCAAAGATAATCAGGCGAAATCAAAGATGAAACACCCTTCTGACATAGCTCGGCCGGGGTTTGAACCCAGGTGCTATAGATCTGTGGCCGACCGTGCTACCAGTTAGGCCACGGAGGCGCCCCTGTAAACGGAATTAAACCCTGTGGGCAGTTATAATTGCAATGGTTCATTTAAAGCGCTACTGCAGCAGCCAACAAACGAATTTATTTGTTCATTTCATGATTACCGCTTTTGACCGTAAAATAATCATAATTCTAACAGAACATTATCCTCTCATGTACCCGTAAGTGTAATTGATCATCGCAATTGAACACAACCCTATACAGGACATCAAGTATGTTTGCTAAATTAAGCCAGTTTTACTTCTTCAAAAGGTGGCAGGTAGACACATTATCTCAAGTTTAGAAAGACAGTGTGACCTTTTTTTTGAATGATGTAATGTTTACGGTAAAGACTTATATCGTGTTATCAGTCTGTAGTTGGACAAAGGTTCTGTTTCACTGATACGATGATTGTCAAGGCGTAGCACTGCGTGTACGTGTGTGTGTACGTGCGTGCCTGTTCGTTGGTGTATCAGACAGTTGGTCAGTCGTATGACTGACTGTCTGCCTGCCTGTCAGGTTGCTTGTCTGTCCTATCTGCCGTCATGTCTATCACGAAACTGTCATCAACTGCACAATGGTGGTCTTTAAACACAACACATCAATTGGGTGTTTAAATAAAGCCACTTTAAATATTATTGCCTCGCTGCCGACCGAGTGCAGTCAGACCAGAGAAGACCTGTTCGGATAGATCACAGAGCATTAGACACAGTTAGTTCATACCCCCGGGCAGCAGAGTAGTAACCAAGAAATAGTAAACGCCGCCATCCTAGGAAAGGAGAGAGACAGACAGAGAGAGAGAGAGAGAGAGAGAGAGAGAAGAGAAAAAAATCATCTCATTAATATTTAACAAGCCAACTGAAGATAACAAGAAGAAAAGACCAACCAGGCCGGTGATTAACATAAGTGACTGTCACTTGGACAGGTAGAGGTCGTTTGGCGGATCATAGAAGACACCCGACACCGTGCGTCTGACGGAAATCTTTCTACTGTTTACCCGTAAGGTGCCAGCTCTTTATCGCCATTATCACCAGCCCAGGACAGCGTTTCTCCTTCAGTATGTAATCTACAGACAAAAGACACTGAATGTTGTTGCCTGTTACTACCCTGGAATGGTCTCGATTTGCTTTACACGCAAATGCGCACACAAAGACACCGATGGTTTCCCCCATTGCTACCCTGGAATGGTCAGTACGGTCTCGACTTCGTATACGTGAAGATTCGTGGAAAATCGGCGTGTTTACGTTCACGAACAGAAACATCGAGTGCCATAGCTACCCTTTACCATCTTGGAATGTTCTCAATTCATTTTTGATTACACCACGAAACCAGAGAACGTATATATACGTTCTCTGACGAAAATAATATGACAGCATAGAGAGAGAGAGAGAGAGAGAGAGAGGCTGGTCGGAGTACCTGTTAAACGTGCATGAATCCATCGATTGGCCAGTTCTCTGCGCTAAATTTATTGTTCATTTATTTCTAAAAATAAATCTTGGCGAACGTAAATGACAACATGAGCCTTTCATTGCTTGCTTCGACTTTAGACCACACCTAGCATACACGTCGATGAAAACATAAGATTAAACACCCAACAGTGCTGGGTAACCTTATAAGATTTAAACGCAGACCCGAATATATGCAACAATACGAACGCATATACGGTGACTCGAAGTCGGAGCAGAACAGTCAATAATACTACAAGAGATCCAAGTCACTGGGGGGGGGGAGGCGTGACTCCGGCGAATGGAACAACCGGCATCTTGGAGTTACCGGAAAGCATCAGCCCCTATGTGACAAATAGTGATACAACTGTCGGGCACGAGATGACTAGCTCAATGACAGCGGACATAAAATTATATTGCCTCGTAAATGAAAAAGGGGTATTTATCATGATTACCCCGTGATTGGTCTTGTAGAGGGTGTAGTACACAGGGCATGGCTCCTCCAAATACACACGGCTAATGTGTCTGAACGCACAAAACAAGCCGGGATAAGGTCCTTTTTGCGCTTTCTTCAACGCCGCGATGTACTCGAGTTAGTAAGGAAAGCTCCGCCAAATGAGCACGTCCTATCGGAGAAACGACCTAATTGGGTTTAATTGTTGGATGAATTTTTCATTAATCAACTGATTATAAGCGCCTTGTGCTGATGACACACACACACACAGACACACACATTGCGGACAGTTCCCTAAAAAGATTTTTCTCCGTGTGTATCACTCAGACGCTGTATTATTTCACGATTCTCTATGCCAGTGCCTTATCACCCACTCCTTGACAATTAAAACGCACCGGCACGCAGTCAGAGAATCGATTTATAACTGCAGAGGGTCAAACACTTCGTGAATGTCTAACAGAGACGAAACGAACAATTGCCTTCAAACAACAACAACAACAATCATAATAACAGCACGGACCGCATACATAACATCTAACAAGTTGGCAGCTCGTCTGCGACAAACTAACAACATCCCCTATACCAGCTGCAGCTAGTTTCACCTAACCCGAGCCTGTTAATGTGTCAATTGTTTGATGGGACTTTTTAGCCGAGTTCACCGTAGGCCAGAATTCAACAGTGTGATTAAGCTGCAAAACGTAATGAGAAGGAAATACTTGCCATGCAGACCACGTAGCCGATGTCGGTCCTGTATATATAATGTGTCCGTAGTCCGCCCAATAGCCAATCTGAAAACATTCAAAGCACACACACAGGCACACAGACACACACACACACGGCTGCCGTAATAACCACGAAGCTGATCTATTACACAATAGCATATTGTGTACCAGGTAAACTGGGTAAGTGGGAAATCTAATCAAAATACCATTTCGGATCTCCGATTGTGCATCGGAGACAAAAACAACCCCGGCGAACGACGAATTGCGCTCACTATAAACAGATTCAGCTCTGCACAGAGCAACGCCTTGTTTTGACTTAAAACTGTTAAGTAGAGTTTTAGCCCGGTATACGACCGGCTCGGTCACGATGCCGTATGATCACACCTGCAACGTCTATTTATATAGCTAAATTCAGAGAAAGCCTGCCTGCTTGACCGGAGTAAGGAAGGATCGCCTTGATCCCGTTTGGAGACTTCAACGGCCGAATACGGTTAAGAACGAGGGATTAAAGGCGTCCGTGTTATGTGTGCCTGTACTGAGAACAAAGCGATTATAGTTAACTAACAGCCTAATTAGATGGTCCCGTATTGAGGCCATAAAGTAATCTTTAAGATGATTGATGAAAATTGAGTTGAAAGAGAACTGTTTACACGGTAAATTCTAACACCGGTGAGAAGCGTAATCTACCTTATTGAATGGTAAATATGAATGAATTGTTCGTAGGTCTTTTTCTTCTTCTTGGAAATACCGCCGACCCGCGTATGTTTTATGATTTATGCATCCAATTCTCATAATACAATTGTCCCCTTGCAGTGTGTAAAAACCCAGAGAAATGGCGTCAACTATAAATTCTTCGTTTGTTAATATTCACATCCAAAGACATTTAATTTGGCGTGATAAGGTAATTACATCATATCCATAATTACAACATTAGTTATTTTGTAATTGATACATTTCTGTGGGCTAAAATAATAATAATAATAATAATAGTGTAGATTTCATGAGGTCTCCGACTAGCAGAAACCATCAAAGGATGCTGCACATCGAAATGGCACAATAACCTACAATTACATCTGGACATTTAAAGAATTTACATATCAATATTAACGGTAATTTGTCTAACATTTAGCTTGTGACTTGTTACCGTTCTCAACGATCATCTTCTCTGATTAACAACATACTATCGAACAGAAATGATGAAGACACGAGTCCAAAGAATATGAAGGGATGTTAAACATCAGCAACCGTGGAGATGTGTACTACCGGATTATCTATAATGAACAAGTGGCGGTCTATTGGGGGGGGGGGATGAGGGCCTAATCTTTGTCGTCCAAATTCGTTTTGGATGGTCGACTAGCTAACACGACGATAAACAGCCGAAAAGAGATTGATCCCATCTTCAGATAGACAAGGAACAAGCCGGATTTAATTATCCACATTAGGGTAATAAATAGATACAACCCGAATAATATAGTTTATGATGCTACCAGGAAAAGTCAAAGGTCAGAAGACTAGATTCCTTAGACATCATATCGCCCTCTATCACTATCTGACCCTACACACTCCCTAATCCAACTTATAACACTCTGACAATACACTCTCCTAAAGTGCCACTCTCACACATAATAAAATACTCAACCACATACCACACTTCCAAAGCTCACTCCTGTGTGTGTGTGTGTGTGTGTGTGTGTGTGTGTGTGTGTGTGTGTGTGTGTGACATGTCATTATATATATATATATATATATATATATATATATATATATATATGGCATCGGTCAGTACTTGTAGAAGTAAAGTACTGTCTATGAAAGTAGACGGACTGTACTTTCCCAATTATAAGTTTAATTCGTTATGTTTCTATTGACGTTCTAAACAATACCTTCGTAAAACGTGTTTAATATTTTGTTATCTCTTTCAAACAAAGCACCATGGTATATGAAACATAAATGATGGACTACCTTCGCTATCAGGCCATCACCAGAACACAGTACAATAACAATAAACAATTAGATAAACAAGCTGGTTATCTGACCGATAATCACCTGAGATCAGCAGATTATATACGAGATAAGATAATTCTATGAACATCATCAAAACGAACCCTACGGCCAGCCAGAACATTCGCCTAAACACAACATCTAGTTAGTTCTGACTTAGTATTTACTAATTTGGTGACCCGAGTTTACTATGTCAACATCTAGGAAGGTCACATATGTAGAACATGGCGTCCAAAGACTGGAGAAAAAAAAAATATATATATAAATATATATATAATTCAATAACTAGTATCTGGGTGAGTGAGTGAGTGAGTGAGTCACTGAGTGAACGCGTGAGTGGTGTGTCTAGAGTCGTCACTGATCACATCTGAGACGGATGGTAGATGGGACTGCGTGAGATAATCAGACCAAAGTCATTTTATTGATGGACGACACAACCACTAGATATAGGTAACACTGTGGATTCGATCCCATGATCTGGTATACAACCCAGTGTCCAACCAACTGCACTTACAAGAGTGCTCTAAACAGTTCGTAAGATGCGCCTCAAAGAAAATGAGCATTATCAGTTTTGATTCCGTTGTTCCACACACCGGATCACGGATGCTACATCGGACGTGTTCAGTTATTGCTTAATTCTAATTATTCACACGGAACAATAATAAATTATTTTAATAATAGTGCTCCGGTAACCCATTTATCAACCAACTGGAGATTAAACATATCCTTCCCCGTCAGCCCTCACCAACACAAAACAACCTGTCGTCTGCCACTTCTCAGAACCAACGAAGTGTATTCTGCCAAATTATTATAAAAAAATACCTCCAATTCACAAAGCGCACTGAAGGAAAAAACAGCTCTCCACCAACCTGATACATTGTTCCTGGTAATAATTTATAACCATGGTATTCAGCGATGGGGGGTCTGCCCGTTGGTCACGGATGAAATCATAGAGAAATGGGCACGTTGACATTTCCTCTAAAGAACCCCCGAATTCCGCCCCCCCCCCCATCACACAACTCTGGGATCAGCAATCACATAAGAGGAAGGCAAAATTAGCCTAGAGGAAACGCGATTTTTCTCGTCCTTTCGATGGTCGGCCTTTTGGAGAATCGGCCATTTCTCCGGCAAAACGGAAGCCATTCTTGACCTGGTGACCTCGAGATGGTTTTGGCCAACAAATGAAGAGCAACCCACCAACCCAACCCCCGGAACAAAATAAGAAGAACACAACCAAACACACACACACACCTCCCGCTTGACTCACACACGCACACACACACACACATTCATTATCTCTAGGTAAGCACACTCCCGCTCGTTGGCAAGTCCGGAGATGTGACGAAATGACAAACAAATTACCAAAGAATTAGAAGGCGGTTCCCGGTGGACGTTTGATGGTAATTAGAGTCCCCGCGCAAACATCTGTCGTCAAAAGACGGCTTTCTGGCTGACAATCACCGAGCCCGGACATCGGAATTTGGCCAAGCGGTGGGCAGCGGAACGACATAAAACACACACACACACGAACGCCGCCACACGGAGGGGGGGGGGACCAGCCACGAGCCGAGAACGGCGTGTAATCATCATTGTAAAGATGATTGGTTTCAACGAAACGAAAGACTATAATCGCCGTCAGCTTTTTCTTCGCTGATAACGATGTCCCGTCAGAGGGCAGCGTAGATCAATCAATGGTTGGAAAAAAACAACAACAAACCTAAAACTGTACGCGGTTTTTGACCGACATTTTCCTGGACTTATATCGTGATGCCTGTTTGATATTAATGAAGCGTTTGATTCTGAACAAGCAATATTCGGTCAGGCTGCCAAGAACAAAGAAGTAAATACTATATTATCTTCCCCTTCGCAATCGTGTTATCCTTGACAAACATATATGTCTAAAAATATAAACTAACAAACAAAGGAATTGGCCAGGTAGATGTTAGCCAGGTGACAATTTGTTTTCCTGTCATTAAATATCCATAAAGGTATATGCATTCTTTACTATGTGTATGACGTAAAAACGACATAAGAGTATGCACACACACACACACACACACACACACACGCACATACACACACACACACACTGTACTATAAATATTATTTGATCTAAAATAATGAACAAACAAACAAAACAAAACTAGTATATTCTGTACGTCTGAGAACAAACATCACGGTCACCAGGAGGCGCTGCACTGCTCACTTCGACAGATGTGCTTTTAGTAAATGATGACAAGCGTGAGATGTTAACTAATAGGATATCAAGGAGATAGAGGGGGGGGGGTATTGAGGGGAGAGTGATTTCCCGGGACTTCAACACCAGACCGGCTTCTGTCCGTCCATTACGGCCACAATAGATCAAAACGATCACAGGTAGGTGACGCAGAAATGCTTAAATCTGATGACCTCCACCTTCTGGTCACCACGGCAACCGATAAGCATTACACCGTCGGCGACATATTGCCCATCCGGCCCCCTTCACGTCCACGCCTATATCACCGGTAGCCATTTCCCGGGATTTTAATGAAATACAGAAGGGCTGAAAAAGAATCTAAGCTACGTGATGTTCACATGTCAGCCGGTACTTCCAACATCTGGGCTCGATTTCCTGGAAGTTCTTTACGGCCCAAGATAAATAAATATCTTCGAGAGACATATGACACAGTTATTCAATTCTGCAGAGAAAGAAATATGAATAGAAAATTGCTGAAAATGATACCAGGCGAAGGTAAGCGTTATCGCTCCTGTAAGTGAAGTCACCACACATGAACAAGTAACTTGATGTATGACTGGATAATGAGATCAATATATATATATATATATATATATATATATATATATATAGTGTGTGTGTGTGTGTCTGTGCGTGTGTTTGTATATATATATATATATATATATATATATATGTGTGTGTGTGTGTGTGTGTGCTGAGTGCGTGCGTGCGTGCGTGCGTGCGTGTGTCTGATATACAGGTGTTATCTACACGCGAAGAGAAAAACATCCTGGGCGACATTTGGTAATCAATGTGAAATCTGATAAACGCCAAAAGATGAAAAATGAATCTGTCCATAGACAGATTTTACCTCAGTTCAGGTGCGTTTAAAATTGCTCGAAAGCTGCATCCAAAGTGTAGAGTGTTACGTATAAATGTATGGTGACATTTGTTTCTAAGTTTACAGTTTTCTCTTTCATTGCCAGTAAACAAGAGCATATTAACAGCTCATTTATCAGATAACCATTCAACCAAGTGTTTGTTACCTTGATAGGTACTGAAAAATACATTAATATATATGACTCTATATTATAATGACTAAGGCATGGGTAAAGCGGGGGGGGGTGGGGTTGGATGGACAGTCAAGCAACACACAGGCAGATATAGATACCTGCCGCGCGCGCGCGCACGCACGACACGAACGCACAAAAGCACACACGCACGCACACAAAATAGTATACTTGTTTTATTATATATATGTTTACTGCAACTGATTCAGCAGAATTATATTGAAAATGATTTTAATCTATTATGATTAGGTCACATCTCTATCTATCTTATATGAAGGGATTATTCTATTTCTATTTGATAATCACAAAAACTAGTTATAGAGTACAACAACAACAACAACTACTACTACTACTACTACTTAACAACAACAAATACTCATCACATACTGAATTTAAAACACAGATGGAAAGAATAAATTAAATGATAGATAAATATTTCTGTGAGGAGAGCGGAGGGAGGGGTTATTACTCCACGTCCAAGGGGCTAAAAGCCGAGCGGTAAGGGTAAAGGGCAATAGACGGCCGAGGGAGGGTGGACTAGGCTGGACCAGTACAGTACAACACAACACCCGCATGTAGAGAGAGACGGACGCCTGTCTCCGGTATTTTATCATACTGTTAGTTGATGCTAGAGACCAAATTAGAACGTATTTCATGTCAGCCAGTAGTTTATATCCCGGCAGGAGGGGGCGATGGTGGGGGGGGGGGTGTTACCACCTAATCATCGTCCAGTATCGAGAGAAAACTATAACAGATCAGCGACGACCAAGGTGAGAAGATCATTATTACTATATAACAATAATTCACCTGTCGAGGTACCATCTATCATCGTCGACGTCGACAGACAAAAAACGTCGTCTCTTTCCATCCAATCATTCATGTCGCACACAAATCAGCTCCCCGCTAGCTGACTATGTAAGCTAGTCAGCCAGTCAGTCAGTCAGTCGGTCGGTCGTACTTAAGGTGTTCAATTTCCAGGACGAGGCGATGAGGGTTAGAGTCAGTGACACGCCGTTGACCGGTGACATTGAGGCTGACACTGTATTTAGGTAGGATACGGTTACAAGTGTCGGTAATTAGTCTCTCTCTCTCTCTCTCTCTCTCTATCTGTCTCTCTCTCTCTCTCTCTCTCTCTTTCTCTCTCTCTACTTTACATTATTGATAACATCTACATACCAAGGTACAGGATAGACCAATAATGGTGATCGAAATAAATGACAAACGCGAAGGTAGGCAGGAGGAGGGGGTGGGAGATGCTGTCTTAAACCGATTCTTTGTTGACCGTTACCTTTTGTTCAACTTATTCTAATAACAATCATTTTTACTGGCATTACTAGTCAGTCTATCGGCTATATCTCGCGAGTTACACATAAATTATGTGTTTCTGTGAGAGAAACGTGATAATAAGTTCGTATTTACACGGATCACTTTCAGCTGACTGATTAATTATACAGTAGAATATACACGCATGCCAAGTGTTGACACACACACACACACACGCGCGCGCGCGCGCACACGACTATAAATATACCAAACCATACCGAGCAGAATTACCACACACACACACACACACACACACGACGTCAGAGGGCGCCCCATTGGTCTAACTGATAGGGCGTTGGATCACAGATCTCTACCACGCGAGTTCGAATCTCAACGGGGGCATATCTGAAGGGTGTTTCATCTTTGACTTCGCTTCATTACCTTTGGAGGCCCATTTAGCCTACCAAGTGCACAAAAATGGCCGCAAAACATCAATCACCACACGATGTCAGTATACAAATCTCGGGGACCGGAACTTGCCGAGTGAAAACGGATAGAAACGAATATTCATGAGGATGGCTTATATGGTACTCGATTGCTGCTCGGGTTCCGAATTTTTCTGTAGTCACAATTAGATTATCAACGTATTCTAATTATAATACTTTTTAAATACAAGCATAGTTCTTATAAAGATGTTTGTATAAGGAACTGTACATTTTGGAGGAAGAGTAAACTATCCAAAGAATCGCATAAAAACGGAAAGAACCCACAGACTGGTTCCACTCTGAGAGGCAATAGCCGGCTAATACCAACCACAAACACGATCCCAAACCAGCCAATCCGGCATATATCATATGACAGGAAATGATTAACGGACATTGACAAGGTCATTGTTTATCGCCCACTCGGCCAGTAATGGCGACCAGGATGTGTTGCTATCGGTGGTTCGAAGCACGCTGCTAGATGTTTTGTTCGTTTCTTCGTACGGCGGCGTCGGGTTACATTTTGGTCGCGGGTGTTCAATTCGCCGCTTCTATCTCCATTAAGAGCCCGACCTTCTCTGGGCGCGGGTCCTCTGCCGGCCTTCGCATAATAAGTAATGACCCATCCGAGCTGGGGTATCTTAATCGGGCTGATTTCTTTACCTGTCCAGGTATGACAATGGCCGGGTATTTTACGCGGAATGGCTGAACGGCATAGCAATTTGTGGGCGGGGACATTTCGCGAGGTTAGTCCGGCCGAGTGGCTGCGTTTATGGGAAGCGGGGAACGATGTCATCAGAGAGAGATAGATAGAGAGAGAGAGCCAATGAAATAGATAACCCAACTTACATCTTGGTGTGTGGGATCTGTAAAATAGCGCCCTCCACACGCACACAAGGACGCTTATAAACAAAAAATACACATACCATACTTTATTTGCGGGAGATCTGATACAATCGTTCATTGGCCTCAGTGTTAAACACGTCCTTAAGTAGACCCTTAGCCCCCCTGGTTATGGCTGACCGAGGTATAAAATCCCCCAGAAGCGGCACATTACGCCGGCCTCTAATGAGCTGTGGCAATAAACCACACACACCTCCACTCTGATTTGGACAGCGTGTTACACATCTCGGTGCTCTCTTATCCCCAACAAGGTGTAAGAACACTCAATTACCAACAAACTGGACAAAGGAAGAGCATCACCGGAGATGAGGCCACGACTGACACCAATTCTCGCTGATAATTTTTAGCCTTTGATCCGACTCTCGGCCAGTTTGTGTGTGTGTGTGTGTGTGTTTCCATAAACAATGGAACAACGGCTGATATAAGGTTGTCCGTGTGTGAGCCATATAATGTAATGTTTCACTGATGGCCACAATTACTGGACATCTTGTGTGAGGCCTTTGACTGTTCGGAGCATTAAAGTCTCCTCCAATTTGATAAGACAATTGCGCAGGCCACCAGAAGCTACATTTAGGAGATGTCACTGGATTTAATGGCTACCAATGACCACTTAATGAAGACACACACCATGTTTCTCTCCCTCACACACACACACCGAATCTCGAACATTTAAGAGTTTTTTTTAAAACCTTTGCAGCTTCTTGTCACAATATAGTCCTGTAGCCATGCCAATCATTATTATTTATACATAACAAGCATGATGTTTAAACCAGCCACTCCTTCGGAACAGATTTGTTATCAAGTTTGTGTCACATAATTGAAAACTAATATCTGTCACAGGCCGCCACGTCTACCTCGTATGTTCTATCAAAAAATAAATAACCTTCACTGTTTATCAACACGTCAATTATTGCTTTGATCAGCAACAAAGTCGTAGATACATCTGTCACAAAGTCATCCCGTCAAATACAGGAAGGCATCTCTGAAAACAAACCGAAGAGATAAGAATCCCGGTAACGCGACACCCCAAACATCGAGTATCACATCCACCACCGATACAGAAGCGTATATAATTAAGATTGAAATAGCCTGATTAACATGCCGCAATATCGCTCGATCAAAGTTAATAATGGCTTCAAGGTTTCGGTTTAAGTTAAAGCAGAACAAAAGGTGTTAAGATTTCACTCTGAATGATTCGTTTATCATCAGCGTCACAGTTACAACTCGGCGGCGTTGACTGGCCGTGGTGGTATAGAAGGAGAGTGTAAACAGCTACAGGGGGGGGGGCACTTCAACAGATCTAAACCGTCGTAATAACCGATATAGAATAACACACCTGTATAGATCCCTCTTCGGTTAACTGGTTGGTCTCCTAACAGGTAATATCAGTTTCTGATTAATATATTTTAAAACTATTATTATTCTCTGTACGAAATGGTACAGTTTTGTGGTCATTTTCAAGCACACTCCATGATAAACGGGCCGAGCGATCTTCAAAGGTCTAGTGAAAGATGAAGAACCCCGGTGCTAGATCCCTGTGGACAACCACGTTGTCAGCCCGGGATACGTCCTTAGCTGTTTTCTGTGATCATTGTCTATGATCGTAAACTGTAATTAGAGCAATCCTATCACCACCAGAGATGATGATGATGATTGATGTTTTACGGCCACGTTTGTGCACGGGTAGGCTATATGGGCCGAGCGACCTCCAAAGGTAATGAAGCGAAGTCAAAGATGAAACACCCTTCAGATATCTAAATCTCTCTATATCAACAACTCCAATAAACATAAAACAAGTACTTCGTAGATTTACTAAACTTGACAATAGATGTCTCCAAAACACAACTATCTGTTTCCAAACTCATATTTAATAAATATGTCGGCGGGGTCGGGGCGTTACAATTTCTACGCCCAGCTAGCGGGGAGACGGTTGTGTGCATAGACGTTGGGAGGGGGGGGGGCATAATTTCAGATTCCATTATCATTGAATGATTCCAGTCATTTTCTCTCTTAAAATGTGTAAGATTATAAACGAGGTCAACATAAATAGGTCGAAGTCTTCAAGTCATTACCCCTAGTGACCCTCACCATTTTGACTTCTCCATTCTTTTGCCAACTTAAAGATCACCAGCTTAATATAATGTTATACACGAGATGAACACAAATCAAATAGAATAACAAAAACTAGATAACACAAAACCTGATACTGTCAACAAACAAAAACTTTTTATGTGTTCGGTGGATACACCCCCCACCCCTCCACCCCCCAGTCCCTCATTACTACTATGGCTGACCATGACCAATGTCTACAATCTTCAACTAGAATTACAATGATCCCATTATCAGATCAGAAATGTGGTACAATCTACCTGACACAAGTTAGTTGACACAGGAATGGATCTTCAGTAGATTTGTGAAGAAATATCTAGTCTACAGATATTTCCAATATTCATGTAAAGCACAAGTATTATATTGTGTATATATATATGTGTGTGTGTATATATTTTATATATATATATATATATATATATAGAGAGAGAGAGAGAGAGAGAGAGAGAGAGAGAAAATTACACTAGCACCAGATAGAGATAGGTATATATATAATCTTTTAGGTAACTACATCTCCTTGTATAAATATAAGCCTTTATTAGAGACTACAGTTTAATGTTTGTCTGATGACCAGATGCTATATCAATGTAATTATATCAAGTAATATGTAAATGTGTAAAATCATTTTATTTAACATTGAATAACATCACAATCACTGTAAATAACTTTATTAAAATAATTAGTGTAATGATTCTCCCAATCCATATTTATATATTTAACGACAAATTTGACGTATTCCATTTGTGTATTGTATTACTGTTTACGATAACACGACAATGTGTACACAGTTAGATATGTTTGATCTCAGGAGAAAACATCAGCGTGTAAAAACCCTGGTAAAACAAGGAGACAAAACATATCGGCGTGTAAAAACCCTGGTAAAACAAGGAGACAAAACATATCGGCGTGTAAAAACCCTGGTAAAACAAGGAGACAAAACATATCGGCGTGTAAAAACCCTGGTAAAACAAGGAGACAAAACATATCGGCGTGTAAAAACCCTGGTAAAACAAGGAGACAAAACATATCGGCGTGTAAAAACCCTGGTAAAACAAGGAGACAAAACATATCGGCGTGTAAAAACCCTGGTAAAACAAGGAGACAAAACATATCGGCGTGTAAAAACCCTGGTAAAACAAGGAGACAAAACATATCGGCGTGTAAAAACCCTGGTAAAACAAGGAGACAAAACATATCGGCGTGTAAAAACCCTGGTAAAACAAGGAGACAAAACATATCGGCGTGTAAAAACCCTGGTAAAACAAGGAGACAAAACATATCGGCGTGTAAAAACCCTGGTAAAACAAGGAGACAAAACATATCGGCGTGTAAAAACCCTGGTAAAACAAGGAGACAAAACATATCGGCGTGTAAAAACCCTGGTAAAACAAGGAGACAAAACATATCGGCGTGTAAAAACCCTGGTAAAACAAGGAGACAAAACATATCGGCGTGTAAAAACCCTGGTAAAACAAGGAGACAAAACATATCGGCGTGTAAAAACCCTGGTAAAACAAGGAGACAAAACATATCGGCGTGTAAAAACCATGGTAAAACAAGGAGACAAAACATATCGGTGTGTAAAAACCCCAGGTGAAAACAAAGAGACAAAAGATACAACAGGCAAATCGATCTGGATATCTCAAATGATCCCCCCCCCCCCAGTCAAGTTATTAGTAATTAGACGTGCACTCAGTTTTTAAGACGGAAGATAATAAACTCTTGATATTGAGGGGGCCATCGTCGTATTATGACTGTCATGTTACTGTCATAATCTAGCCAACAAGTTATACACAAACAGTACAAACATCTGACAGGGTCTGTGAAGTTGTGATATAAACACATCGACACAAACCGGGTATCTATCCTCCGAGGTTACATTTTAGAGTTAATATCGTCCTACGACGTCCATATACAAGTATCGGTTGGGCCGGAACAACTCTCCACGATGGAAGGTTGGCCATCAATCACACGATAGGCGTACAGGTAAACACCCCCAACACCTGTCCATTCTAAAGACGGCTTTCAGCCAAATAATACCGTTTTGTGTTACCAGCGTAAGTCTAGTGGTCTTGAAGGTCGTTTTACTTCTGAGTACAGCTTAAACATAAAACCCCCCTCCCCCCAATAGGGTAGGTTCTGACCGATATATAAACCCGCCCGGGCCGAAAGGCCGGCCCCCGGGACGATATCCGGCCACACACTCTGTACACAGGTGCTCTATATCCGTGTTTGCCAACCAAAACGCAGACGGCCAGGTAAGTAAACCGCGGCTTTATATCAACATCCTGTCCACAAAGATCGGACGATGTTTGTCCAAAATAAAGCTAAGGTACTCGGTCCATTTTGGGGGCAGCCTTTCTCCGATCGTGTGGTAAAGGCAGCTCTCACTTGAGGGGTTCAAGATCACTGATGTCGTACCATACTTTTGCTGGCCGATGTGTGTGTGTGTGTGATACATAATGTGGATTATGGTGTTAATAAACATTTCTAAAGGTAGCTAATTATCCCAAGTACACAGTTGATTTACACGGCATTATGTCGGTGGCTGACTGACAGGATGAGCGATAGTCGACAGAGACAATTATAGGTGATTGACTGATTGAAATTTCAATGACATCCATTACTGGTGATTGAACAGACTGTACCACGGCGGCCATCTGGCAATTAATATCAAATACCTATCATCTACCTATCATCATCTCGTCTTGTTGAAGTTTGAGGTAGAGACCGCTGACTGTCGTCTATTGGCCACAGCCATCTTATCATTATCATAAAGTGTTATGGTTGATATCAGTGAGCTCGGTTCAGTTCAATCTCTCAGTACCACTTCCCATGACCATTTAATTGTCTGTAATGATTGACTCCAGACAGAATGATATGGTGCGCCTCCGTGGTCAAGTTGGTAGCGCGTTGGACCACATATCACTACCACCCGAGTTCGAATCTCGGCGTGGACGTATCTGAAGGGTGTTTCATCTATGACTTCGCTTCATTACCTTTGGAGGTGGCTCGGCCCATTTAGCATACCATACCGTGTGTACAAAAGTGGCCGTAAAACATCAATCATTATCATCATCAAACAGAATGATATGAAGGAGTTCTGATTGGACTGTAATGTTATGCTCGTCATTGTCACGGTGACTCCATATACAGCAATGTTTCTAAGACTTGCAAAAGTTCTAGGACACTGAATGGCCTAAATTGAGCCGATGTGTCATTAAGCAACATTCACCCACCCATCTAAGACTTGGCCAATGCGGGGGAGCTCGCCCTTGGGGTTTTAAAATGAGGGGGGTTGTAATTTAAGAGATGCACTTGTCAGCCGTAATAGACCCATTGCATTTATAGGGGGTCCGCTGAGCGATAATACTGTGATGATCCCGCCATTTTGCTTATTGGCACGAAAACCATTTTGAGGCACGGTCGCATACCTCCAGGAAAAGTTTAACCGAAAATGATTACATTTGCAGCCTATTTGAGACCGTTATAACTGCGCATCACATTTTGGGTTTTGCCTTGTAGTGTCCACGGATTGTTTTACGCCATACGTTAAAATATCGCGGGAATCGGGCAAAAAACGCATCCTAGAAGTAACAATGCATATATCGCAAAAATACACACTTAATAAAATAATTATAATATCACACACACACACACACACGTTGATGACGTGTACTGAAAACACAGTAATATATTTCAATTCCATTTAATTATAATTTTAAAAAGTATGGATCAGTAGGAGGCCATCGTGGCACCTTACTCGGGGTCAAAAGATTACTGGAACAAAATACCAGATCCCACAACACTCCCGGGTGATAGGTAGGCTGCTAAACAGTTGATTGATTGACTGATTGACTGGGGCTGGCTGGTATAACATTAGAGGTACAACAGGTGATAGAACAGGTGGTTGTTGTGTAACAGGTGAGTGACCCACTGACAGACAGTTACATATGGCGATGATCGTTGTCCATCTGTTTCCTGTCCCCATCTCTTGTCCGTACGGATGTACGCACGTCAACTTTTGGTACAAGTTGTTTGTAAGTTTTTAGTTAAAAATTAGATGACCGTATTTTCAGTAGATCATGTCAGATTAGCTTAATAAAAAATGTCCTGGAGTGTGGCAACAGTTACGACTGTTTACACGCGCTACGTGTTCACAAATATCAGCGAATCGCTGCCTGAAACGCTACAGGCCACAAGTGACATTACGCCATTGTACATAACTGAATAGAGTTTGTTGTGACTAAAAATAAGTCGCAGTTGTTGTGTAGAGTTTTCCATTTTTATGTTGCTACTGACCTTACACGCGCTGTTATACACCCATAACATAACATGAAATTGGCAAAAAAAATGGAAGCATAAAGATCTAAGGGACAAAGGACTGTACGGTTCAAAGAGTGAGTGGACTCCGGGAGGACAACATCCACAAGGATCGGACCTGTCCCCGGGATCTAGCACAGCCGGGGACCAGCTCCCTGCCCCGGCACCAAAAACATAAAAGGATATACTTGTAACTTCACGTTCGGTGTGGAGTGGGAACAGCAGCCACCTCGCGTTCATCCACCGTGAGGAGATGGAGGCTCCGGAAGATGATCCACGTAGAGTCAGTTGCTATTTTACGGTCGGGATAATTATCACGTAAACATGACAAAAATAGGGATTATGTAATATCTTATATTTAATAAAACCCCGTATATTAGCGGTTCGAAGGCGTCTGGCCTAAATGTACTTGATGAATGGAAGAACGTAACTCGCGTACACCGACGTTCATTGGCTGAGTGCAAATTACCGATCCAAAACAATGGATAATGATGTTAGACCATATGTCAGGGGTCGGAGGAGGGATGGCTGTAACCCCCCCCCCCCAACACGATGCTAGAGCGGCGGTCCTCGATTTACAACAGCAAAAGGACCAGAGTTGTCACACATAGAGAGAAAAGATCACAACCCGTTACAGGTGGCTGGTTAACATCGGGTCTAACAGGTGTTTGGTTTATCCGAGGTGTTAACGACTAACACCTAGTAGTTAGACGATCCCCGCGCAACGTCCGACGGATTGTTGATCAATGGCGAGTTGTGACGGGTCAATGTCACCCGATACGGGGCCTACCTATCCGTGTGACATGCCACACGGATCGTCAACTGACGTGAAGCGCGTTATTCGTACGGACGGACTGGACTGTCAGTGGACTGGAGTGCTGTTGGTAGAGGGTAGAGGGGGGGGGACTGGAAATAATTAAGCCAATTAAGCCAAATAAAAAATAGTAATTAATCAATATCGGGTGAAATGGGGAAGGGTTTAAGCATCCGGCCATCTCTATCTTGGCCGCAACAGTCTACGACATTAGCTGGCCCTGACCTGAGCTGACATCGCATTAAATTGTGATAGACATATAATTATACTTGGATAGGATGCCGTCGAACATCAGGGCAGGTGAAAGTCACATACCGCTGACCGCCAAGATAAACAAACCTCTAAGTAGACCAGGCGCAGAGATAACTGAATTATACATCATTAAAGGATCTGTACTGCTTTCATTAATTAGCCACGTGATGCCGAACAGGAAGAGAGGGTTCATCCAGTACACACCCTTTTGACAGTATCCTTGCCAGCCTGCCTCTGGGATGACCAAAGGGTGTTGACCTTGATGGTGGCGGTGAAGGAGCGATGGTTATGACGACTGGCATCTCACGGCTGATCGCGGAGCGAGGCCAGCTACGCCCAGAGGGTTGGTCACAACGGAAACCTGGTCCTCACCATGAAAACAATAATATAATCGCTGTATTACAGGCCAACGATAAACGAGATATACATAGCCCCCCAGAAGCGTTTAGGGCGTCATGGTAAACACCCCCACCCTCCGAACCCCCCCTACCCAGCACCTCCCCCCAATCCCCCCACGCGTTCACGAACGTCAGCAGGAACGCCATCGGAGTGATCGACTCGCCGAAGGCGTCCATTGACCAAAAGGCGAGCAAACATTATGTCCCCAGTTATGTATTTCACTAATCACTCTTAATAGCCATTACGATCGGAGTAGTTGCCGAGTCGCGGTGTGTTTGATAGGAGGAGGCCAGCCAGATGGTGGCTGGTTGGTGGCTGGTCAGTGAAACACGCCGACCACGACGACACTGAGTCCCGTCGAGTTTAGCCCGGACAACGAGGATTCCGGGGGACGGTTTGGTAAACGTAACGCGCCCCCGTGGACTTGGATGACCGCAGTTTGGTGCCTCCGAGGTCTGAATGTATGTGGGCGTCTTTAGTAAGGCCGAGAAACGAAATTTCACCCCCCCCCCCCCAGCACAGAAACACGGACATGATGATCAAGGTGGTAACTGAGATAAGACACGAGGATACCGTCAACAAGCTGTTCGCTTGAAGAACCACCATCAGCATTATTTGTTAATTATCGCCCATAGCGTAACGTCAATGGGTGGTGACGATGATCAACGTTCAGCAATCATCATATATTTCTCTCTCTCTTTCTTCCTATATATAATATATATATATATATATATATATATATATATATATATACGATATTAAAAGTGCCCAGTCATCACGTTCAAAGGATACTCTTGCTACAAAGATTCCATACTAAGGGTTTTCATAGATTTCACCCCCCTCACATTCATTCCTAGAAGAGTACGGTGTAATTCAATCGTTACCAATGAAGACAAATAACCCCTCCACACACACACACACACACACACCTATATTTATACTGAAATCAATTCAACCCATACAGCTAGTCAACTATTCAGTTCCATGTGCCCAAAACAACTGGAAGAAGACATGTCACAAACGTTCGTCGTACCCAAGGGAGCGACCGGATTTAACCTTTAACCTGGACGATCTCCTTGTCAGGCTTGTGGAGCATCACGTCTCTAATCTTTTCTTTATATGTCCATCGTATATTTATCACGATCCACAACCCCCCCCCCCTCCAATCTCCCCGGCCCACCAAGGCACCCATTTAAGGCTCAGGGTCAACTACTGATTATCCCCGAGTATCCCACTGTCCCAGCAACTAGTTACCGGATCCTATCCGAGATACCGCTCACATTGTAATCCAGAACTTCATCACGATGCGCTACCGAGACCGAGCCGAGTAAGAATCGCCTTCACGTGAATAAAAGAGTCAGTATAGAGAAATTATCATTCCGCCCCCGCATGTCATGTGGGTTCGGCGAACCTGGAGTACCTTCCTTACCCCAGAGTGTCTGAAGGTGTGGCCCCCACATCGGAACGAACACCCCCCCCCCCAACAACAAAGCCAACTGGATGAATTCCTTAACTAAATCAAACGTTTCAAAATTCGGTCCAAGTTTTTCATTAAGATAATTGCTGCTCGCTTCACGTGTACTCGCTATATTTTATCCATTCACGCGAAGTCATTGTCGTGAGCCATTTAAATTGTTTTTTTTTAACGCGCTACAGAAGACTGTCGCTAAAGCAACTTTCGTCGTCGTTCAGCGTCTTCTTGCCGGCCACAAATATTCACTGAATCGTTTTCCGAAAAAGTCCACAAATATTTCGACATCGCCCCCTACTGGGGGCCCAACGAGGAGTGCCACTAACAATTAAAAACTCGTCCCAGTAGACACTGTACAGAAGAGAGAGAAAACATTGCTGATAAAAATCTGAAGGTGGCTTCGTCATCAACGAAGAGATACACATTATGAGGCGAGAACTCACGTAGGTGGAAGGTTGTGTCGGACATGGGGGGGGGGGGAGCCTCCGGTGAGGCGCTGGGTGAGTGGGCGAATTTTATTTGATGACGTGCTCGAGAAGACTATTATAGTGAAAGATGTAATTCCTGGTAATCATGGGGGCGTACGGCCGGTTAGCCGGTCGCCACTGAAAGGCCGGACGAAACAGCAGAGGGCATTGACATCCGAGGGGTCATAACACCCACACCACAGCCCACCCCCCTCCAGCCTCGTCACCCCGGCCACGGGCAGGAAAACGGCGGACATTAAATTCGGCGATAAAATAAGAGCACGCATTAAACTTATCACCGAGCGTCGAATCAATGATCCGGAAATGCATCGTCTACCAACTGAACCGCTCATTTATCAGGTCATGCATGATCCATGAAGATATGAGGTCAGTAGAAAGAAGTAAAATGAATATAAAAAGAGGTTTTAAAAAAAAATACTTTAAAAAAAACCACACACACACTAAAACTACGACTAACATTACAATCATCCAGAGACTGTTGATAGTAAACAAATAAGTTTTAATAGACGACAAACAAAAGAAGAGACCACCAACAGAAGATGATTGACGAAAACATCGACGCTCAAGTGATTTTCTCTTGAAACGATTGAGGTTCAGACGGCGGCGCATCAATATTTAATTTGCTATCCGGTTAAAGACAACCCCCCCCCCGGCCCATCTGCCGCCCACCCTCCGCTCTATAAGCGGATAATAACGTCGCCGCAAGTCGGCGAAGACGTTCTGTAAAAAAATGGCCGCAAAATGGTTCTCGACGGCAGCGGGCGTCGTCGATGACGAGGGCCGCGTAATCTGATTTGTAGCAATATACCACCATAAGTGAAGTAGTCGGCATTAGTCAATATATAAACAGGGCCAACCTGAGGCCAACTGATCAAAATCTTATACTCTGTTATACAGTATACACCACTGTATATATATATATAATTATATGTATATACACACACTATGGTGGTCAAAAAAATTTAAAGTGAATCAGTCAAAAGACAAGACAATCAAGATCTCAGGATGAAAGAAATAAATCAACAGCACCACCCCCCCTCTCCCCCGAAATAAAAGTTATGGAAATATGATTTTTTAACTTCAAACTTAACTTCCGAGAGAAGATGGCCATAGATAGATAGTGTAGTCTTCTGTAAACTGAATAACCAAGTGATGAAAGAAGTTAATGCTTGTTTGGAGATACCATACCTGATGATGACGATGAAAGATGATGATGATGATTAACAATGAGGATATCACTTATGTACGTATAGATGTAACAATGATGTGCATCCCGGAACGCCTCCTGGTGCTCGGAGACGATACGATATCTGACTTTCATCTTGTATCTATTATAGGCTATTATTTTATTCTCCTATCGACCGGGTACCGCACCCGGTGAAGCCCGACAAGCGCACCATCGTTACCCACACAAGAACCGTTGACGGCACATATCAAAGAGACGATAACAACATCATAAACGGTTCTCAATCAACAATTGTACGTCGTCTGCCAGAAGAGACCAAACTACGACGACGTTGTGGTTACCAACGAAAGACACTCGACGCCTTCCGATCTCCTTTACTGTACACAACCAGCAGAGCCACCTGTTGGCGTGTATCTGGTAAAATCAGCAGCGGACAGCTAGAACTGATGAAACATAATACCAGTTTATTTATATAACTGGACTGGTACTCTCTTTCCACACTCACACACACACACACACACACACACACCACGTGCGCGCGCAAAGGCGCCTCCGTGGCCTAACTGGTAGCGCGGCTGGCCACAGATCTAAAGCACCTGGGTTCAAACCCCGGCCGGGCTATGTCAGAAGGGTGTTTCATCTTTCACCTCGCTCCATTACCTTTGGAGATCGCTCGGTCCATTTAGCGTACCTCGTGCTACAAAAGTGGTCATAAAACAGCAACACTTACATTAACATTTCACACACGCACGCACGCACGCACACACACACACACACACACACACACACCTTTTACAAAACAGGTACGAGATTCTACTTTTCCATTGACGATTAATATTCCTATCAGTTTGAAGACGCAAGTATTAACCCAATCACTTACATCTAGCAAGGCTAATTAATTACGCAGAAGGATATGCACGCATGCTCAGTGTTGGCCAGGCGCAGAATGCTGACGTCGAATATTCGTATATGACACTCGATTGGTGTTCGGGATCAGGATTTCTGCGTACGCGCAATTAAAATATCCAGGCATCGTAACGTCCCGAGTGTTTGATAAAAATTGTAGTTCTTATAAAGTTAGTCTATTTTGAAAATTTACGAATAATCAATTTAATAACAGATTGATGGCAGAAATAACTGACCAGTAGAACTCCGACAGATAACACACACACACACACACACACACACACACACCATCGAAGAGTTAATTACGCAATACCCCAACATGTGCTCAGATGAACGAGACAATATTTACATCTAAGACGGATTATAATTAGCTCATTGTTCCCAGAAACTCTTAGCAAATACTTAAACACAAGAGTGTCGATAAGAAGCCAGACACAATAGGCTAAATTCGAGGATGTGAACTTTTGTCTCCTGGTGACCGCTAAACGGTAAGTGGATAGCATCCAGAACAATGTGTCTGGATGATGGAGAGAAAGAGAGAGAGAGAGAGTAGAACTTTTGGCGACATCGATCAAGTGAGTCTATCTCAGTGTGTGTGTGTGTTGGCGACTCGTGGATGCCGATAAAACACCACAGACTCCTCACTGATGATAACACGCGCGCGCGCGCGCACACACACACACCAACTATCTACTGCTGTTCACCGCCATCATAAGTTTTCCTCAGTTGAGAACACAAACTGAAAGTTATCCTCAACTGGACGACGTACAAGGTTTTAGGATCCTAAATACTCCCGACATACCACACAGCTGCCGAACTCCCTTCCCCCTAAACAGATCGCACAGCTGCTTTATTTCGTAACATTAGTATACAGCTACCGTATTTCATAACACACCATTATGCTGCACAACGTTCAATTCACAATAAACTGCTGATTATGGAAGGCTGCAAACTGGTAGGATGAGGCCCTCATCTTTGTGTACGGCAAACCGGGGTGACCACAAATTAGTGTAAAGACGTTACATACTGTGGTTAATGATCATTTCTTTATTCAGACCTGTACAGTTCGACGCCATCCTAAAATCCACATCAAGTATACAGTTTCGGGCTGCGAGTAATAGCCGCATACAACGCTGTAACACTTGGTCGACCAACACCAGATACTAGTTAAATAGATCAATGACAGGTCAAAGTTAAGGTCTGGTGGATTCGAAATGAGGAGCTGTCAGTTTCTGACCGACCACCTTTACCACTGATCAACCACGGATGGTTCACAATCCGCCAAATTTATCCTGCAGTTGAAGGGGGGGTGCATGACAGAGTCACTGGTCTATATATGAGAGTCACTGGTCTATATATGAGAGTCAGTGGTCTATATATCAGAGTCACTGGTCTATATATCACTCACTGGTCTATATATCAACTCTATTTATTACCACATTAAAATGAGATTAAACACTACTAATACTAGTACTACAAACATTATACTATAAACAACGAGTTATTACTTATAACGTCTTATAAATCTACAGAATGAATGTCCCGGTGATCTCTTGTCTAAAGGATGTATCAGGTAATCCGGAACAGACACTACACAGGTGTCTGTGTCCGTAGTAACACATCTCTCGTACAGTCACAGTGCCTCCGGCAACCTACTGATGATCGTTTAAAGAGTGAATGAGTGAGGAGTGGGTGTTTTTTTTTAACCTTGGCGTTTATGACACATGGCCGAGGGGCGACTTCATAGAAAAATGCGATCAGGATTAGATAAAAGACCGGAAAGACAAAGACGACACGCGGGATCCGAAGGTAGAGCTGAAACTCTCACACTATGGCCGTGTACTTTACTACCCAACTCAACCATGGATGGTATTAACCTGGATCATCTTCTCGTGAAGATTTTAAATCTGTCGTCATGACTTGTCTCTATAAAGTTGTATTCTCTAGTAAATAACATCAAATGTGTATACGTCAATTTAGAGATTTACTGTACAGTCCCATTAAACGGCCCGAGAGAGAGAGAGAGAGAGAGAGAGAATGATAATATTTAGTGTATATTATTATTATTAATATTATTTCTAGAACACGCCAGATAAATATTATCCTTTTCTGTCAAGTCGCCGCCCCACTGACCAAAATAGATCGCATTAAGTTGAATCACTTCAACGAAATTTAATATCGGGAATGATTCTCGTCTAAGAAAGCGAATCCTGTTTGTGTTTATATTAGCGATGGCGTGATATCTCCGGGGTCTTAACTCCCTCTTCTACTACTAACCCTGGAGAATGACGGCATACATCTTACCCCAGAACACAGCCGCCTGCCACTGATTGCTTCATATATAATAAAAATCAGCCCATTAATGGTAACACTAGATGCGCGTAGTGTGCCTAGTAAAGGGACAGTTATACGGGACTGAACAATTCAAAGGCTTCATCTGACCGTATTTGATATAGTCTCAATCTCGACCCACGTATACGCACGCGGGCGGGCGGGCGCGCGCGCGGACACAGAGCCGGGGATCCTTCTCGTCTTAATGGCTAGTGTAGGTACGTCAACCAACCAACCAACAACAACAACAACAACAACAGGTTGTTCACAAAGTATGATACCAGGTGTAAAATGGCGAAAACATGATCCACTTGACGAGTAGCTATTATCTATAACAGACAGGTACAAGCTACAGATAGTTGGAACAGTGGAAAGAAAGTAACTCAGACCAAAACACTTCACATGATAATAATGATGATGATGATGACACTTATAATATAATTATAGATTTATCTTTGAGCCATAATATTGGTATACATTGTATCGATGTGTGGAATCAGCGTCATAATCTCGCCTCCAATTAATACGGCATCGTCTCCCTCCTCAGACCTAATTTGCAAAATTAATGTGTGTAACAGAGATATTGTATCTTTTTTAGTGGAAATTCTTGTCAAATCGGAGAGCCAATTTGATGGGTAAAGTTTGTTGTTGGAACAGCGGGCCCACCCCTGGATTCACCCCCTCCACACACACACACACACACACACACACAAATCTAAGTTGGTATATCATTATCGTGTAAAATATATTTCTCTCTTCATCAATTATTACTTGCTAACACACACACACACACACACAGTCACACACACACACACACACACTGGCCAACAGCCATAGATCGTGTAAGCTGCCATTCTATTTGACCGTGTCAAGGTCACACCAGTTAGAAACGAGGATCAACCTTTAAGAGTTCGCCAGATGAGAGAGACTCTCTCGGTTTCTAGTACCTTTGACACAGAGATGAGACACTGAACTGTCACTCCGATATATCATCATCATCATTTCTGCTAACAAACAATCAATCTAACAAACAATCAATCGGTGTGGGGGGTGATTTGTGTGTGGGGGGTGATGGAAAATCCCCCCACCCCAACGAACAAACCAAATCCCGCGTAGGAGACTGATGACGATCTTCTTCCACACTCTCTCTATCATATAACTGCGACATTGTAATGAAGATATTATAAACCAAATCTCGGCGTGCGTCTCTCGTGACCCGCTTTATGCTAACAATAATTGATTGGTTAATGGTCAGACTTTGTTTGCGGGTCACCCTGGAGCACCGACATGATAAATGTAACTCTCTCGCTTACCGACTCTAAGCCGACACGGCGTCTTGGCCTTATCGCCGGCAGTTAATGACAAAAACAGAGCTCAAGGTCAAACGATCTAGTTCTAACATTACCTGCCTCAAGTGCAGAATTATCCATCAAAATGAAGCTAAATCTAAAAACAAATATCAATTATATAGCTACCCCCCCCCCATAACTACTGACTGAATATTACCAGTTATTTGTGTCTAGTTGTGTTTGGCTGGAACCAACCTCATTTGTAGTTCCCAAAAGGAAAGCTTTCCTTTAAACACACACACACAGACAGACAGACACACACACACACAAACACACACGCAATTAACTTTAAGACGTCAGATTCCACGTTCTAGAATTTTCCTATACCTGAATAAAAACCTTGTTTGACATACCTTGTAAAACTAAACCCCTTGCCTCTATTGTATAGATCAAGTTGGTAAACGGAGCAACAGGTGATTTGGCCACGAGAAGCTGTAAAAATAGAGCAGGGTGAAAATTATTTATGTGAGAGCGAAGCTCTATCTTTATATATACATACATGTGCAATGTCTGTTATTCGAAAGATTTATTATTAATTTTATTTGCTGGAGTCGCCCGGTTCGGGTAAACGCCGAGAACAATTACCACAGAATAGCGTGGACGATCAGTTAGTGTGCTGCCATCTGACGAATGCAAATAAGGGCAAGGCAGCTTATTTCCATTCACCAGAGGCGTTGTCGTCGGAAGGTTATTCATGAACCGCGACCATTTTCAACTCTCTACCTGTCTATGCGAAGCATCTTTATACTGAAGTATGAGTCTGGTGTTGACGCAGTGACTCCAGGTGTTGCCCAAAGCAGCTGTCACATAACTCCCATCTACTGAAAACAATTAAAAGGTAGATGAAAATGACTCTACAGCTTTTCTCCAATGTAAACATATTATTATAATGGAAGGGACTAAAGGCTTGTTATCGCTAACCTGAAGTCGCAAAACCGTAATAGTAATGATAAACAAGCCGCTAAGCAAAGCATGCCAATACATTCCATAAGTCATAATCACAATAATAATACAGTTGAGTGAAAATACATTTTTCAGCTACTATTAAACATTGGTATGAGTGATGATACAATAGGCTGTCCTGCCAGTTAGTACACGCGTCAATCATTCTACGTCGAGTAAAAGGTTCCTATCTAGGTAGCGGGGAATGCAATCGTAACATCGAGGTATGTGAACAGATGTTAACAGACATATATTTGGGTCCGGGTAGGGGTGGAGCGCTGGATTTGGAATTGATCCCGAGACAACCAAATACTGAACTTGATGAGATCCGTGTTGTATTCTTACCTAAGTCGTCACTGCCACCATTGGTCTGTTTGCTGCCCGAGTCGTATCTTGTTGTTATCTGGTTTGTGACCAAGACCTAGATAAATACACAGACGTAAATAGACATAGTAACAGAGAGAGAGAGAGAGAGAGAGAGTAAACACGTTTTGTTATGTTAAACAATTGTTAAGTGCTAGCCTCGTTAACCGCCTTCCTCAGTTAGAATGGACCTTCCACTCAAAACATCCATCTAAAGTCTAAACTGATTATTATTGAAATAAACACACCCACCGAGTTGAGGAAATAAATAGTCGTAAATCATCTCAGACAAAATTGTCATGGGAACAATCCCGAAGGTGAGGAGGATGACTAAGAGAGCCTTTACTGAAAACAAACGTCGCTCTTTTGGCGGCAACAACCGAAATCGGCGCCGAGCGAGCGAACGAGCGGGGGACGACCCGGGATGTCCCGGATTAGCCGAGACGATGTTCCCTCTAGGATTGCTCCGAAATCAATAGCGGACAGCGATGCCACAAAAACGAAGACCTCCCAGACTGGCCGACCATCAAGGGCCCCAAATTGGCCAACCAGAGGAGGAGGGGTAGGTGGTGTTATGGCTGCTATAATAACCGGGCAACTGAACTATAATCAGCCAAACAGTTCCCTTTGGCCGACGTTTATTTAAGACGACCTCCTCTGACATTTTCCCACCGATCCGGACAGGCCGGAATCATGGCGGTGGTTAATATCAGATGTGTGCTTTAGTGTCCGGGCCGGTGGTGTGGTGTCGCCTCCGTCGTACGAATTGCGGGCTGGTCGGGATGTCTTCTATAACATGTGGAAGCCAGCTGAATTTTTGCCATTATTCTGTTAGGTCATGGTCAGAGAGACCCCTTAGTTGGAAAATGAAAGTATTTATAAGACATTCGTTCGGAAGTGGAGAGATCGCGTTCCCCCCCCCCCCTCTCTCTCTCTCTCTCTGGACAGCGGCGTTATGACTCATGATTTTCCGCAGCGAATCCATCACCTCAAACACTCTGAAGTGCCACTTCTCATATGGACAATATCCATCAATCGCCGGAAGGTCGTAAACAAACTGACAGAGAATTACCCCCTCACACACACACACACACACACACACTTAAAGTCATCTTAACAGTATCAGTTTATACAGAGAAATCCGGGAGCTCGCGGCATTGTCGAACTAGAACCCGGAGGGAGGCTCGTGTTTGTTTAGTTCAAACATTCCCCGTGCGATAAGTCCGTCGACAATTTCTACAGGTGAATCTGAACCGATCAGCAAATAAAAGGTGTCAGCCACACCAGCTGGATTCCGTGCGCAAACGGGGATCCGGTGTTGTATTATCGCCAGAGCGCCGCTTTACGGCTGCACCGACACACGGCAAATATTGATAACCTCTGCTGGTCGGTGTCAGCGCGAAGACAATACCCCGAAGATATATTCGCCGATTGTTATCTAACACGGTGTCGAAAAATATTTGAAAAAGGGATTCTCTGGTCAAAGGTCCTCGCCCGCCTAATAAGTGATATTCGATATTTGGCCATGTTAAATACATCACTTGGGCGTTCAGCGGATTCCGGACGAAGCGTAATCGATATGTTTATACGGCGACGTGAACCGGGTTAGGGGATCAAAACAGAGCTGTCGAAATCGCGGTATTTATTAATACACAGACGGACCGGACCAATCGCGGCCTAGTCTCCCCAAGTGCTGTTCCAATACGAAATAAAGCCGCTTACTTCATCATTGGCATGGCTAGCCAATGGCCTATGATAACGCAGCGCGGGGCGGGGGTCGACGGCATCTAGGATACAACTCTTCAAACCGCTCTACATCCATCAAGTCCACATTTTACCGGCCGCCAGACACAAGTGGCCGGGCACCTTTCATCAAAGGAACACCATTACCAATGAAGGACTGCGGCCTCAGCCAAAACTCTCTCCGCCGATTTTTGGGCGCGCGTCAAGATTTCGGCAAATCTGAAATCTTTACTAGAAAGCGTAACGCCGAACGACGATCAATCACAACAGACGTATACAAACAAACAGTCTGAGCCGTCAACTGATATGCTTTATGTAAGGTTCTGAGACTGTAAATAAAATCTGTTATGACCGACACCTACGTTTGAGTAAAATCGGTGCACAATGCTCTCTTTCTTCGTTTTCTAGGAAACTGTTCGGATGACTTTTGATGGTTTTTTGTTCGGAGGGGTTTTTTTTGTTGTCCATTTTCACAGGACCGACCCACTCCGCTTCGCGCGCCGCGTTGCAGGAAATGTACTTCGCGGGCAGGCAAAGCGCGAGAAAAAATAACAACCTGGCACAGCTTCATTCACACTTCACGCGGGCCTTGAGTCATTACTTTTACAAATGGGACTGTTATGTCAATAAAATTACATTCAGATTCTTTTCAGTGTCTGTGTATGTAATACCGTCTTAAATGGACACCGTCACATATGATCTGTTTGTCCCCATCTGTTCAAAGTTTACAGAAAGAGGTTTTTTTTTCAGTTTAAGGATAATATTGAAATGATAAATTGATTATGATAACAAATTGTACGCAATTCAGTTTCAAAGGCGTATGTTTTTTTGCCATCAGATATTGCAAGAGGCGAAATCTTGTTAAGGATAAAAATAAAGCCATTAATAGAAATTTAAAAAACAAAATTGTTTTGCATCAAGTTGTCTTAATGGACCTTAAGCAGCATTTCTTAAGAGAGAAAAAATGAAAAATAGTTTTATTTTAGTAACTTACTGGGATCGCGAAGTCCTCGGCGATCTTCTTTAAAATGGCAGCTTCCCGTGACAACAGATTTGTTCTGGCAATCATATTTTTTCCACTGCGGCAGTCAAATTCTTTACGGATTAGCGAAGCGATTGAGTCAATGATGATAAACTTGATGTGGTGTGTTATGAGGAAGTCCTCAAAATTTTCTAGTCTATAACAGAACAAAAACTATTCTATAATACTACCATTGTGAAATCAGGCTTATGCAATCGATTTAAGATATTAAGCACACACACACAAAAACCCCTCTCAAAATATTTTCAGTTCTACCTCTACGATCACATACAAGGCATTTCCATCGTCTAACCAGTGCCACAGTTGATCACAGCTTCAACCACCTGGACGGGATAAACTCCCGGTGTGGCTATGTCCGGATTTCAGTTTCACGTCAACTCATTAACGTTTATTGTTCACTCGGCCCATTTTGGAATAAAATGTTCACAAAAGTGAGCATAAAACAGCAACGTTTCACATTTCTCTATCATACACACCGAGTTGCCTCCATGGCATAATTAGTGGTACAGTTAACCACATATTTATGGTACATGGGTTCAAACCCAGGACGGCCCATGTCAGAAGGGTGGTTCATCTTTCACCTCGCCTCATTACATTTGGAGGTCGCTCGACGTGTGCACAAAAGTGGCCGTAAAACAGCAACCTTTCTATTATATAAAGTCGGACACCTCCGTGGTCTTGGTAACGCATTGGATCACAGATCACTACCACCCGAGTTCGAATCTCGGCGTGGGCATATCTGAAGGTTGTTTCATCTTTCACTTCGCTTCATTACCTTTGGAGCTGGCTAGGCCCATTTAGCCTACCATGTGTACAAAAGTGGCCATAAAACATCATCATCTATCATATAAAGTGACCATACCAAACGGCACAGAAACTAAATGTACGAACATTATGATTCATATTTTAAATAACTACATTATGATGATAAGGGCTTGCGCGAGTACTATGTTTAACCTTATGACTGGTCATAACAGTGACAAGTAACCCTCCCCTGGAATTTAAATCCAAACTTGGAGATCTGCAGTGCAACACATTATCAACAAAGTGCTGGCTTATATTATTACATGGATGAAAGTTGAAAATACCCAATGTGGGTGAAGGCCATAATCCCAACGCCATAGGCCCAATGGTTGAGTCAGTGGGAGTTTGGTGTAAGTGGTGGAATCTGGGAATGAAATAATGGAAACATTCTTCTCACAATATCTGCGTTCAAATGCAGCACGTAGAATTGTTTCCATTCATAAGAATTATAACTAATAGACATTTCAAGACTTTGTTCAACAAAAAATACACTTAATTTTCCGCTAACATGCGCAGTGAAATAATCATTTATTTTTAGGCCTATTGGCATTTTTGGTGAAATGTTTGATGTTGGTGAAATGGAAATGGATTTTGTTATTGGGACAGAAATGATAGCACCTGTATTTAATACACCTTTTCTTTGGTTTTGATTTTAGAATACAACCCCTTTCCAGGAATTGAAATGGCTGATGGAACATTTGATCAACCCGGACTGCAAGAAGCCAAAAGCTTAAAATCTTGGTGCAGAGACAGCCTATAAATGGTATAGCACACACACAGATACATAATATATATAGACACACACACATTTAAAATAAACTGTATCTCAAGATTATTGCTTTATTACCTGGTATCTTAAAATGATCAGACTTTTCATGCCTGTATGGCAGATGGGGACAGTGTGTGTATGTTATGATTGATGATGATTAAAAAGCAGCCTAGCCATCCTTTATGATGGGACATATTTAATGACTATCAAATTGACAGTTATGATTAAAACAATATCATCCTAATATCAGTTTTTTTATTGATACAAGAAAAAAGCCTCCTCATTTTTAGTTCTTCGTAAATTTGTATGACTTCATCAAAATCAAACGTGTTGATTGTATGAGCTTCAACGTTTATAGTCATTTATATATATTCAAGGAGTTGATATGACTCATTTATGTATAAAATCAGGATTCTATGTGATTCCACGTTTTCTCAAGACAACGCTAGCTATAAGTATCCAAGTTTAAACTATTGTTATTAAGAACTTCAACAGAAGCGCACGTTTATATGGATCAACATATCGCTCTTTGTGATATTTTCCATCAATTCAACTTAGCATTACAAGTTATGAGTCTGAAGTAAACGATTTCCTCATTATTATTCAGCCAATCGTGTTCTTTCTTTTATGGGGAATTACAATAATAATAATATGTGATGTTTATATAGCGCCCTATTCAGCTAGAAGCTGCTCTAAGACGCTTTACAATATTATTTACAATATTATTATCCCCGACTTATAAACAACAAGATATGGATAATTAGTATATAAATACATGATGTGGCCTTGGCTGCAACACTGCCCTTGTGTATGGTTTTACTGTTATAGTGGACCACGCGTTAAAAACTTAATTCACCGATCTTCTTGAATGGAACATAAATCGCATAAACTTGTGTTTTTATGTTTTATGTGAATACATATTTTCGTCAGTGAGTCAAATAGGACAAGAATACTAAAAACAGAGTAATCTCGGCCTCCTGATTGCAATGATTAATAATAAACGTAACAACTATTGCAAGTAGATGGAAGACGATTTAATGTTGATACCTTGGACTGCATTTTCAAAGTCCAGGACAGTCACAGAGTAACAAGGCAATCAAAGTTAGACTTTCATCACTGTGACAACATCCTTTAGAATTCCTTCACGTTAAAAGCTCTATACTGATCAGTTATCATCATCATCATCATCATGATGTGTTGATCTGGATATCCAGATTGATTCAAAAGAAAACAGCCAGAACTGTTTTCATTTTTATCTTGTGCTGCATTTATTCCACGACAATGTTGGAAAGGTACCGGTATGTTCATTGGTATGCACAATCATACGGGAATATTTACCCACTGCTGACAAGGATGTTTTGTGTTCTGGCATGCATCTTTAACATCTTAGATATCATTATTATTATATCATTGTTATTGCCTCCATGATTTACTCACCAAATTTAAACTGATCACAGAAATGTGCTAATCCGACCTTCCCAAAACGGAATTCCGTATTAAAATGAAAAATGTTTCAACCATGTTATTAATATTATATACCAAGATAAATGCACTTACACAAGGATCTCTGCTCTTGTAAAACAGACAAAAATATTGCACTTATAGGAAGCAATCAAGTGAAGATATACCCCAACATGGAGAAACTGTTACAAATTCAAGAGGAGAGCGGAAGATGAAATCTATTTTACCTGTTCAATAATGATGTACAAGTTGATTCGTTTATGATATGTATTCTAGATGACAGTTCAGTCAATTTCCCATCAGAATTGTATATCTCCGGAAACCTACTCTCAGCCATTTCTATAAACCTGCTTTACAAAAACAAACAATCATAACAGACACACACATAAATATTACAAACATCATAGTTGTGTCATAGCACGTAAATAAACATTTACCTGCTCATATTGTAAATTTGTCTGTTCTAAGGACCTCCCAATTTTATTATCGCACAAACTTGCTGATAACAGTTAAGAATTTCCATATTCCAGTGACACTCTGAAGTTCATGAGGGTATATTCCCATTTCCAGCCTTTCCCATCTCATTGGGTATCGGGTGTGTGGGATAGAAAATAACTTTTATACCTGTATCACCAGTATTCATTGTTTAATTACATAAACCATGTCTACGTCATAATGACCATATATTTAGTAATGTCAGAGGATGCAATATGTTACGATATTCTGCATAGAATAACAAGAAGTAAGATACCACCTCTGAGCACTGAAAGCTGATTCGGTGTCTATGTAGACCACCTCGCCATTTAGTCCACCTTGGTCATGGCTCTGTGTAGCCAACAGACTCATCATCATGCAGAACTGCGTCTTGCCACAACCCGAGGGACCCGTAATCTGCATGAGAACCAAAGAGATGTATAACTAATTTAAAATGACAGCGAGAAGAGCACATTTATGATTGGCTTACTTGTGAAACATCGTGTAGGATGAACGAAACAGCTGATATAAATCATTAACAATTTATCATTTAATACACAGAGCTGAATGTAATGGCTTATTATTTGCTAAGATTGTGTATAATCTTTGTATATTTTTATCTTACTAATAGTAATACGAGTTGAGCTGTTTCTAGTCTTGGCATTGGTCACACCTGGGACCTATAGGGAGACAAATCTCACAAACACAAGTATGACCTGAAGATTTGCAGCTCAGTGCTCTAACCACAGTGCCATCGCAAATCCCATGTTACTCAAATGATCCTTATCCTCAATGTATGAGGTTTGTTAGACCACTGAACTCATTAGAAGGGACTAAAGCAATATAATAATGGATAATAATAACTACTGTAGGAAATTTGTTATTATAAGACATCGTAAAGAAAATACGAGAACCAAATTATGAAAATCTACTATACCTGTCTATAAAACTGTTAGTGAAGCGATAACAGCTGGATTACTGTAATACTGTATTGAATTTATCTTTAGAGTATTAGTGCACCTTCACAGCCCAATCGGTAGCTCAGTTGGCAACAGATCTATAGCGCCTACGTTAAAACCTTGGTGGGACTATTTCAGAAGGGTGTTTCATCTTTCACTCTGCCTTGTTACCATTAGAGGTCACTCGGGCAATTTAGGATAGTGTGTGTACAAAAGTGGCCATAAAACAGCAAAATTTACATTTTACAGATTAAAATAAAAACCGTCATCACTACATTTCTGCTCTGTTTCATTGTGATCTATCACATTAATACCCGAGTTACACATTTAGGACATGAAGTGATAACGAAGTGGTGGACTCCATGTCACATTCGGCGATATTACTAATGGTCAATACAAAATATTTCTTTAGTATATTAAAACATACAGGGAACAGGATGATTAAAGAAAAATATTCTAATCAGCATATTGCAGGTTAATTTATTGCTCATCACCATAACAATAGAATACCTCAGTAATGGTTGCCACAGGTAATCCTCCGTGTAAAACTTCATCTAACTGAGGTAACGAAGTACTCAAAAACATTGGCATTTTCTTCTTGCTTTTCCATAACTCCAAAACCTAGTAACACAGACGACAAGATAATTCTCTCTATTAACAGATATAGGTCTATTGGAGGTTAACATTCAGTAAAACAGTTTGCTCCTGAAATAAATCTGGCATCTTCTAATGAACCAAATGATACAACATTTCCAACAAGACATATGTACGAGTAATACCATTCAGCATTTACACAAAATGCACACCCAGCCAGTTTATGACGACATCAGCCACTTACCGATATAGACTCCGGGGCACATGCTCTGCTTACTTCTAACTGGAGGTCTCTCACTGAAGGATAGCCGAGTCCAAGACATCGTACTAATTCAAAGGGAGTCTTACACAAGACATCCTGGAATGGGAAAATATATTTCAAGGTGTACCAGCTGGCTGATTGGTTGATTTTTAAACTATCTTATTAAAGCTGATCGGTTGATTTCTTATTATGTTTTAAACATATCTTCTTAAAGTTGATCAGTTGATTTCTTATTATGTTTTAAACATATCTTATTAAAGCTGATTGGTTGATTTCTTATTATGTTTTAAACATATCTTATTAAAGCTGATCGGTTGATTTCTTATTATGTTTTAAACATATCTTATTAAAACTGATCGGTTGATTTCTTATTATGTTTTAAACATATCTATTAAAGCTGATCAGTTGATTTCTTATTATGTTTTAAACATATTTTATTAAAGTATCACTCTACATTGCCATTCAATTGTTCCTGTTACTGACGGCACTTTCCTAAATCTACTTTTTTTAATTATTATTATTCAAAATTTTTTTTAATGAAAAGTATTCAAATACAATACTTTTTATCGGGTCAAATACAATCCAAAGTAAATGTATTTAAATATAAATACTATTAAAGTATTGTAAATACCAATCCTTTTCAAATGTATTGAACAAAATTGTGCTATCAGGCAAGACTAATGATGGACACTTCTCAGCATAAATTAATAGAGAACTGAAGAATCTACAACATTTCTTCAGGGTCAAAATAAAGTTAAATGCACAGATACTGTATGATGTGTCTAGCTCAGCCCTGAGGATATGCATGCAAGACAACACCATACTTCTACTTACAACCCTGTCACCCTGAACACAGTGGCCTCTATGGTCTAATAGATTAGAGCAAGGGACTCATTACCCATGGTCATGGTGTACAGAAGGTCAGAGGTTTGAATTCAGATTTTGGCACTATAGCAGATAGTTTTCATATATATATATATATATATATATATATAAATATCTGAATTTTTTTAAAGTATGTTAGTGTATTTGACAATGTATTTAAAAATATTAAAAAAAACTCTGTGGAAGTATTTAAATACTTTTCATTTTGAAAGGATAAAGTAAAATAGGCAGTTGTTACATATCGGAGCATCGGAATCGTGTTTGCTGATGATAAAGGTTCGAGAACTCTATGCGTGTGCACCAAGTTTGGATGTTTCCGGTGCTTTGACGCAAGCCAAGCATCGGAATTGTGTTTGTTTGTGATAAAGATCTGAGCATTCAGCATCAGAACAGTGTTTATCAATGTTATTATAAATCTGAGCCATTTCATGATGGTTTTTCATCTGCTCGTGTCAGTGACTGGAGCTTAGTTGTAATTACTGGTACTAGCGTTTAATAAAGATATTAGATTAATTCTATTTACTATTAATAGGCATTATAATCAGATTAAAAAGAAAGTCTGACATTTATAAGAAATGCAGTATTTCATGGTTCCCACAGCAAAGGAAATATTATTTTCTACAGGTATACTATTTAGTCACGTTTTATTTTCCAAGTGGATATTTTTTCAAAGGCAGTATTTTTTCCAGTAGATTTTGTATAATTCAAGGACATTTCCAGGACCTGGAAAATGAATTTGTTTTTTCCAGTTTTTCTACAACACGTGAAAATTGTAAAGCTATATGGCTATTCTATCTTCTATTTCTTTGATTGTCGTTTGTACCCCTTCAAAACTATCAAAAGCATCTTCTACTTTCAACACAAATGTAACTACTACTTGTTCGGCTGCCATATTTGAGCGCAAGTAATAGCCAACAAGGAATAATTGGCCCATGTGCACTGAGTGCTCGGACCTGTAACGCAGAGGTACAGGGTTCCAATGCTTGGATACATAACCACTTCGATAAAAATATACAAAAAAATTAGATATAGAGAATCTATTAAAAAAACTCAAATATAAATGCATTTTTCCTGATATGTGTTACTCTGTTATTATTAAAACTAATAACAAACAGTTTATAATTAATGTAACAATAACATTTTGCTATAATCTTAGATAGTCCACTCAATCATCAATTTGATAGTGTGGGACGGCTTGTACAATAAGACGAAGTTCTGTGGGTACGATTTATAAACATTAATTTGATTATAAATCTATTATCGTCCATAAATGTCAATAACTACTGAACCTTGCCAGTTTTAAAGTTATGATAATTAAGTCTCTCCTTTATGTGCGGATTCTGTACAATTCTTTTCAGTCGTTTTGATGCCATTTCAAAATTGAAACGACAACGTCAGGAGATCATAGATCTCTAGTCTAGACCTCGATCTCGAGTCGATGAAAACTTAGTCTTAGAGTTAGAAGTTCCGCCATTTTATGGGTACCCTGGTACAAACACAAAATCATGTCAGTTGTTACTCTTTGACATGATTTATCATCCCGATATAATATATCGTAGCCAATGTCGTCGTATGTATAATATTTCGTCAACAGTTCAAAAAGTTAGCGCACATAAACGAACTAAAAAACTGATTCCATGTGACAAATAGTAAAATCCAAAATACGAAGAGGGTTATGTATAGAAAACCACGTACCCCAAAAATATACCTTGTTATCGGATATACGGAATATAGAGACATTGCCTGATTGTTTATTCTGGTCTTGACTGGTAGACCTTATTTAAACATAGCGATCGTGGTATTGCTCTGCATATGTTATGGCCGGTACTTAGTTAGGTCTATATAAACTGTTAACTAACATACAACAAAATGGAACCAGATCTACTGTTGGTTAGTTTACGAAGAGAATAAAGTGAAATAAGGAGACCCCACAGTATATTTCCATTTATAGATCTATACTTTATGTGCAAAAGTTTTTGGTTTGGTTTTGTTGTTCGGGGAGAATCCCCAGGCTGTCGCTTAATCAGCACAGCCTCTATGTTGGAGTGGTTGAGAAACCTCCTCCCCACCACTCACAGGGGAGCAGTATGGAAAGATGGAGCCGAAATACCCTGAGGGTGGTCACTGCCAGAGTGTTTTACGTCCTCATGGGGTTTTTAACGTCCCCCTTTATTTTAAATAATTCAGTGGAGACGGCAGCGCCATTTAACGTGGTCAGCCACCCACGATGTAGTCAGTCGAGAAATTAATCCCTGGAAAAGTTTCGACCTCTTACGGGGTTCGAACCTGCGACCGTTGGCACCAAGTGCCGACTGCTTAACCGCTAGGCCACCGGAGCTCACTGCGTGCAAAAGTTGAATTTGTAAAATAATTATAGCGATGGTATTTTGTCAGAGGGAAAGATAATTCACAGTTTGTGTGATTGCATAAAATAAGCGTCTGAAAGAGACGCCTTAAAATGGCTTATTTTACGTCAAATCTTAATTGTCAATTAAAGTCAATTATATGTAATTTATTTATAATAATAATAATAATGTATAGATTTAATAAGCGTCCCTAATTGCAGAATTCATTCAACGGTTATATACAGTGAATAACAAATAAATAAAACTTGCCTGTAAGATTTTCTGAGACTTCCATCTGTCTTTTCTAATTTTATCTTGATCTGGACTCTGCTGACATTCTAAGACTCTGAATTCTGCCTACAACAATCTACGATATTTTAAATTACTCCGCATCTGGCTTTTTTCTATTTTATATCTGCCACCGACTGTCCATTGTCTGTCTGCAGTTTTGTGATATTTGACTCTTTTTTTAATACTTTTCATTACCTCTTTTAGATGTCTTTGCAGCAGTTGTAACCAGTGGAACGACTCCTAACCAAATGTTTGTGTCTGTCCTGAATGCCGTTAATGTTTATTTCCATGTGCTAGTACATTTATAAATGAGTTGTGCTAAAATACACACACACACACGAGCGCACACTCGCTCTTCAAACCTGTTAAGCTTGTAAATTGTTGAAGTTTAGGGGCCATACAGGGGCGTAGATATATGTGTATGATAGATGAACAAATGGAGGTGGTGCTGATAATACCATCATCGTGATACCCTATATCACATCTAGGCCGCTGCATAAATGTCACCCCTACATAACCTCACTAACATCTACTAAAACGTTAGGAAGAAAATAAGAACATATATAATAAAACATCTCCTTTCACCTAAAGACCTCAACAAATGTATTTCTTGTGTTGTGATCGGTCTGGCTTTGTGGAAAATAACATAGAAAATTACAGCAATACACTCTTTGCAGAATCTAAGCTGCATTCAAATTAGTTGCATAGAAAAGAACTTGGTGAAGATTGACTGGCCTCATCATCAGTGAGAACATTTATAAAACTTTGGGGTGACCTAGCTCTAACTGATATACCCGCATAATGTACATAGCTCAGCTCGAGAATAAATTTCTAATTGGGTTTTTACACACATCTTATTTACGTTATATTTGAACAGCACCACCACTGAATAGTTGCTGCTATTAATTAAGGACACTTTAATAAAATCTTCAGTATATTATTATTACTACTACAATAATACTACTATTACTGCTGTTGCTACTACTACTACTACTACGATTACATGGTGACGTGGCCAGTAGCAGTCAATCTTTTCACAGGAAGTTGAGAAAATTAACTTACAAAACATTTTTAATGACGAACTAATTGAGAAAATAGTAAAATTGCTAACCATATGATTTAAAATTCTTTATCAGTGACCGGATTATTTTCTGTTCTATAAGTGATGTATGTTGGGAAAATGGAAGCGTTGAAACTTTTGTCTAATGAACACAACTGAACCGTTTTGTTTTTCCGACAATGTATTCCAAACTTATGACTCGTTAATGCGGGTTGACTTGAGAAATATCTCTTAGATCTTATAAATTACAATTCAATATCTAATTACACACGCACACATGCCGTATCTATGTTAAAAGGTCTAGAATGAAATTACCCTGTAGTTCTGATGGAACAATACTAAATATATATATATATATATATATATATATAGAGAGAGAGAGAGAGTGTGTGTGTGTGTGTGTGTGTCGTAAGTTTTGCTATACATTATGATAACCTACGAATATTAAATGGCTCTAAAGTATGAAATTTAATATACGTAAAATAGCGATGTTTGCATTGCCCTCAGGTTCCAATAGGCGATGATTAATGGGGGGGGGGGCATCTGGGGATTTTCAATAGGCTTTTTTAATTTATTAGAATTTCCGTGGTAGTGTCTAGCCTTATCGTCTAATTTTGTATTTGGGAGATGTGTAAAATGAACGTGCCTGCGCTCCGAGAAGCGAGTGATCGACATAGTCGCTAGATGGCGACACGTTGCACTCTACTTGGTCGGCTGGAGCGATGAATGTGGCGCCTCTAGAGACTTACTCTGCTTGTTTGTAAACAGAAGGCCTGAGTACGGCGACTCGTGTGACAGACTATAAGAAGCCAGTTTCGCGTCGACTATTTCGTTGTGGAGAAATGTCACCGACGCGTTGACGATAGTACTACACGAGTACATCGTCGTGGTCAGTCAGACATTGGTCTGCGTGTGTGGCTTCTGTCGGGATGTGTTTTCCCAACTCGGGGCCCTGGCTCAGGATGTCATTCAGCGGTTTGTTGTTATTCTTCGTCCTGTCATTGAAATTCCGGCTGTCAGTCTGTCATCCGCAATGTCTGGATTTCCGACCGCCATTCGAATCCACCGAGAAGCTCTTCTGTTCCGACTACGAAGATTTTGGCTGCTGCAGCCTGATCCGGGACAGATCGCTGCGATCGCGGTACAACTCGATCCTGAAGGAGCTCCGCAACGAGGTGACCATCGACCAGAAGGGATGCAGGTCGTTCCTGAAGAGTGTCCTCTGCCAGGAATGCTCGCCGTACGCCGCTCACATCTACGACGCCGAGGACGACCGGGTGAAGAGACCCTTTCCCGGACTCTGTCCGGACTACTGCTCCGACTTCTACGATAGATGCAGATCCCTGATCCCGTTCATAACGAACGATACGGGCATCGCCAAAGCGATGGTCTCCCGAGAGCAGTTCTGCGAGAATCTCACCCTGACCGATGTCGATTATTGCTATCCCGACTGGGTCAACAAGAACGTGCTGAATCAGAGCATATCCAGAGACACCCGAACCGAGGAGGGCTGTCTCTGTCTGGAGCCATTCGCACCGAATCACCGACTCCGGAATGCCCTGTCGTTTCGCTATTCGCCGGACGACACGGGCCGGATTTTCGTATCTGAACAGATTGGCGTCGTCCACATCTTCTACAAGAACCAGACTAGACTTCAGGAACCGTTCATGGATCTCTCGGATGTCGTCCTCTCGTCCAGCAGTCCCGGAGACGAGAGGGGCTTCCTCAATCTGGCGTTCCATCCGAGGTTTGCCGAAAATGGGAGGTTCTACGTCTTCTTTTCTATCAACGACGAAGTCCGGCTCCGGCAGAAGATTAGGATAAGCGAATTCCGCGTCAGGGAAGACGATGGGAACAAAGTTAACAGAACATCAGAACGCGTCATCGTAGAAGTTGGTCAGCCTTACTGGAATCACAATGGCGGTGAGGTGAGTTATAGGTCATAACAGGAGCTCTCGTTGTCAGTTTTCTCTTGAAGCCTTCGCATCATCTTGCGAACTAATTTGAAGCTTATCTCAAAGCCTGTAGGACCACTTCCTGTGGCCTGTATCTGTCTACAGAATTTAAACAGATTATGAGTCACTGGTTTCTGTCGACGTGAGCAGAGTGAGGAAATACTATCTCTTCCTGATTGCTAGGCGACTAGATGAAGTCCTTTCTTAAAAGCAGTAGATCCCAGGTGACTTTTGTGGGTAAATGTTTTTAAAGAACATGTGACGTTTACACAGAGGTTTTAATCAAAACCAGAGAAAGGTATAGCATACAGGTGCAATTGGACACCGTAGACGACAAAACTGGCTGTGACTCACTTTAACGCTTTATGGAATCCTCCCCTCTCTTCGATGTTATTTCTTCATTAGATTAAGATTGAACAATTTATTTTATTAGAATGATCTGTTATAATGTTTATATGTTATAATTATCAGCTTGATATGGTTTTGTCATATAACAATATTAGCATCCTCAGACTTGTCCCATAGGTAACATGAAATGATCTGTCCTATGATACAGGTATTCACATGTGCTAACACACACACACACACACATGCGCGCGCACACACACACTCTCCTCCACATACTCACACAGGGACCCACACAGTGGCTGAGATAACCCAACCCCCTTCTGATGACATTGTTAAGTTATTACATGATTTGAGTGTTAGATTCAGTAAAATGAATTGTTAAGACAAATTGATTAATTCAAACAATTTTTATTTATTTTTACTAAACAGTTTGTAAATACTAGAACTTGATGGTTACAGGGAGTAAAGTTTTCTGATGTCTATAGATCATATATAGAATTGGGAATATCTTATATACAGTAGTGCTTTATGAAACTGATGTATTCTGAACATGAGTCAAGGTGTTCTATTTGTTCCGCCCCCCATGTATTTTAAAGTTCCCCTATTTACCTTGTACATTTATTATGACAGATGAAGTAATTAAAAATTAATGATGATCCTGTCATCAGATAGGAATGAGTAAGTATAACTTTTAAAACTAATCAAAATACAAGAAACAAGATAATCAAGGTGATTCTGTCTGGTGAGTTGTAATTAACATAGTATATCAAAAGAAATATATGTTGTATTGCACTTAAACATTCTGACAACTTGTACCCCAAACATAATCATCCACGATTCAACTCCAGGTGTTAAAATGTTTAATTGCAAATGACTAGGCGTGTTATAGAGAGATAGACAAAAGACTACGCCATAAAAGGGGTGAATGACCTTATTTTTTGAGTGCATCTGCACCGGACAAACTTAGTACCACTGAACCCGTGAGTTGTGGGAGGAAAATGTCGTTGAAAACTAACTAGTCTTCCCATTCAGATGCACACTGCTCAGTAAAATCCGTCTGATTGAATCAGCCATACAAATGTGTCAGGTCACCCATAAAGTCAAGTGGTCCATTAATATAGGTTCTTATGGCCATGGAGAGTTAGTGAGCGGTAGGGGATAGGTTTTAGGAGGCCATAAAGGTGGGTTGTATGGTTGGCTGTCCCTTATGGGAGATTGTCCCTTAAGTAAGATCATCCAATAGAACAGGTAGATTCTCCCGAAAGATACATTATCCCTTAAATCATGTTTCCCAGTGACGTATTTCCCTTAGGGCATGCAGTCTTCAAGAGTGTTTGTCCCAAAGGCAGGTTGTCCACAGAACCAGATTAATCCCGAAGCCATATTTTCCCTTAAGATTATCACTTAAGAAATGTGGTCTCTTACGGCAGTTTATCATTTAAACCATTTAAAAGTAGGCAGTCATTTAAGACTGATGGTCAAATAAGACAGCTTCCAGTATAACAATAAATATGATGTATAAACTATATGACAATAACAAGGTGAGTAAATTACACTAAGACATCAATAATATACCCTTCATCAGTCTGTAGTCTAGTTTTATACACAGTTGTTGCTTGGTTCCCTTTGTCAAAACCCTTCATAATATTAATGTGTCTGCAGTTCAACAGTTTCTTTGGTACACGAATCACCCCTATTATTACCCATTAGGAAAAACGGACCGGACCGTCAGTTATCAGATTATCTAAGTGCTGCTTGACCATCTGCTTTATCTCCTAAGTCAGACCAACACCGAGTAAATATCCCCCCCCCCTCCCCCCCGCCCAGTATAACACAGGGTTAAGCGACACGGAAATACGCTTTGAAAATACAGCGCAGAGCATAAGGCTCCCTCAAAGTGGGGTATATGATGAGGCGTGGGCGATAATAAATCACACTCTAAAACGCTGTAAGAGCGGTCTTGTGCCGGATTTAACTCGCCTCTTATGACGTGTATGGGGGAGGGTGCACACTTCTAAGCTTCAAACCGAGAAGGGGATTATAAAACATCGTTGCTAACAGTTGTTGCTATCTGGCTAGATCTATATAGTTGCTATAGCATCGTACCTGTAGCAGACCATCAAGGGAATATTCTGTGGTAAATTCTGTGCTGATGCCTATTTATTAGGTAAAGTATAGCCAACTTTCCTTGTGTCTCGTGCGCATGCGGCATAGTCGCGTAAAATGACATTCTGAGCGAAAAGGTCGAAAACATCCATTCAGGATAGCTATCCATATGGCCTTGATCCATATCCTAGTATCCGTGAAGTGACCATCCTTACGTCCGTATTGAGGTGTGTGAAAACAGCATGGACTTAGAAGTTATCCAAATGGTTTAGTCATGACCTGTCATAATAACCCTAACCTTTACCTTAACCCGAAAATTATGAGAACTCATCTCGTTGGAACTCGTCTTGTTCGGGATCGTCTTTTTGAGATATTGTTCTGATTCGTCCGTTTGGGATTCGTCTTGTTGGAATGACTTAATCAAAATAGAGTTTTAATTGGATGTCGACGTTCGGGCGTTGTCATCAAAAGACACCTATGGATGGTCAGGGCCCCTTGACCATAATAGTGTCTGAAAATACAGCACGCCCTGGAAACCAAATGGTACGTTGTTCATTACACTAGGGTTGCGTTTTTACATTGTAAACTTTTAATAACCATACAAAAACTATAAGCCAATTCTACTAGTCTTAATGGATGTCGTTCAACAAATTTAGGCGATAGTGTCTTTCACGTACATTCATTTTTATTAACACTCTACTCAATATTTGACACATGAATACTATGAATATAGCGAAATAATGACATTTATTATTCTTCTGCACACAAAGTGAATATTTTCTATCTGAACAGTTAATAATCTAATTCAACACTAGCTCTGAGAATCCTACAACAGAATACCACTTTTTGCACTGCAAATTTCTTATTTCCAACGGCAACATGTAAAAATGTTCCCATGTGGAATTCTGTGGCCTTCCACCTTTATACAGTACTAAAGGCTAGATATCAAATAACAATCACAGTATTAGTTCAATCTTTTCTATAATTTAAACCAACAAGCAGGTATGTATCAATGTGATATAACACTTAATGATCATGAGAAAGTTTAACCTTGCTTCAAATTAAATTCAGACGCTTTCTGTACTGAGGCAAAATGAAGTTACATTTTAACACCATGATATGTCACCTGGGTTATGAAGTCACATGTAAGTGTCAATATTGGATAGAGGGATATTCTGAGACTAGTAGATTATCCACATTATATACAAGTAGTAATAACCCACACACCAGATATAATTAAGTAGTTAGTAGAGGGGTCAACTAGACTAGATATTGGGTTATCATATAAATGTGTATTAGTCTTTTAACTCAATTGTTGTGTTACTTATTGTGTGTATTACAGTCATGTTGTAGTAGATGTTGTTATATTGTTATCATTTTACTATTTTATAGCTGCATTTTATTTAAATTGAGTGTAAAAAACTGTAAAAAAAATGTTTTTACATGACATTAATAACCATTAATTAACGGTGTTAATAACGTCTGTGTAAAAAACCTCCCAACCCTGCATTACACTAACTTGTAATAAAAATCCAACTTCTCCCGTTTACGGCCATTTCCCGGTAAACATCGGCATATCGGGCCGGTAGTGGGCCTGTATTGGGCCGGTATCGGGCCTGTATTGGGCCGGTATCGGGCCTGTATTGGGCCGGTATCGGGCCTGTATTGGGCCGGTATCGGGCCTGTATCGGGCCGGTATCGGGCCTGTATTGGGCCGGTATCGGGCCTGTATTGGGCCGGTATCGGGCCTGTATTGGGCCGGTATCGGGCCTGTATTGGGCCTGGTAACATCGGCGTTACTGGTCTAATACCGTTTTCTGGTTTCGGGCCAATAACTTTTTTGCACTGTGCCGTACTACTAGTCCAAGTATACGACAACAACAACGTTATGGGCCATTACCGTAATGAACTGAGACGGTAATATAGATCCGTATCTTTACTGACCCGACCTCACAGATACACATTTTGTCCGTATCAGTCCATTAATAAACATTTGCTGGACAGATACGGCTTTCCCGATACAATTATTAATGTATTAAAATGTATTTTAGTTTTTAAATTGTGATTTTAATAGTTTTAATTACATCCAATGTAGACGTTTTTAAAGCAAATCCGGTTGTACCGTCTCGGTACATGATTAAGCGGGTTAAACTAATGTGTTGTGTATAAAGTTTAACTGAAATGGGCCGGTTAATGGTCCGATATCTGATGTTGTATATTAATGGGGTAATAACGGTATCCAGTCGTTGTATTTGTGTACGCGGTAGTTTAAATGGGCCGAGCGACATCCAAAGAAAATGAGGCGAACTAAGGGATGAAATAGCCTTCAGTTGTAGTCGGGCCGAGTTTTGAACCCAGATGCTAGTGGTATGCGACCCTCAGCGCTACCATGCAGCTACGCCATGGTGATGCCCCCATATCTCTATGGTACGCAGCTACAAGGTATTACTGCGTAATATAATTCATTACCTTATCTCATTACGTCCAGAGTGATGGTTGTTTCATCCATCATTTCGCCTGATTGCCTTTGATGATTGCTCGATCTGTTCAGCCTGCCGCGTGTAGAAAAATGGCCACGAAACAACAATATTGACATTTACCACAAACTCTGGGAGATGGAGTATTTCTGAGTCAGCTGCTAATGAACAAAAGAACTGGTGACGGATGATTAATAATTACATCAGAATATTCGATGGTAGAATAGTCCTTTTTTGTAACTCGTTTACTTTACTCTCACACTAATTAACACACATATGTCAAAATACGATCAGTTTGTTATTTAGTGATAAGTAATCGTATAAAGGTAAAAACTAAACAGTTAAAACAGCTGTCATCAGGTTGGTAAATAACAGCCCCCCCCTTTCCGTAACAGTTACATATTACAAATAGCTCTTGTGACATTAATTTGTCATCAGTGAGCTCCGGTGGCCTAGCGGTTAAACACCCGGCACTTGGTGCCAACGGTCACAGGTTCGAACCCCGCAAGAGGTCGAAATTTTTCCAGAGATTAATTTCTCGGCTCACAACATCGTGGGTGGCTGACCACGTTAAATGGCGCTGCCGTCTCCACTGAATTATTTAAAATAAAGGGGGACGTTAAAACCCACATAGGACGTAAAACACTCTGGCAGTGACCACCCTCAGGGTATTTCGGCTCCATCTTTCCGTACTGCTCCCCTGTGAGTGGTGGGGGAGGGTGTTCCTCAACCACTCCAACATAGATACTGTGCTGATTAAGCGACAGGCTGGGGATTCTCCCCGAACAACAAAACAAACAGAATTTGTCATCCGTTTCGAAATTCACAGATATTTAGGTTCACGCACTCGGAGGTTGATTTTTGCTTCGTACGTGCAGTAGGTAACGCCCTCTGCTGCAGACCTCCTGCCGTGCGATCAGATCCTGGTGTTAGCTGTATCTGCGGGTGTTTCATACTTCAGTAGAAGATTGCGGCCTGATTATTGATTTCCCCCGGTGGGTAGTCCGTCGGCCGTATGTGCTAACAATAATTAAATCATTCAAATTTATTCATATAACACGTATCATATGTATTACTATAAGTAATTTAACAGTTTTAGAAGCTGACATAGTTATTGTTGACTGAATATTATTTAAAACATTAAAATAGAACAATGAGCTTGATCCCCGAAGCCGGGTTAACTCCTGGCCTATAAATACACGATTATCTTTCAATTATTAATAGTGGAATGGTAACGCTAATATCACGTTGAGGTGAAACTTTCTGCTGTCAAATTTCTTTTCTCGCCATCTATATTCAACAGCCTGCTCTCGAACTAAATAATTAATTACTGACACCATTACTTGGTGTGAAATAAAAACACGACAGCTGTTGTTTCTTCTTTCATCTTAATATACGTAAAAACACCTTCATCGAAACGGGACAGTTTTTAATTATCTTTTATCATTAGTAATGCTAGAAATACCCGATAGCTTTAGATTGTCGTATATATCTGTCTTCGAAAAAGAAGCTCAACCCCTTGTTAACATTAACAGTCACATCATTCAAAGGTTTTGTGGCAAGCGTTTTGTTTGTGTTTGAGGGCCCTAGATATGTGTAATGATGGATGAAAAATGGAGAAAAAAAACTTATGACCTTGGAATGTAATTTTTTCTTCTGATAAATGTTCCTTGGGGTTATTTTAGTAGACAGAGTCTCTCCTCTCTCTCTCTCTCTCTCTCTCTCTCTGTTCACACGCGCGCGCGCGCGCGCACACACACACAGACACACAGAGAGAGAGAGAGCGAGAGAGAGAGAGAGACCGACCACACACACACACGCACAGGAATATGCATGTCATAGTAATGTATAACGTTGTAAATTACTATAACTAATTCAGGATACATGCCAGTCTTTATTTATAGAAATTGGATCAATTGAAAAGGATCACAAAACATTTAATAACAATCTTGATTATGCTATGTTTCATCCAGAGTTTGATACAGCCAAGGGTATGTGAGTGTGCATGGATACGTTTTAACACGTGGAATAAGGTACTGGCTCAGAGAATTAAGAATTGTGAATACAATCAGGGAACCGAACCCAGAAACATTTGATATTTCACCTGTGTGCGTGCGTGCGTGCGTACATGCGTGCGTGCGGTGTGTCCGTATGGTAGATCATACATGTATTATAAAGTTTACGCTAATAAATTTCTAGCCAAAAGTTTTCAGTACAGCGTCGTAACTCTTACACTATGATAGTGACCCCTTTCTATATAACGTAACATGGATACATATACGCCAGAGTATTCAGCGTTTATGATCTGAGTAGTTATTTTATAGTGGAAAAAACACTGCAACTTCCTTCCTCGGGTAAAGGTGTTTATAAATGAGATACGCCATAGGTTAAGCCAATAAATGGTTATCAGAAAGCAGATATTCAGAAACATCCTCACACAGACCGTCCCCTTGGAGAAACCTTGGCCATGGATATATGGAATAGATCATACCAGTGCCAGTGCTATATATATCATACCAGTGCCAGCTCAAGGTTATTTTAATAATAAAGAAAAACTCGGCATATATTTTATAAATGATGTGTTACGCGCGCCAGAACTCCTATTACACATGCATACTTGTTAAACTTCTGCTACTGAAAATGCTGAAATGTTAATGAAAGATTAAAATAAATACATAAAATCAGGTATTTGTCTGACACAATATCAGTTTTAAGAAGCCTGTGAGTGGAGCAGCGTCGTGATCCACAACTCCGGTATCTCGACAGTTTGGGTGTCTAGGTGAAAAAAATCATATTTCTTGGAGGTTGGTAAAACCTGATGTTAAGTGGACAATTTATTCTCATTTTGTTTTATTTCTTTGTCCCTCTGAAGCCATTTTAACTTGATTATTTCTGATGTTTCAAGTAAATATATTGGGTTAATATTTATGTGGAATCTATACGACAGTTCTAAAGGTAAAGTGTTATTTTGGGGGAGAAATGAATTTTGATGTGACAATGTTTGTCAGTCGACCACCGATCATATAAAATACATTTTCAGTGAATTCTGATAACATGAGATAAAGTATGGAACATAAACTTTTGTATCTGTTTTGCTGATATGAGATAAATTATGGAACAAGAAATATTTAGCGAATTCCCTCCGTGTACAGTAGGCCCCTGTTAAAACGCGGTAGTTGGGGTCCACAATCGTGTATGTCGATCGTGTTATAGGTGGACCGCGAAGACATAGCACTGTCGGGTCGGTTATTATAGGGAGTCCTTCACCTCGCTTTGCACCATCCTTGAAGATTCCATACAACTGTTTATTTCATAAATGTTTCCAGTAATTGTTTAACCATTTGTTGACTTAAACATAAATATTACCTCACTGTTTGTGCGGAAAATTAAATATTTCTGCCAAATTGCGCAAAAAGTTACAGCCATGTTGGATAGATGATATTCATCCGCCAGAAATAGTGCATGTTTTTCAGATGAAGGTAGCAAATATATGGACCTATAAATGGACGTTCATAGGTGGGGGTGGTTATAAGTTGTGGCCATTGGTTATGTTGTTTTACGTATGAATTACAAACTGTGAAAACGCGTTCAAATTATTATGAAAATTTTGATCGGTCAGTGGCGGATTTCATGCCATTTCGATGAAAAATTCCCAGGTCCAAGTTCTGACCGTGTTAGATCCGATTTCGTGTTATAGTGGTCCGCAATTAACAGGGGCCTACTGTATTGGGTAGACATTTGAACACGAAGGCTGGAGTGTTGTTGGTGCTATTCCGGTTATAACTATATGGGAGTCACGCGCGACAATTTTATTAATAATACATGGGTGATGGGGTCTGAGCAATAGAATAATTAATGTTGGTCGGTTTTGTGCAAATCTATGTATAATGGTGGGTGGGTGTCAGGAAATTAATTGAACGTCGTGTATATTTGATGTAGAATCGCGAAGAAATGAATCTCATCGGAGATAATGTAACAGTTTAACGCCGAAAAACATCGTTTTAATTTTGTCAATATCATCACGAACGGGAGTAACATCTGATGTATGGGCAATGAATGTTTATGGTATTGATTGATAAAATCTATGAAATAATGTTGTTATAATCTGAGACTTCCCACTGTGAACACTCCTTTAATTAAGTATAGATTGGTCGAATGAATGTAGACTTTTGTCTAACTTCATAAGAATTTAAGATCTCGGGATTAACTTCATCGACGTGATGAATTATTATCGTGTGAACGCAATGTTATTGTTATGTTGTCCACGGTGAAGCCTGGTGTAAAAAGAATAGCTGTCCCCCTAAGATGAATTTTATTCCCCAGATATGTCTGAATCTAATGGCATTAAGACCAGTGTTTTGCATATTCAAACATTTTAACCTGATTTTTTTTTGAGGCCACTTAGTCCATTTGAATGCTGCGTACTATCATAATTTATCCAGAGGACACTATAATGCCACAGATCACTAACTAAAACACAATCTAGGATGAATATGCACCTTTTAGAAAGTTAACAGATCATACATGTAAAGATATTTATTAGCAAATCTGCATAAAGTGTATTAATCTGGAAATAAATGCATTATAACTAACTTTGTACATGATATATAAAATGAGTTAACTTGATAAAGCCGGAGCATTTCGTCTACAGATGCCATATTTAACAGGCAATATTAGTGCGAGCTTAAATTATGGGTGGGTGGGTTTATAAAACAAAAACAAAAAAAAACTTGGGTTTAGGAAAAAATTTAATTGTGGGTGATGCGGAATAAAAAAATCATACAATTATTTCTGGAATAGCTCATGGCAATATTTTCAAAACCATCGTATGGAATTTGTACTGAAAAATTATCTGAAGGCAAAGACATTTGTAGTACAGTTTTACCATTAGCTTGACTGTCTGAATAATAATAATAATAATAACAAGATCAATAAAAGCAGCAATAACATTATAATAATATTAATGATCTTAATGAGTCAATAACGTGGCTGATACCTCAGTTGGGGATAGTATAGATAATTCATAATTTAGCTGTCTAAACTTTGCCTTGCATCATTCTTCAATAGAGAGTGATGAAGTTTCATCTCAGATGGAAATATCATTATTTGTTGAGTAGTGTTTGTCATGGTGCAGTTGGATTGAGTGGGTGAGTAAAATATTTAGTAGTATACTTGTTGCTGATCACACCTAGTGCATATTCACAAAAACAGGCACAACTGGGATTCAAACCCACAACATGGTGGTTTGCAGTGCAATGCTCTAAGCCCATTCTGCACTGTAGAATTCCAAGTTTTTCAGATTTAATCTCAGGGTTTTCCATTTCCGTGGGCTGTTTCATCCATCACTAAAAGTATTTGGCCGATTTGCTGATCTTTCAAGACATTGTCTCCATGTCCAAATGCAACAGATGAGACTAATGCTGATGTTAAATAAAACAGTGTTTTGGAAGTAGATAACTGCTTATGTTAATATAAATAATATTAATTAATTAATATAGTAACACACAAACATACAACAATACCTAGAATATTAAAAGGAAATGTCAGAATCTTGGCATATAAAATAAAATTACAAAAAATGTTCTACCTTCAATTATTATCAGATTAATATTTAATTAAATATTAAAATATTCTGTCAATATTTTATTGTTTTGGTGCATTACCATATTCACCAATACCAAAATTCTTACATCTACATCTAACTTCTAGTAAGGATGTAATATTTTCAAGAATAGTTAAGTTTGAGTTAAAAAAGTGTTAATTTTCACTCTATTATGAACAGGGTTCATAAACTTGATATTAATTCTGATAAATATGTGGTTTGGTTTATCTCCGAAAATCAGGTAATGTGATACATTACGAGGAAAATAAATATTAATAAAGTGTGGGTTACTTTGCTGTGTGGTTATCTCACAGGTCATGAGTTTATGTCACTGGTCATGAGTTTATGTCGCTGGTCATGAGTTTATGTCACTGGTCATGAGTTTATGTCACTGGTCATGAGTTTATGTCGCTGGTCATGAGTTTATGTCACTGGTCACAAGTTTATGTCACTGATGAAAACATCATAAGATGTTGTGATGTAAATGTTGCTGGAAATAAAGCTAAAATATTTGACCAACATATTTCCCATCATACACTTCATTGGCAAATAAACTGGCTTCCAATGTGGAAAATAAACTGGTATTTTAATTTCTTAACTGTCTTGTCCAAAATAGGCTGCCTTTATAAATGTTACACAAATTAGCTCTATTGGGAGCAATACCATATAGCATTAACTGTAACTGTGTAATAATTGCATACAACATCTTTACAAAAGCCCATTGTTATGTCCTGGAGGTTATGTTCTGAGCAGATATTGAGATGTTATCTCTGGAGGGTGAGGGTGTTTCATTATTTCCGTTTGTTTTGGTATGAAATTTCTGAAACTATATCATTTGTCATTATTCACCACCAATGTGTCTTTCAAGATGTTCCACTGACAGTCTTATCTTATTGTGTAGCTGATGTGTTGGCTCAGGTAAATATTTTATGTGCGAGGAGTTACTCCTGTATTAAATGTTACCACTATCTTGTGTTTATTTTTGCCAAACACTGACACCAGTGTGTTGGAAATTTTTATTCTGAATAAATATTCAAATGTAGAGAAAGCGGATTCCTAGATGGAGTCCTTTAAAAAATAAGTAAATAATCAAAATATATAACAATATATATATATATATATATATATATATATATACACACACACATATGACAGCCAAAATCAAACCTTGGTTTAAAGGTAAAGAAATATCCAGTCAAGAGTACAAATGGGAACTCAGTGAACTAAGTTCAGTACTGTCAACAAATGTGACCCAGATTACATAAAATACTTTGTTTTATATATATACACACACACAGAGACTTTATTTTGTAGTAAACTGCAAGTAGATATTGATAGCGGAGAATTATGACAATAACGGGAAATAGATTAATTTGATTTTTGGTTTCTAGATTGTCGTGATCGGAAATGGGATCAGAGTCACATTTTGGAAATATAATTGATGGACACTTTCTAAATTGGAATTATAATTACTTGTGTATAATCAAAATGAAGCTGGAATTGAATCCACAGAATAGGTTACTGGTTTGTGGATAGAGAGAGAGAGAGAGAGAGAGAGAGAGAGAGCGAACCAGACCGAGGTCAATATGTCATAATTGTGTGTCCACCGGAAGAACCGCCTTAAATAATTGTTATTTTAAATTAGAGATAAATAAGTTAAAATCCATCATTTCTTTTGTTTGTTGATACATGGGACATACAGGCAACACTTTAGAGAAACATCTCACAAAACACAAGTATTTTAGAACTCAGATTTATACCCTAACCTGAAGCTTCGTAGTGCAGCACTCTAACCGCTGTGCCATCGAAGAACACTGGATCAACGATGGGGTGTACTAAATGGCTTTGTTTATGTCTAATTTCTACTCTAATAATGAATCAAGATTTGTTGCTATGTGTTATGTTGACTTTTATAGCCATATTGTTGTAAATGATTTCTAATATTTCACCCTCAACAGTTGTTATTTGGCTTGGATGGCTATCTGTATGTCTTCCTTGGAGATGGAGGAGCTGGAGGTGACCCTCAAGGCAACGCTCAGAACAAGTAAGTATTTATGTCATGTACTCTCTCTCTCTCTCTCTCTCTCTCTCTCTCTCTCATTCTATAATAGATTATATAAACTTCTTACATTATAGCAGTTTCCTAATAAAAAGAATTGCCTGTTTTCTTTAACTATTTCTGTTTATCCCATTCAGGTCATGTTTAGATCTTTTTTCGTTTGTTTTAAACAGTCACTTTAAGCCGCCACTTTGTCAACAATGGAGCAGACTTAATTGTGGTTTTTAAACTGATTTCATCATCTAATAAATAAATACCTTTAAAGATATTACCAGCTTCTAAGTAATAATTGCTATTGCTCGTTTTGAGAAACGCCACATATAAATTCCTAGAAAAATTGAGTTATGTTTCTTGGAACATTGCCATTTCATCCAGTGTGGCGCAAGCTTTGTGAAATGAAGAACAAGTTCATGGTTCACTCGTTTCCAGTGTCCCTCACTAAGTCTGCGAAATTAATAAACAAACACCTGGACCACTAAATAGTTGTAAGGTGTTACCTGATGCTTTGTAATATGGGGAAATTTATTTTAAGATTTCGGTGCCTCCTAATTTTTGGACAGGTATATGTTCAGTTATGCGATATTCTCTCAACTGATAGGTTACTGCTGGCAAAATTCTCCACCTAGGAAATATTGTAATAAAGGTGTAGCAGGAATTTGAGTTATTTATATTTATGTGTTAATGTACCTGCTACGTGAGAAGTATTCTTGTGTTTTTACTTTGATGTCTGAACAATGATCTGTTCTGAATTTTGTGACTTCATCAAATAAAGTTATTGTTCATAGTAATAAACGAATGCTGTATTGGCCTTCTTGTGAGCTCCTTTTTAACATTGTACTAGTTTAGGTTTATGAAATTGTGCAACTATATGATAATAAATAAACATTAATAAATATTCATATTTTCATAAATTTTTTTTTGGCTCTTTGCTAATTTCAGAGGTACATTACTAGGCAGCGTATTAAGGCTTGATATAGATCACTATACCAGCTCCCATCCATACAGCATCCCAAGTGATAACCCATTTGTGAATGAGAATGGATCCAGACCAGAGATCTTTGCATATGGCATCAGAAACATCTGGAGATGTGATGTGGATGAGGGTGATCCAGAAACAGGTCAATCATCTGATGCTTATGTAATAAATAATATATGACACTGTAATAAAAATTATTTTCCATGTCCACATTGTGCCAGACATGAGTTTTAAAATGTTAGATTTAAAAATCCTTTATTTATTATTGGATATATTGTGGTATTTGATCACGCAATATTGAAATAACTTTTTGAGTCAATGAATGTTTGTTTTGAGAAATGCGATTAATTTATCATATGGTGAGTTTAAATGAGTTTAAAAGAAATCTAAACTGTACTAAATTTTTAAATAAACTTCAGAAATGGTCTCCATGTCCATTTTCATATCTGGTGTTAAGAAGAGATAAGGAATTTTTTGTTTCATAAAATTTAGTGGCTTTATTATGAAAAGTGCTAATTTTGAAATGGGGATAGCGCCCGAAAGCGTCATTAAACACTTATTTCCTGTGTGGTCCCTTTTTATTGAGTGGCTGTTCATACTTCCTCCCCCACCACTCACAGGGGAGCAGTATGGAAAAATGGAGCCGAAATACCACGAGGGTGGTCACTGCCAGAGTGTATTACGTCATCAGGTGGTCTTTAACGTCTCCCTTTAATTCAATCGAATCAGTGGAGACGGTAGTGCCATTTAACATGGTCAGCCACCCACGATGTTGTGAGCCGAGAAATTAATCCCTGGAAAAGTTTCGACCTCTTGATGGGATCGAACCTGTGACCCTGGGCAATTGAGTGGAGTATTGATACACTCTCATAAATATTACAGTATTATGACTGTTAGCACATAATGTAACTTGTTTATGAAAGTAGTCTGTGTGATTAAATTGCTCTTTAGACCCACACTTTATACTTCAATGGTCAAAAAGGGTATAATTTGTCATTTTCAGTACAGTCATCTCAACAACTGCATTGTTGGGGGTATTACTTTTCTTATAAATTGGCCGATAAAGGACTCTCACTGATGACTGATGGGTAGTAGTTTAGAAAAGAACAATCACCTTGAGGGCAAGAGGACACTTGATAATGTCTCTATAATGGTAATCGCTCTTCTGGATCTTGGCCAAGAATTTAATTGTCATTGAATCAACAACTAACTGAGTTCAGGCTTGTTCAATGTTAGGGTGATGCCCGATTGTTAGCTAATGTTGTCATTTACTGAGAATTCGCTGGCATTTTGTCGACATCAATCATCTTACTAAACCGTGTCCTCGCCCTTATCGGTTTTGGTACAATCATCGATTAAATTGTTTACGTGCGTGATGATTTGAAATGAAATTTAACCCAAATTTAGTTCATTTTAGTGGTCTAGTGGCAAAAGACCGAAATCGCAAGAAATGGATGAACGTAGATCTATTGTAAATGGAATTATCTATTCTAGACTTTTGTAGCCACGAAACCGTTAAATGTTCACATTTCACATACCAATAGTAAAAGTTTTTACTGTTTACTATTTGTATTTCTTTTTTTGTACATAATATACAACATTATAATGGATTGTCGTAGTGAGGGATTATTTTTTGTAGCATAGTTCTAATAGCAAAACCGTGTAAACATCTTCAAACTACTACTCTGATAGAGATGCAGTCACTGTTTTTTTTAAGATTCACCACCTCACATCTGCGCCGTTGGAGCCCCACGGTAAAATAAAAAAGTGCACAAAATAATGTGCACTTATCAATGGTAAACAAAGGAAAACAAAACGCCTGGCCTGTGTATTATTTCATTACATCTGCCCCCAAAAAATTCATCTCTCAAAAACAGCCTACAAATAGAGTTTTTCACCCGTTCCTGGGTATGCGGGAGATGGCGAATGTAGCTATTTTGTTATTTAAAACACGACAAATGATTGTTCTGTGAAAAAATGTAACACTATAAAAGCAATTTTTTTAAATGGTATTTATTGCAAAGGTTATGGCCGAGGTCGGATCATCTGCGGAGATGTTGGACAGGGCGCGTACGAGGAGATCGACATCATTAAGAGGGGAAGAAATTATGGCTGGAATTCCCGTGAAGGATTCGAGTGTTACCGAAAGGATAAATGTGGAAAAATAGGTATGTCCGATGCCGGATCATCTTGGATCAAATAGAATCTTTTTATTACAATTGTATACATCACGTGGTGACAGTTCAATGTAATATGACATCCTATGCTCTTAGGTCCAGAAGAGTTTCCCATTTATGCCTATTCACATTCCGTTGGTAAATCTGTGACTGGTGGACATGTATACCGAGGCTGTCTTAATCCAAATCTACATGGTTTATATGTTTATGGAGATTATGTAAATGGGTGAGTTATTTTTAAGACAATAATAACACTAACAGAAGTATGATGATAAACTGACATTTGATGTGGGATGATTCCCTTATTTGTGTGTGTGTGTGTTATATATATATATATATATATATATATATATATATATATATATATATATATAGTACAGTTAATCTGTATAATCAGGTAATATTGTACTACCTGAAATTTTCAGGTAATACGTCTATTGCTAACTCCGAAATAATACAGATTACCTGAAAAATTCAGGTACTGGGTAATACACATATTACCTGATTATACAGATTAACTGTAACATATATACATCTTTATGATAATATTATCATGTACATATAATGTGTTTTAGCTGTTATGGATTGATTTGCAGTTAGTGTTAAAACAGTCACGATGTGGATGGATCATCAGGGGTTAAGGTGTGTCAGAATATGCAAAATGGACTGATGAATAAATATTTGTTACCATGGGACGTTTTGCTGACCCGTATGTGATGGATGTCATCAGTATGGCTTCTTGTTATGTTGAATATATCAGTACCTACTAGCAGCTATGTAGCAATTTATGTAAAAATTGGTTAACGTGTAATTAATATGTTTAACATCTGGCGTAAGATATTCAGAAAGGGTTCTACAGCACACTTGATCTTGAAAGCTGGAATTTAGATCTTCAGGTCATGGAATCAGATCCCAGCATTACATGCATATGTGGGATGTTTCATCTTACAATAAAAGGCTTCAGCCAGATCATTTTATTTCATTCCCCCCCCCCCCCCCAATTATTACTCTAAAAACAAGACTGAACAGAGCAGTCATTCTCTCACCAAGCAAACCCTCATCAAAGGTTTGATAGATTGTTTCCTATTTTATCCTATTTTTGCGTGTTTTCTTTTGCAGTTTCTTTACTTCCATATGATTTACAAAAAAAGAGGAAAAACCTGTAACTTAATTAATATTACCATCAATATTAACTATAAAACCTTTCTGATAAATGTGTCTAACTCATACTGCAACAACAACGTCTAGTATGCTACACTAGCTACAACATAGTAGTATTTCTTTGACTTTTCTCTCTTATTATGATAGATATAGCTTTGCTACAAGTACAGATGCGCTGACATATATACAATAGCATTCCCTGTCTTTTAATTTACCAAGCTACACCTGTGTACACTTTAGCACCTGAGATGCACAAAACGCGTCCATTTACCAATGTTAATCATTACCAATGAAACATCGCATACTCACACACACATCTACACACACTCTCTTCTCTCTCTCTCTCTCTCTCTATATATATATATATATATATATATATATATATCCCTCTCTCTGTGAGCATCTTCCAGTGCTACCCCCAAAAAAACACCATATATGTCTTAAAACAAATCCTTGCTAAGCAAATTAAATGAGACTATTTTGTTTCCATTTTATCCGGGTTTTTACAGAAGACATTAATATAATATTGATTTGTTTCTAAAATCGGAATCAACCATTCTGGAGGTTGTTACTTTCGTTGATTAGCTCAGTTAATCCGGTGATCTGTGAGTCAAGAGTAGGAAGATTAGAGTGACAACAGGTTCTAACATGTAGAATGTCAGACTGTCCTTGGTACATATTTATTACCAGAACATGATCCCACATCGTCAACAATTGGTTTTGTTCGACAGATAGATACCTCTGACACCAAATCCACCAAAGAACACACCGTTAGTGAATAAATCACTGAGTGAGTGAGTGAGTGAGTGAGTGAGGCTTATTAAAACATTAAGACAAAAGGGCCATTTACCGGGGCCTCCTTTTAATCTTTTAGTTACGACATCCGGGGGGGGGGGGGTTGAACTCCGAAACTTCCAGAGGGCAATAGGCCATTAGTAAACATCAGCTGGTTTAGTGCACCATTCATCTCTTTGATAGCCGTCAGGGATCAAATGGCTTAAAGGTCACATCGATGGCGAAGTAAGCTCGGCGCCAAGTGGTAATATTATGACCTTCTAAAGGTCTCGGGCCCTTTGATAAATGGACTCGGCACGTGTGCTCAACTACTCCCTCTTTCCAGGAAGCTGTTCCGACTGAAGGAGACCGTGTCGTCAGGAAGTGGAGGGTCATCCTGGGAGAACAAAGAGTTGACGATGTGCGGAGAGGATGTCTGCTTCAATGGCCTCGTCAGTCAGTACGAAAAAAACATTCTGTCATTTGGGGAAGATGACGATGGTTTGTGTGATATTAATTGTCTTCTCTCTTTTGTTTTCGTGGTTCGACTTTTTCGTTTGTCGGCAATTCGTCAAAATCATTTGACAGGATCTCCATCGTGCGCCAATTCACTGTCTCACCGCTTCACCCACCTCTCCTCACAACCCATGCGCGCGCGCGCACACACACACACACACACACACACACACACCAGGGACTGGTTTTACATCACATGCAGGATAAGTAGTTAAAAGTTCCAATTTATTATTCTCTGTGCCAGTACATTTTACCCACTCCTGAAACATATATAATAATAAAATTTAAAAAACCCAGATATAACCTGTTAATGTTAGTTGATAATATAACATAAAAAACGTCTCTTTAATTAATAAATTATATATTAATTGTTTATTGTTAAATATTAACTATACCATGTGTTATTGTTATCTCTTTCAGGTGAGATCTATATGCTTAGCACAAATTATGCTAGTTCAACCTATTTTGGTACTAAAATATATAAATTTGTGGACCCAAGAAGGTAATATATATATATATATCGTCTCTCTCTCTCTGTGTGTGTGTGTGTGTGATAATAAAATTTATTACTATATATATATATATATATATATATCCATCTTATCAGGTTTTATGTGTTGGAAAATGTTTATTTGTTTAATTTTAGGAGAGGAGATCCCACAAAATGTAGATCATACTTAACTACAAAAAACACTACTGCGCCAACTACTGCACATTACAATGAAAGTAAGTGTTTTTTTTTTTGTTTTTGTGTGTGTGTGTCCATACCTTTAGCTACGCATAATACGCATTATATGTATCCTAAATGTACACTGTGCTATTCCAGGCTATATCAGAGAATATATATATATATATATAATAATAGATCTAGCGCTATTTGTCATTAAGCAATAGAGCCTACTAACCTTTAGGAGTATATTATTATCATTGTTATAAATGCTTTGCTTTTTTAAACACACACAAAAACACACACACAAACACACACCTTGAATAAGGTATTCAATGCATAATCTAACTATACATTCAGCTAACCATATATTAATAATTGTAATAATATTTCCTTTACTTTCAGCTAGCGGAGGGTGTATGATGTTGGCTAATATTTGTAAGCTTAACCTGCTTCACTTTGCCTATTACATAACCCGATATATATTGCTGCATGATAAATAGCCATTAAAATGGCTTCATAGATCTGGCTAGAACATCAGTAGGTTGAACTCGTGTCTGATTCAGTTTTATAAACTCCAGAGAGAGAGAGAGAGCGAGAGAGAGAGAGAGACAGACAGAGAGATACGGCTGAACTTAGCAATGAGGTTTTTTTGGGGGCCTCTCAGTAACGATGAGTCAGGGTGTGAAATACCTTGTCCGACTTGGCCTCGATCAGTTTTGTGTATGTTGTGAAAATGTATGTGGCCTATTGTCACACAAAACACCGCCACAATCTCTCTGGTTGTGTCATCATTCCATATGCTGTGTTATACCCAGCGTGGTCAGTTTAGTCGAGTGAAATATTGCCTTTTGTATACAGTACAAGTTGTGTTTGCTTTTAAGGATGGCTTCACTTTTTAATCTGCGATGTTTACATATTTTCTATTGTTCTAAACTCCCTTTATTTGATTATATTTGTTGACACTGTTTGTGCACATTCCGGGATTGTTTCACTGTTTAGGATCGCCGAAGCGGGTGTTAATCTACTAGTCAATTGTTCTAATAATACACATCTATGATTGAATGTCGGTATGTTAAGGTATGCCGTTCTGGTGTAGGCCGATGGCTGTTTTGCCTGCGCCATGATTTAAGTTACGTTACAGCGGATATCAGTGGCCCTTTGTCTAACCGTCACTTACGGTTGCTGGTGAACAAAGACGTCGTCTCGGTGCAGCGTGACGTAGACGGTGGTGCCATCTGTTGAAAAGCTGACGTGACAGCAAATGACAAATCTATTGTTATAATGATGCACCTTACCTGGAGCTGAGCAAATTTTCTTGACCTGTGGTCACAAACCGCTAATAACACACAAATACCAACCGTATGAACAATTTTAAGCAGTTATAATTAGAGATGAAGACCAAAAACCCTTACTTATCAAGGTCACCCACCCGTCGTAGAGTGAACCCTCAAAAGTGTGTCAGATTGAACTTCGAGGGGGGGGTCCAGTCTCCAATAGAAACGAAAATTATGTCTATCGGCTAGTATGCTTTACCATCTTGTTTACCATCTTTACTAAAGTTTATACCTCGTCTTCGAGATACAATCTACCAAATAAAATTAAAACCTATATCCAGGTTAATTATTATAATATGTTCACGTATCGTTTACCAATATTAGCTGTTTGTGTATTCTGCAGAGCGTTGAACACTATAATGATTGTTTGTGTCAAATAAAGTAAAAAATTAAATAGTTTGGTTAAAAAAACGGACATTATCTCAGATAGTCAACTCTTGTCTCATTTTGGCTAACACCCAGCATTAGTTCTTTAGCTCTATAAATGTACTTTTATGTATCTGATATGTTTTCGGGGGGGGGGGGATTCTCACCACCTCCTATTTTTAAAGCCACGTGCAAGTAACAAAGATTATAGTGAGGATGCTTCTAGATTCTAGGATGTCGTGAAATTAGACAGATTTATCTTTCTAGAACTTCCTGATCTGAGCTCCAGTGAACCCCCCCCCCTCAGTAAGTGCATTGAGCTACTCCCCCGCACGCATACCATATACTCCTTCCCCGTCTTCCACGACTTCCGGCTATAAGTAAGTCAGTCGTATGGATCCGTGTCAGAGATGGTTGCATAGCACGTCTTTCAACGGAATTTGTATCACGATTCTGTTGATCCAGCTCTCTTAGCTTTTCACACACACACACACACACACACACACACACACATATATATATATATATATATATATATATATAATGATTCCCGATTCACCCTTCCAGTTCATCGTGGTACCTGAAAACAACAACAGTAACAACATATTTAAAATAACCAGAACCGAGTGGCGAAACATCCCACAAACACAAATAGATTTATAGGTCGCATTTGAACTCTGACCTGGAAGCGCCATGACCACTAAAATGTGTACTCTTAAAATAAATCAGAAATGAGTATATTGAACTAATAATCTCTTGACAAACGTAGACCACAATTAGGCCAAAAATTGCTGGGATACGGAACGGATTAATGGATCCTGGCCCGGATTTTATCCATAGAGTGATAAACGCGATTTTTTGGCATAAACCAACACAGATTGCGGACACACGGATAGCTAGCCGTCACGAGATGCTATTGTTATGCGTTAACCTCAGATATCTGCGTCAGGTGCCTGACCTTTTGTCATCGTGGAGGTCACCGCAGCTTGTAGAAGGCATGATAATTTTATGTCACTTTAGTTGTGCCGAAAGCGACGATAAACATTATTGTTTGACCGCCATAAAAAGATGACTGCTTCATATAAATTAGCGTTGATTGACCTTGGATGTTTCTGCTTAAGTAAATATATAGATATATGTCCTTAGAGTAGGTGTTTGTGCTCGTGTTATTTTAACATAGCCACGATTCATTTATCCATTATTGTCAGTTTATAAATATTTTCCATCTTCTCTCTCGATAATGTAAGCTTTAAATTAGTTATGACCTTCAGTTGCCGCCCCCGATTATTCCGTATGGAATAGAGACGACGAAGACTTATTTTAAAAGAGTATTTCATATTTCGGAATTTACGTGACGTTCTGAAGGTTAAGTGTACAGGTATACAGACTACAGGTGTACATAATGCGAATTTCTTTGGTTAGTGGATGCTTCAGGGGACACACACACACACACGCGCGCGAACACTACACCCCCCCCCACACACACAAACAGCAACCCCCCCCGCACACACGCACGCATGAGAAAACAATATATACTCCAAGCGTTTTAATTAGTATGATATATAAAACTGTAGAGAGGCCAAATTACTTTGTAATTATTTCCACTTGAAGTGTAATATGTTTCATTACTGTAATGTGGCAGCCAGTAATGTATACATTTATAAAGGTGTACAACCATTGACCTGGAAGAAAACTTCTTTTAGGTCAATGTGTACAACTGTTTATGTACGTTCTATGAAATGATGTAATAGCAAGTAGAACAATAACAAAAATACAATAAATTGTTAAAAATCATACTTATTTAAATCAAATTTCTGTTTACATCAAATTGTTGATTGTTTTACACCTGTTGATTGGCTACAGATTTGTAACACGCATGTAAATAACATAAAGTTAGCATGATCAAGTTTAGTTAAGTATATTTTACTAATATTTATACACGAACCACCTTTAATCACATCTGTTTTGCTACCTAACTGCCAATATTGCTGTGATAAATAGATCTTCTTGTAAGATCGGGATAACATTTATTGCTATATTTAGCTGTAGTCACAGATCCCTACGTGTTTCTGTCTAATATATCTTTATTAATAAATTATAAACGAGATGAACTGTTAAGTTATCTAATGTCGATGTTTAACGTCCTAACTGTTCATCACTGATTGGTTCATTTTGTGATAATACTCGGTAGATGGACCAAATCAGCTCATTTGTTTATATTTATGTTGTTGTCAAGAATGATGTATATATATATATATATATATATATATATATATATATGGTTGCGGAGTTTCAGTGAGTGTGGCTGGGCTAGTAACTCGTTTGATCTCACCAGCCACTTTACTGGTCTTTCGTGTACTTGCATATCTCACCAAAATGAACAAGTTAGCTCTAGTAAAGTTTTACTGTCGTGTTATTCCTTTAAATTTAAGGTTATTGGTTTGATATAGAAAGTGAATGTTTTAATGGATTTTTATTTATATAATGACTTCTGACAAAAACCTATTCTAGTATAACACAGGCACACAGATGATAATTGGAAATATTTAGTTATATACAGTCAATTGCATTACTTGGTAACTAACTATGTGTCAGGATCCAATCCACCATATTACAAAGGAATGTTTTTGTATGAATATTTATTTCATTATACAAATATACCTTGTACCTCACTGTTAATAATATGCTGTTTGTTTTATATATATATATATATAATGTTTGACCGTTATTATTATATTTTGACTCTTGTTAATGTATATTAACAATGTATATTATAATGTGCATAAAAATTGAAATGAAATACTACTCTTACTACTGCTACTATTATTAATATTAATACTATTATTAATACTATTACTACTATGCTCACTGCAACTATTGTATAAAGCAGATTTGAATAAGTTTTAGCATTTACCAAATTCTCTCTCTGTGTGTGTGTACATGCGTGTGTAGAATCAGTTGTATATCACCTGTGTCCTAGATATAATCTTTTGGCTGTGTATGCAGTGTTCCAGCTAGGCCATTACACGGTGGTGCAACGCCCTACCCCTATTTAACTACGTCCTATACGTCTTATTAGTAATTATGATACTGTCACAAGCTCCATTTCACGAATATTAACTAAATGACAAAGTTAACTAAAAAACTGGTTTCAAATAATGTGCCCTCAAAAATATCTTTCACATGTAAAGTGCCCTCCATCTGCCAACTGCACCCTGTACTTTTCAAAACCTAGCTGGAACACTGTTATGCAAATACAACACCATCTCTAGAGGGTGTCACTGTAAGAACCAGAACACACACACCTACACTATTCACCCCCCCCCCCTTCATGTGGTTGGACATTTATATTGTAATTTATTTAATAAGCAGCTGAATAAATAATCGAAACAGAGGTCTGTATTTCCATGACACAAGTATTGAATAAATTTATGGTGTGCTACACTTAATATATAATTTGAGAATACTTTTTATCAATATTTATGGCTAACAAGCAAACTGTAAGCCACACCTTGTGTTCTGTCACTCTGGAATTATTCTAAAGGCTGACTTGTTGTCTGTTAAATAGTAATCTTTGTTAATGAAATGATGAGGATTTACTTTTGAAGTTGCATAAATACAAAAAGTTGGGTGTGTTGATCTGAAAGATTTTATGCGACATTTGTTATATTTAGTGTCAGTACATGATAGATACGGAGGGAGAGTATGTATTGATTCATGAGTTTCCAAGGATATCTTTCAGATTCAAAGTATTATAGATCATGTGATTCAATTTTGACTATTCTCAGCCACCACCTCATCGAACATTCCCCCCACGCACACGCTAATCTACATTTCTATATTATATCCAAATGAATGAAAACTATTTTTTTATAGTATCTGAACATTATTCAGCTTTGTGACACAAAACATACATAACAATTTTAGGAGAAGACGAGATGAAAATAGAATTGTGCAAGGATCTGTCAGAGTTATTCAGAATTAACGTGAAGCTTTTATTCCAAAAACAATTACTATTTGTTATTTTTAGTATCTAATCATGATAGAGCCCAAAGCTGTGGTTACTGTTTTAGATTTTCATCACAATATAAACAGACTATACACTGAATCATTAAGAATCCTAGCTGTGGATGAAGAAGGTAAGATTTGGTATCCAGGGACTTACAGATTGGTGGAAGTAATTGTCCAGAAAGTGCGGTACTCGTACAAGATCAACTTGATATCATGCCCAATAAGCCACATTAATGGTACATTAATTTAATAAATGCACCCCCTTTAACCCCCTCACACACACACACACACAATTGCTTTGCAATTATTTTCAGGTTTTTTGTGTGCATAATACATTCTCAGGCCTGTGTATATATTATGTTCTGCTTTTATATCCATGAGCACAAGAAATAGTATTATAGGGATTTATTTACTTGAGATAATCCGCATAGTATGGTCAGTACCACACATCATGTCTGGCTGTAAGTAATTATTAATTAAGTAAATATTAGTTTTCATATAGAATAAAATACTTAATTAAGGATAAATGTTAAATGATGTAATCCATATAGATAATAATAGTTACTGGTCACTTAGATTGATTTGAATTATAAATTGTTTGTTATTATGGGTTATGTCATAATTAGTCATTCAAACTGATCCATAATCCTTTTTTTAATTCCGTAATCCTTAATTACATCTCATTATTATATTTTATATAATGTAATTCTGTGTATCTAATTAATTATATGTTAATTGTTGGTAATTATATATAAATAAGTTAATGGAGCTTATTTCATGACATCATTATTATTTATTACAAAATATTTATTTTAATAATTTCTTTATATATATATATATATATATATATATATGTATATGTTATAGTTAATCCTGAAAATTTTGGGTAATATACATATTACCTGATTATACAGATTAACTGTAACCTACATATATATATATAGATATATATATATATTATTTACAGAAGTTCCCCAATCACCATCTATTGTGGAAGTGTCATTAAATGTTGGAGATAATACTGCTGTAGACATTACCTGGAACTATAGGAGTCAAGACAATCAACCCATCTTATACTATATATTACAGTACAGGATAGCTCCACAAGGTAACTAATATTAACTGTTACAAAATACAACTAATATTGTTTACATTTTAGTAGAATGTCAGTTATGTCAGAAATATCACAATTACAATTATCATTTTTGTTGATCTCAATACGTTTAAGGGGGGGGGAGTCTTTTGTTTAATTTGGTGCTTGAGAACAAAAATTGTCTGCATTTCTGAAAACGTCCTGAGGGCTAAACCCTAACCCGAGGGGGTTTTGTCCTCGGGTGGTTAATCGGATACCCGATTTGGTTCAGTGAAATCCTTGAGGTTACATTAGATATTACAGACTTGTCAGATCCTGCTATTGGAAAGTTACATTTTATTATTGTTCATTTTAGATGTGACCTTGACACCAGAAGAAGGCTGGACAAATATCCAGTATACTATTCCTCTTGACAGATGGCGTTACACGATAAGAAATCTTTTGCCAACCAGACAGTATCAGTTCAGAATTGCTGCTGCTGGTTCTCTTCGTGTTGGACCCTATAGCGCTCCAAGTCGGATTATCAAATTAACGCAAAAACGTAAAAATTGTTATCACAGTTAAATGTTACGAATGAGCAATGCGTAATTTAGAACAGGTTACCCACAGCACAGGGAAAACAGGAAAAAGGACTTGAAAATACTCCCTGCAGGAAAAACACAGGGAATTTTTAAATTTGAAAAAATATAAGGAAATTTTATACCTTCGTTCCAAATTTATAGCATTGGGGTGGATGTAATTTTTGCACACAATACACAGGGAATTTGATTTATGAAATCCTGTGGGTATCCTGTAGAAAGTGCAGAGTTTATAATACTTTTGATATAAAGGCAATCCTAGTATCAAACTTCTATTGGTCATAGACTTCTTTGATCATGCCTACACACTACAGCAATTCTAGGGAAAAAGGTCACAGATAAATTGACTACATGTGTGTGTGTGTGTGTGTGTCTGTGTAAACATATTAGATCTGTGTACCAGGATTTTGTACATAGTATATATTTATTTATTTGTTTGCTTTTATTTTACTCTCGGTTATAATTTATTTGTTTTCTTCATCTTGTGACCTTTTTGCTAAACAGAATTATGACTTTTCCATCACAGCCATGTCAGCCCCGAATTAGAGTTAGACCGATGTGTGTATGAAATAATGCTCATCTTCCTAAAACCTGTGCACCTCTAACTATACTGTGGTAACTTTGTGATCTCTGTGTAGAATTTCCCGCATAAAGTCTGACATCAAGATTAAGAAGAGCGTAATCCACACTTCAGATTCTACAAAAGACAATAGGTTCCTATGTGATTGTTTCATTTAATTGACTTATTGTTTTAGAGCACCCACAAAATATTGGAACCTTTCCTTTATGGTATCACAAGGAGATTTTAGTTTCACAACTCAATCCTCCGGTCCAAGTATTTTACTATTTTTTTTGGTTTTATTTTGTATTGACACCTCATGTAAACATACATGTACTTATTTTAAATATAAGCTCAAACAAATTCATCTTTTTGTTGCAGCTCCCGGCAGACCTCCTCAAAATGTGAGGGCCTATGGATACTTGCGTAACAACATTGTCATACAATGGTCAGCCCCTCCGGAGCAGTCATGGAATGGCCCGCTATTTGGCTATGTGGTACGATACAAACTAGCAATGGATCCCAATGCCAAGCTGCATTATAAGACTGTGTACAGCCACAGGATCACCGCCGAGATCGTAACAGGACTGGAAACTCTGGCAGAATATGAAATCTCAGTGGCCGCTTATAATCCGGCTGGGATCAGTGAGTACAGTAACATCTCCTATTGTGTGGACGATGGAAAGTACTCCATCTGCACCGCCATTAGCCGTAACCGTGTCAGTGAAGAGCTCCACGAGTATCCTGGTGTCCTGGATGCCTCCTAGTAGGCAAGCAGTCCACGGAACAATTCGTGGTTACGTGGTGAGGGTCTACTTCAGGAATGGCACACAGCCACGGGTTGAGAAACAAGTGCTGGCAAACTTGTCTACTATTTACAGGAGACACCAAGCATATATATATGGGCTGAAGAAATACACAGGATATAACATCATGGTGTCTGGTTACACAGTGAAAGGTGAAGGGCCACAGAGTAGACCGGTGTCTGTTAGAACGCTAGAAGATGGTAAGTGATTAACTGCATTTTACATTTGGGTTTTGAAATATGGATGTCTTCCAGTGAAGTTCTTGTATGATGAATGGCTGAAAATACTAGATTTACCCCATTTTGTCATAAGGAATTTGTTATGGAAAGCCTTTCCCGGCTGGTGGTTCTCAATTTCGGGCCAAAGAATGTTAAAGAACAAGAACTCACCTGAATGTTGTAATATTTCCCGCATGTTTGTGGGATATGTTTCTCTTGAGTGTCATTCTCAGCTATATGTTCCAGGAGTGACCAACACCAAGGCTAAATGACTAAAATCAACTTCATGTTGGAACATCTTGTTGATGTTTATAGGCAAATTAAGATATGGAAGAAACCTGTCTCACGTCATACCATCTTTAGAAATAATTTCAGATTTTAAAGTCTAAAGCATTTCATCAAAAACAAAAAACGAACTGATCAATTAAAAAGAGATTCTTGAATATGCAAATCAATTTGGAGACAACTGTAGGTGCATATCAATGCTTGTAATATAGATCAATATATTACACATAACTAAAATCGTTCTGGATACAGTTTCTGATTAATGTTCATTCTTCCACAGTTCCAGGCCAAGTGTCTAGTCTGACCTTTGACAGGATCCAGAAGGATTCATTTACAGTGACCTGGAGTCCACCAAAACACAGTAATGGCATTTTACAAGGTAGAATCTTATTTTTAATATCTGCATTAATTTATTTCTGGTAATAATACATTTCTTGGTAATATCAGTCTTCGCGGGATGTTTATTACTATATATTTCCACCATTACACAATTGCATGTTTATTTAGTGGCATTTACTCTATATCTGATTATGTTGAATGATCTGCGCTACTGCATTGTGACAACAGAAATATGATGTTTAATGCAGCTTTTGACACCACTGATTATTCTGTTCTTCTAGATCGTCTCTCTGATTGGTATGACATATCGGGCACACCACTTACCTAGATGTGCTCATTCTTAATAAACAGGTTTCAATCAATAAAAATAAGAAACTGTTTTTCAAAGGCAGCACCCTTCTTTCGCGAAGTTCCCCAAGGCTCTGTTCTTGGACTACTATTGTTTACTCTGTATACCACACCACTGAGCTCACTTATTCACAGCCACAAATTAGACAATCATTTACATGCAGATCACACCCAAGTATACACATCTTTATCTACAGCAGACACTGATCTTTCCCTTAAACAACTTGGCAACTGTCTCACTGATATCTCTGGCTGGATGACAAACATTAAACTTAGGCTCCATGCCAACAAAACAGATTTCATCATTATAGGTACATCCAGACAAAGGAACAAATCTACTCATTTCTTCCCAGAGAGCATCCTTAGTCACAGCATCACACCATCAGATACTGTACACAATCTTAGTGTTACAATTGATAGAGAGTTTAATTTCAGAAAACATATTTCTCTGACATGTCACTCCTGCTTCTATCATATTCGTGACCTTCGCCATATTCAGCACTAAATTTCCCTTTCAGTTGCCAAAACCATTGCTACAGCACTCATTACTAGTAGGCTTGATTACTGCAACTCTCTTCTTTATAACATCGCATCTAAGGATATTCTAAAACTTCAGTGTGTTCAGAACTGCTTAGCTAGGGTTGTCACACAGTCTCCTCGGTTTTCCCATTCTGTTCCACTTCTGAAATCTCTTCACTGGCTCCTTGTTCAATCTCGCATCATTTTCAAACTCTGCACTATTGCCTATCAAACTCTTTCTTCACGAAAATCTTCATATCTATTTCCATGTTTTCTTTATCACCCAAGCCTAGAGAGCTCCTTTCATCTAGTTTTCACTTGTTGTCTGTTCCCAAGGTTAAAACTCATGCTGGGACTCATGCTTTTTCAGTTGCTGTCCCTATTCTTTGGAATTCACTCCCTGAACACATTAAGTCATCAAATAGCATAGTTTCTTTCTGTTACCATTTGAAAACTCACCTTTCCAGACTCGCTTATCCTTCCTAAGTTTCCTTTCCATCTGATCATTTGTTGATGAACTTTGCATTGTACCTGGACTATGAGTTTGCCCAACCCCTCCACTAGGTGCGCCACTGAGCTCGATTCTTTTCGAGGTTATTGGCGCAAAAGAAGTTTTGTTATTATTATTATTATTGCAGGTTATACATTGATGTATGAGGAAAGCAATTTACCAACAACTAGAGTGACTAAGTCACTGTCGCCTGAAACCCTCAGCTACACAGCAGACAGACTAATGTCCCACAAATTTTATACTGTTACGCTGTTTGCCAGCACATCAGTAGGCAGTGGACTGATACGAACTGCATTTGTTCAGACAATCTCTCCATCACCAGGTATTTGTGAGGCCGTCAACAATTATAAACTCGTGTTCATCATACTTCCATACCAGTATCAGATCCAGTTGCATAAATATGTTAACCAACTTAAATGAACATATTTTATCTAATATACTGCTAAGTTGAATACTCACAAATGTCTAAGGCCAGAATTGTTTCGGATACTTTTAATTTGATCATATCTTACGATCTTTTTGACATAGAAATGTGGAGAATAGATGTAGCTGTTACAAGTTTAAATTATCCTTCTTTGAATGTATTTATATATGTATGTAAGCACGTACACACACACAGACACGCATGCATATGTTCACACCTAAACACACACTGTGTAAATAAAATTCATTAGAATGATTTCAGTACAAGTACTAAATTTTGAATTGGCGTTATTTAACATTGTACTATTTTCAATATCACGAAATAGTAAAATGGTCTGATGTTGCATAAATTCAATTCAATATTAATATTATATAATTGTTGTCAAGATACAAATTACCACTTCTTGTGCATGGAGGGAGATCCATAAATGGCCCCCCCCCGAAAAAAAAAAAATGTATAAAAAGATCGCATCCTAGAGAACGTCCAGTTACATTCTAAGCTGATAGCTTTTTGTATAAATTAAACTGACCTGGAGCTATCCCGTAGAAAATGTTTCTGATCCAGACAAATTTGATCTTGAATTGAAATCTTTCCCTAGAACACTTTTTGTCAATCTAAATTTATTTTTGGTCATCCATTTGGGTGGCTTGATAGATGTCCTGTTAAAACCACCCCAGCCAAAAAAAAAAACCGGTAACGCTTCTAAATATAAATTGTTTTCACCAAAATTTCAGCATCTCTTGAGATTTGTCACATGAATACTCCAATGTCACTGAGGACACTGCACTGTGGACCAGGCCTGGTCATCAAGAAGATGTCAGCCAGCTATGGTCGTATGAAGCTGGGTCAGTGTATCCGAGATACATTTGGCAGCATAGGATGTGAATTGGACGTGACGGATATTGTGCGGGAATTCTGTGCCGGAAAAAAGAAGTGTACTCTTCACGATTGGTTCTTGCTGAACCGAATCATTATTCCAGACAGTAATATTACTTGTCCCAGAGATTTACCCAAATACCTCCAGGTTACTTACGAATGCGAAAATGGTAATTAGTTTGTACACTGAAATTAAACTTTTCTCCTATAAGGTAATCAAAATTAAACTGATGCTTGAAATGGGACAATTTATGTCCGAAATATTCATACATGCTGTATAAAAATAGTTGATAATTAATAAAACTATATTTTAGAAAGAGGAAACAGTTAATGTATAATACTATTAAAAATATTTATAATAATCGTGTGCATTATCTAGTTGCTAAGTAAATTAGTTCTATACATTTTAAGATTATAAAAACACGTTTTGTTAAGAAAAGTGTTATATCTAATAAGTTATCTGAAAATGTAACACCTCTCGGTGGTGTTTCAGACCTTTCATTTTTTGGATCTATTATTCAGATCCATGTAATTCTAAGCCATGCCTGAATGATGGTGTGTGCACTGCTTCCGAAGATCCCTACAACATTGGCTATTATTGTTATTGTGGCATGAACTTTGGAGGTAGACACTGTCAGATAGGTATTTAAATATGTTGTTTATATTTTGTGAGTACCGAGGTGATTGACTTCAAATATTTGGGAGAATAATTGTGTGTATGTTTTTTTTTTGTGTGTGTGTGTGTGTGTATGTGTGCCTTTGTAAATGTCTTGTTTATTGTTAATTGTTAGTATTATTATAATCATCAGTAATAATATTAATATTATTAATTTTACGTGTATATTCTACCTTTATTTTATTTGTAGTTAATCCATGTGAAACTCACCCATGTCCACAGAAACTGACCCACAGATGTGTCCGTGTGATGTCCGATGACGAGAAGGGAAGAGTTTGCTACAATAAGAAATGGCGCATCATCGGCAGCGAAGTCATCCCCCCATTATAACACGATAGATATCATTTTTTTCCAGTGACAAGAGGCATAATGAAACACATTTATTCACTTCATTTTGAACACTGATGATTAATTTGATTAATTTTTATTAATATTTTGTGCCATTTTATATTCTATATTTTATATAGCAGCAGCTGATTGTCATACAGTGTAGTGGCACATTATGGTACAAACATTTATTATGAATATGACCACTAACAAAATCATACGTAATCTACAAAGAGAATTTTGGCAGATTTAGTCACTTCTGATTGGTTCTTTGCACAGTCTAATTATTTCACATAACTGAGCAGTTGAAATCCAAGGGGCCTTTTTATCGTATGTGGCTGTCCATATCAATACATGATTTGTGACGTCCAAAATGCAGGTGATGTACAATTATATTTGACAGTTACGTGAAGGAAATAATTTAACAGTTTGTTTTTATTGTAATCATCTTTATCATCACATATCTGATAAGGGTGACATCTTTTTAAACCTTATATCAAATTGAAGATGCCCATTTCCCATACACAGAGATAATGAATGAAGCCAATGATTCTTATCACGCATTTAACTTATATATTCTCAAACATCTGAGGAGACTTCACTTCAGCACCAGCGGGGATTTCCTCTAAGTCCAGCCCGAGGTCTAAACAGTTAATAAATATTGGCTTGCTTCCACCTCTCAATAATTAACAGCCTTAGGATTATTAATGTTTGAACTGGTAATCTGAACATACAGATATTATTTGTTTTTTTTCCTCATATCTGAATATAACTAATTACCCCTGTTAAAATTGTTAAACTCTAAATCTTCATCATATCACTTCAAATATAAATATTGTCAGTTATTAACATCAGAAATATTAACTTGAGGAGAAACTTTATAATAATAAACTGAAACATGAATCTTTTCAACTAAGAAGCAAATTTCAGTCACTTACACTAAGTTGTTTCATTTGCTTTGCTTTTTATACGTACTAATATTGTATAATCACCTTTGGTTCAGTTGATCTGTGAGTGTTATAATGAAGATGTTGCATGTGTATTATACAAAGTGTATTTGTCTTTCTGCAAACAAATGTGCAGTAGCTAGTTTTGCTAGTTTATGTAGTTGTACGTATTATTCTAAACATTATAACTCCACCTTTTTCATTTCCTGACACATGCACATACACACACCATCACACACATACCATCACACACATACGTGGATGCAACACAAACCTAATTGTTTTATTATCTGATATAAAGTCGCTATTCTAGATTGAGTGCCTCAGTGAATCTCCCGTATTGTATATACACAGTTCATAATTCTTATATTTCATTTCTTGTTTTAGCATTTCATTAGCCAGTGAAGATAGATTCTTATGATTGACCTTTTGATCCTCGATAAAATATCGCAGTTCATATTAGGCTATGTTCCAATATTGAATTTTCTGACAATATATGGGCACACTTTCATTCCCTTTTAAAAAAATTGTTGATTTGGAGCTAAATTGATTGTTCGGACAATAAATATCTCCATGTGAAAAATTTGCTCTAGAGTCATTCCCATCAGGAACCATTCAGATTTTATATTCCTGTTACTTTGTGCTAGTGTGGCTTTTGTGTCTATTCCTAAAATGTACAAATATATTTGTTATATTATTGTTATCTAGTACAACTCTGTGTGTGTGTGTGTGTGTGTGTGTGTGTGTTAGCTGTGTATAATAAGGCACAGGCCCAGATAATCTCGAACCGTGAATTCAAACTCTGGATGTTTCTTCAGGGGACTGAATCCAGGGTGGCGACTTTTCATGCAGAGACATATTATAATAAGGCACAGGCACATATAATCTGTGCGTGCGTGTGTGTATGTGACAGCCCTTATCTTGGATGGTGTTCTTGCTTTATTATTAATTATGTAGCTTGCCTCGTTTACAGTTAGCCAACATTTAGCCATTTTCCCACTTCACAGCTTGATGTCAAATCTGTCATAACGTACATCATCATTAGTTATCTTAAATATTAGGAATGGTATTTAAACAAAATCATCATGGCACTAAGTAATGCAATTATTTAGATTAGAGTTGTCCAACACATTGCCGCAGGCCAGTTAGTATCCAGTCATCATACGCTTACATAATGACCAAACAACTAGTCTATATTAATGTATTATGTTATGTCTCGATAACAAATCTCATTTGAATCCAGTTGTTACATTTCATTCTTCCATGATTTATCCACCATCTGATCCTGCATTCCACTAAAGAAATCAGACGGACTAAATCCATTTTATAATTTTTCATGAACCAGACATTTATCTAAATGTGTTTGTTGTTAATGAAGTGCCGAATATATTGAAGTGTAAATGATATTATTCTGTGGTTAGTTAATAAAGTGATTTAATTGTATCAGTGATTTGATGCAGATTGGTAACTCATGAACTTTAAACCCAAATGACAAAACCTTTTTTGTTGAAATTATTTTTCTTTTGTTTGCTGATCCTTCAGAACACATCCACACACTTTTGGGGGATTTTTTTTATCATCGTGACTTCCCATCTCTTTTTGAACAATGGAAATTAATTATTCAGCAAAGGTTGGATAACTCTGGGTCAGGTTTAGAGCTGCAGATTTATTTGTTTATGATACATTTATCAATAAAATTATATATTATGCTTAATAATCTGTCATTTTCATCAACATGATAATAACAATGATTATTAATGGGCTCATAATAAAAGGTAAAATGTGCAGGGAAAATGATATCATTACAGGTAGTTAACACACAAACACATGCACAAAACTTCATTCATGTTATAACATATTCTGTTTATTACGATAATGCATTTAAATGATTGTAATAAATTATCTAACAATTTCAATATCTATGACACCGATGTACACTAGTGTTCATCAATCACATAATTCATATATGATGTTCGCAGACAAAACATTTCTACAACAACACTAATAATATATTGCTCATCACAGATAAGTTAATTAATGGTTATTAATTTTGATCAATAGTGTGAAAAAAGACTACTCCAGACCGGGAGAATACAAGTATGACTACAAGATTATCAACCATAAGAGATGATTAAAGGTGAATTTAGTTTTCTTCCTAGAGAAAAAACAACAACAGTTTTACAGAGAAAAAAAACATGTCTGAAATTAATGCTGGGACTTTCTAGGGATATCAAGGAAAAAACTAGCAAATAAATTCAAAATTAGAAAAGATTATCCTACCTAGAACAAGTAGTAAAGCATAGTTCTGTATTAACAAAATTCAGAAAAAAAATCAAATACCTCATCCCACGGATGAGAGTTAATTCTGTTATAAACCAGAAATGGTTTCGTTATAAAAATGCCACTCTTATTTCATCCAGAGATTTCTTTCTCGAAATAAAAGTGATGCATCTATAAGTGATAACTTCGGAAGAAACGATGTTCTTTGGAGATGATTACTTCTATGATAAATGTTCCCATGAACCACAATAGCAGCCTTTGTATAGCAAATCATTGCATGTCCCAGCAAATTGCTCCATTTGTCCCATCGTAACATCTTGGCTCAAACATGAACATCATACTCTCACAGTCACCAAAAGTGATAACGAAATACATGCATACGCACTGGAAAGACTTTGGCAATACACGAACAGAAAAGGGACATCATCAACGCTTAGCGATACAGCAGCATGATGAGCTTCGAATTGCACCGATCACAAAAGCTAAATACTTATTATTCAAACTGTGCACTTTAACAACGGCTTCTCGCTTAATGTAAACAAGAACGGGATGGTGGGAGATGCGACATGCACAAAAAGAGTGATCAACTCTCAAATAACAATATTGCTAGGGGATTGATTGTAATTCCAGATAAATAACCTTATTATTACATATCAGATCCAATTAATCAAAATTCAGTTTAAACAAAGGCCAGCTAAGTAAGAATTCCAATTATATATATATATATATATATATATAGTTCCATTTTAAAATGATTATTGTAAAAGCATAATTTATACACAGATTAATATAATTAATCATCTTCAATCACTGCCCATTCTAAGCACAGCTTGATACACGACCATTTGAAAATACCAATAAATCACTGAAAAAACAAAACAGTAAAGTCTGATCCAATTTTTGTTATTAATACAATTTTTGTTATTAATAACTTCAGATTTTTTGATAATAAGTAAAATAACAAAACATAAATGAGTACATTGACAAACAGTCATAACTAAGATCACCAGGTAGTAAAAAAAATAAATATATATATATATATATATATATATATATATACGTACCTCAAAAAATATACCAGAAACAAACAAACGAATTCACCAAAACAAACTGTAGCACAACAGTACTACAGAAGGCATACAGGCAAAGCACGGGAGAGATTCAGCACAACGGGTGGCAAGATGTGCACTTCTGTCACCGGCTGACGTACGGAGAGATTATTAAATATGATCCAGACGAGAACGTTTTCATTTATCACACAATTAGATCCCATCCATTACCATTGAAAATGAAGGATGGAATAAAGGAATATTTCACTCGTATATAAATGAACATTCTTGCCAGTAATCATTGATCTATTTTTCTATGTAGATAGCACAAAGTCTCCGACAGACAATCAATGGATGAGTGTGAAGCTTCGCCTGCGCATCTACCAATTTCTCATATGGAATTGTGTTAATTTACGACTATTTGTAAAGGCTGGTTAACGCCTCAGAATGCACATGACCATATCCTCGTTCCCAATGAAACCAGCCATGTTTGCCGCTTCTTTTAGAACAGAAACATACGCGTCACGACAGCCATCGCTGGACATCGTAAAATAAATTAACACCTGAACGTTTATCCAAGCTTTCATTCTTTCTTGAAGAAGGTGACATGTTACTATAGGATACTGCGCTTCTGTTAGAAATGATACGGTAGATGTTTATTTAAACATTAAGAATCTAGGATTGCCAGAACGTCATCCCTCAGGGAATTGAACACTAGCCGAGTAGACATAACTATATACAAACACAAAACATGAAATGAGTTAGGTTATAGTTAATTTATAGACTCTGCTCCAAAATAGTCTTTGTTCGTGTTATTATAATTATGAAAGAATCAACATTTTATACTGTGACTCATTCACCACAAATATGATGATCGTCTTTTTTGGTTATTGTGAGCTCAAACGATCAGCTCTCAATGTTGGCGTTATCGTTTAGCCATGAATTAAGGTTAATATGCGGCGTACAAAGATACAAATAAGCAATAACTTAAAAAAGCTACAAAACAAAGGTTATACCTCCGCTGTAAATATTCCACTTGCGGTTGTGTGTTTAGACCTAAACGCGGCAATGACTTAAAACTTCTTTCATGAAGAATCAGCACATCATGCTGAAGCACCATTTAAAGTAAAATAAAAACCCTGAACAATGTTTAACCGACTTGACACACAGCCAATATTCCTTTGCTGGAACGGCAACTGAGTCATGATGCAGTTTAGTTCAGCATTCGAGTACACTTGCACTGATACCAGCTCATAGCGACCACCTATATATTGTGGATGACCTGTGCCCAGATTCTATTTTAAGCTGCTGTTAGCTCTTAAAGATGATTGGCCAAACGAACTTGGCATTATTTCTTTTGTAGGCAAACACACACTCTCTGCCTTCGTGGATCACTGATTCCTTGATGGTTTGTGGACAGTCACCATCCTGTAGGCGATCTTCTGTTAACAGACAGAAAGAAAGAAAGCTAAATGTACAAAACAAAAGAGTGTGTGTGTGTGTGTGTGTGTGAAAGAAATGTTCCTTTTCATCACACAAAAACTTTGCTTGGTGCAACGTAATACATAAAATACATAATAACTTGATATCTGCTGACAAGTGCCAATTATGAAGAATACCATTTTACAACAATATCTATCTGTGTGTGCACATGCATGCACACATGTGTGTGCATGTAGTCTTAGTCATACCTGTTCCCACACCTGATATTAGTATGTACAAGCCATAATCCTGAGGGTTGGTAAACTTAAACCGATGTGCTATCATGTTAACTGAAACAGTAAAATAGAACCAGATGAAAGATATTTACATGATGACCGAAAGTTTTAGTTATCTCCAAATATTAATATCAGCGTAAAGTAAACATTACTCCATTACTAACCAACATCTTTTGTTGTCATATTTGGTCTAACTGGCAGAATTTTTGTTATAATGCTGTGATTGTCTTCATCAGGAATGATAATCTTCATAAAACCCTGGAGATCACCAAGTGAAGGCAACCTTGGCTGAAATATTTTATATACACACACACACATATATATATATATATATATATATATAATATAATACACATAGAGAGAGAGAGGGAGAGAGAGACAGAAACATTGGCATAGATCCATGTGTGTATTAAGAGCAGGGAATGATACAGCACTCATGAAGAAAAAGGGGGATGTATTTCACAAAATCACACACACACACACACACATGCACACACTTATATATCCATATGCAGTTATAAATAAAGCAATTAATAAATAACTCCTTAGCCTGTAGAACTTACACAGTCTGTAGTACTCTCCATGGTGTTTTTGAGATTTTTCAGTACGTGCACAGCACTGCTGAGCGTCGTCAAATGATAGCCGCCTTCTCCAGCCAAAATGTATGGATGTAATAAACCCCACATATAATCTACCTCTATCTCGGCTGAAACCATGCCACACTGGACCAACACATAGATAAACATTGGTAGGAAGTCTGGAAAAGTTCACAGGTTATGGGAAATTAAAAGAAGTTACACACACACACACACACATTATATGATGCTTGGAAAAATCCACAATGTCAACAATCTAATTCGGAAAATAAAATATACAAAACACTAAAATATCAAGAAAATTGTTATTTTATTAACTTTTCACCATTTTGTTTAATGACCCATGATCAGAGAACAGTGAAAACACGTGAAATCCTATTAAAATGTTTAGTTCCAGTTTGATCACTGTATAATGAATAAGCAAGGAAATTTATCTCTGAACAGGTAAGATATATGGAAACGTTATGACACTGGTCATCCTGGTCAATTTAGAAGTGTAGGGCTCATCCCTGATTGTTACTGGATTGGAAGGTTTTATGTTTGATAACCTGTTCTGGTACTGTGATTAGGATGTAGGGCGTCTTTCACACAGACAACTGACAATGTTTTTGTCCTTCACGAATATGCATTCAATTCAAAATTTAAAATCAATGTAGAATTAGTTCTCTCGAGGTATCACTAAGTCACAGATTATCTGTGCATTTCTTACTTCTGACAATCAAATCGTCCGCCCTTGTTTTTAAATCTTTATCCCACTGACTGCTGCTGCACAGATTTTATGCAAACAATCTTTTTTTATTTAATTATTATGTAAATGCAATATAAACATTACCATCTGCTCCTAATGATACTGTACTGTTTGTGGATGAAGCTGTTTCATTATCCTCTATTTCTTGGATCTAATAAAGTTGTAAATAAATAAAAAAACAGACAATGGAATAAAAATAGTTGAACCAAAATTAAACATGAAACTATCATGGCAGATTATAATGTGCAGAATGTCATCGTCTTAAAATCTAATTTTGATTGCAAACATGAATACATGAATTCTGTTACAAAAAGAACCTATCTATCACTTCAGAGTATATAACTGTGGAAGCATGAAGGAAAACATCATAAAAAAAATAACAATAGGGCAGTCCATCAAATGTTTAATGTCTAGTAATGTGTTGTTATGTTTGCCGGATTGTTTACCAAAGCTATGAACTAAGACATTACATGGACACATTATGACAAAGTTAATTCGGACACTGACCAACTTGTATATAGCAGATGTAGCACCTAGTAGATGGTGTAGTTTGACTGTCGGAGAATAGGCTCTCTGCATCTTATGTAATGACTGTTTGATCTTTTCCATCGACCTGCCCTCTGGTGGCAGAAACTCGGGCTAAAAAATGTACAGAAAATTATTATAGCAATTACAGCAACATCTGTAACTGTATTGTGTGTGTGTGTGTGTGTGTGTGTATGTGTTATTACTATTTTAGTCCTACTGTTTATGAAGGTATATTATTATTATTGGATTCATGAATGTGTATAATGTACATAAATATTATAGATGTATGTGTTATAATATTTGAATATAATACATTTTATGATGTTTAATAGTTCATCACTCCTTTTAGAGATTTACTATAAAATTATATATATATATATATATATATATATATATATGCAACAAAGAGCAGCACTAAATCAAAGATACCTTAATGCCAAGTTCAAATGGCGTCTTTGTCCGAGCATATTCAATATTATCCTTCATATTTTGCAGACTACCATTTGATTTGTATTCCTTGACAAACAAAGCCAATATGTGACGTTCCAGTGGCTTCACAACACACTTATGTAGGGCACCCTCTAATAAAGCATCTATATTGAGAAACTCATTCTGTCCAAGCTGTATTATAAAAGAAATTTATTAACAATTTCATCAGTAAAACATTTTGTACAATGAGAGCTCTTGGTGCATGCCCTAGACTTAATTCCATTCTGCTGTGCGTGTATGTGTGTGTGTGTGTGCATATGTTGGTGCTTACATGTTTTCTCTCCTCCTCTATGACATCATTAAGGGCTCCTTCACCATTCTGAACCAAGTAGTTCTTTATGCCGTTCATGAACTGACGTATCTGAAGAAAGCAAACACAAATCAATAAAACTGAATTAAAATCTAGACACACTCTTTGGCCATAAATACCCAAAATCAAATGGCTCACATAGAGGTAACAGAATCAGAAAGAACAGCACCAGAAGAAGAAAAAAACCCAGAAGAAATGGCACAAGACAAACTCTAAATGTTTATAACTTGGTAGCTGAATGTGTGGTCATGTATGGTCATTATAAATGTCCAACCAATCGATATATTATCATTTGATCCCTTAACTTATCATATACACAAAATTGGTCATAAAACAACAACCTATAATATTATTGTTATAAACATTAAAGTGATAACACGGATCACTGTTTCAGACGTGTACGACAGCGCAAGAAAATGTACAGTTTGTATTTCGGAGAAACATCTCTGTGGAAGGTGACTGGAAAAAAATGTCAAATACAGAAAGGCTGCTCACAGAAAACTGGGCATTACAGATAGAATAAGGCTGAATCAGGTTTGTATTATCCACATTTATTAATTATGCCAACATTAGCTAAGGATGTGGAATTAATTCATCAATAGTTGAAACTCTTACATCGACTACAGATGTAATCTTTTTGGAAATGCAAAACAATTAGCAAACGGTTTCATTCGTAAAGGTTTCAATTTTAACCGCATCATAACAATCATGTGTCTCAAACATTATGCAACGTGTATTTAAAGCAAACCAATCAGCATACATGTATCTGGCTGAAATGACAATTCAAAGATCAGAATCTGATAAAGCATTTCCCAATAAAATTGTCAGCCATATTCGAAATAAGCCTCCAGGAGTTATATATTATTATTTAGAGTCTCTATTCAACAAACTATGAACGTTTCTGGATGGAAAGAAAATGAGAAACTTATTATATGCATTTGATTAACTGATCTACATACATTTCTAATTACAATGTGTGGATTATTCTCTGTCCCTTCTTTTGTACAAGCAATAAAGTTGTCGACAGTTTTTCCAAACGTTGTACGCCGATTTTGTGCCAGACTGAAAAAAGAAATTATGGAAATATATTACTGAGATTTGTCGGTTTTAGCTAGAAATGATAATGTCCTAAAAATTCCCAATGTCCTCCTATTTTCCAAATAGACTTTAAACAATTTAAAAGGTTGCTGGATGTGTTTTAGAGAGAACATATTTCATAAGAATATAAATAATATATGCATTTAGATAAAGGTATAAATAAATGAGCCATAAAAAGCTGGTAATTAGCATTTCCATCACAGATTATTTTTGGGGCAACAACAGCTAACCTAAAACCCCATAACACGCTTACTCTGAGACGTAATCTCTGACTTTAATTCCTGGTAATGAACTTCTTCGTTTGTTCCCCAAAACAGATGACTTAGAAGGTGCTGCAATGAAAACACAACACTGATATGTAATATTGTATTTTTTAATTTATGCATTACTGCCAGTAATATTATTTTGGAGACTGTCCATTATTTTCAAGGCTACATAATGTGTAATAGGCAAAAGAAATCAGTTACTAATCTGTGTTCTAAAATCTTTAATAAAGCGTAGTATTTTAGTTAATCTAAATGTAAACCCCCATTGAAGGTTGTTAACTACTTTCAAAACTTCACCAAAACAATGGACATCTGATAAAAATGACCAGATGGTCATCCAGGGAAGGGTGAGGAACCCAGAGCAGCCCAGCCAATATACAGATCCAGAACCCTAAAACGTATATAATCAGATTAAAAGAACGAGTCTTAGTGGTCCCTACCACAAACATGGGTCCCAGAGTACTCACACTGGTTCATCATATAAAGGGATGGGCCTGACTAGTAACAAAACAAAAACTTCCATAATATTTGGAATAAAAATATCAACATGAGATAGCAGATAATCCTAACAAATATTTGGTCTTTCTGTGGTTGACTTTATCTGATAAAAATATAAAAATGCTCGTCGAAGACGGTCAAAATAACGAAATCATAAACTAATTAGTATGTATAAAAAATAATTAATTCTTTTAACTTGATAAGCCAGTTAATGACTATGATCTTTACTGTATGGTGGAAGCTATTTTCATAAAGATTTACCTATGATGTGTTCCACGGCACCATGGAGGGGCAGAGTCCCTAAGTTTTGGTCATCCTCCATACCCTCGTCATCAGATGCTTGTACGCAGACACGTACATTCTGACCTGTTGGAGGACTGGCGCCATCCGGTGGAGCCATTTCGAAAGAGAACTCCGAAGGAGCGCGTCCACTTTCGGATTCATAGACGCTGTACTCGGTCATTGCCGAGTGACGAGATGCGAAACTGTCTCGGTTGCCTTTGTCCGTCGGCATAGGAAACTTGCCCTGCTGTGCTATACTTCCAAAAGTGATCAAATCCTGAAGTATGTTACTGTCCCATGGCTGCGAGTAATGTGTGCCGACACTACTTGCAATCGTTCGGCGGCTCGAAGGACCCCACATGTTGCTGAGGTTGTCGTAGTCGGAACGTCTTTGGAGATTCTTTGCAGTCAAAGGCTTGATTGGTCGAAGTGTCAGTTCTGGAGAGATATTGTTCAGCACATCCTCAGCTGTACAAGTGTCTGAGTATGCCGTCTGTCCAGAGTTTAACGACAGCTGACTATGGCCTTGTGGGAAGCGCCTTAATGTTGCTGAGAGCATTTTGGTGGGAGGCAGCGGATCGTCTATCAGCATATGCAACTCGTCCAGATTGCCGAGGATCTCATCCAAATGGCTGTTGATTTCTCTTGTTTCCTTACTGCTGAGTGGAGCCTTAATACCTTCACATCGACCATTAGCTAAATGCTGTTCCGGATTGACTGTCGTGTGCACTGGCACACAGACATGCGAGCTTGGCTCTATCACAGTTTGTAATGACCCTCGATGATGACCTTTGGCCTTTAGGTCTGAGACATCTCTCGGAAGTGACTGCGCCCTCCATTCCTTGGCCTTGTTGCCCGTCGTCGGTAAACAGCGCAGACTCTGACTGCGTATGAATACTTTAGGCGGTGGTTTCTTCACCACCTCGAGGTGACTGATCAACATTGATGATGTTTCTCTGCGACGTTGATGAAGTCCACTGTTCTGTGGCATTTTCATTGACACATGATGAACTTCGTGTTTATTTCTTGGGATAATATTTGACTTGTTTTCATCATGGTGCACCTCTGTTCTATGTGGAGCAGGCGGTGGCTTAATCTCAAGTGACATGCTATAGCTGTGGTGATTTGGTGTAACATCAGCCTGACAAGGTTTCACTTCCAGAGAGTTAACGTAATGGTGGTTTCCGGGCTGTTTCAGGATGTTGTTTACCCTGACGACTGGTATATTATGCCCCGCCCCAGCAACCTTTGGCAACAAGGAGTCATAAGGCTCGATGTAAGACGGCGTCGAATGCTGACTTCCAGCTGAGGATACCTTGCCCACCGAGATCTGTCCACCAGGTGTTGCTGGTGCTGGTGTGCCATCTGTTGGCGTGGATGGTACAACAGTGAATGTAAACACAGCTGGTCCATTGCGCACCAAACGTTTTGGCACCAGCTGCATTAGGCGTACTTTTTCTGTCTTTTCCACATGTTCTGTTGCCAAATACAGCTTTTTACCACTAACTTTTTCCAAATCCAAATTGATCAAAAAGTGTGAGTCGATGTAGTCACTTTTTTCAGATAAGCAGTCAGACATGTAGCCAGGATTGTGCAGAGCATTACAGCCAACTAAATCATAAATACCTGAACCGTGGGAGTTCTTGTCACCAACATTACTAGACGTGTCCGATGAATTATGCAGAATGGGCTGGAAAAATGGTCCTTGGGCATCCTCATAGTCACTAAGCTTATCGGCTAATTCTGTCACGTTATAGTTATTGTACGCTGTTGTATCTAAATCGTGGACAGGCGGTGTGCAAAATGCCGAGCATTCTCGACTGTGATTCGTCAATGAGAGCGAGTTGTATTCCTTGTGAATGATCGGAGAACTGTCCGTCTTCGAGACACCTAATTTTGTTTTGACATCAGTCGAAATGGCGCAATTTCCCAGCAGGTCATTGCTGACATTCTGATAATGGGATGCGTCGGACTGTTTATTCCATATGTTCTCAAAAGGTGGCGTTACCGAGGGGCTGCTTAATTTGGAGGGTTGCCATCTTGAATGCGGCTCCCGGTGATAATTCACCAAGTTGTGGTGTGCTATCTTCTGATGAGTATGGGTGTCGTGTTGAGGTGATATTGTTGTATGGAACACAGTACGGATGACAGGAGCTGGTCGGGAAATAGACGACGTCCAAAAATCTGAAACGGAGCAAAGATTTGACAGCGTCATAAAACAAAATCATCGTTATTATTCGGTAATGCTGAACGACCCTCAGTCTGTTTACTATCAACATCATCATTGATACCATCATAATCATCATCATTAACGTTATTTCATTACATAATCATACATAAACAAGGATGATAACCGGTAATACTCGGTCTTTCTAGAGTAAGTACCACACAACGAAGGCTAATGGAGTGACGTAGGTTTGTGTGTATGATGGGGTTAGTACAAATAATGGAAGGTCAAATAGTGAGTGAGTAGAGGAGTACTTTGTTTAGCCTCGAACCCGGAAAATATAGTGGAGGAACATCTCTCCGGGGGAAATGTCCCTCAAACACTTGTATGAGCCAGTTTTGAAACCACAGTCTTAAGGTTTACAGCATGCTTTTCAAACCACTCTACTATAGGAGTGCTCCCTCCAAATGAGTGGATACTTATTTTAATGTTGTTGTTGTTAATGTGACACATATGGTGACACTTACAGATGATTTATTGTATTTTTTATTGTACAACTATTTCTTAGAAATTGAAAATAAACTTCAGTTCAGTCAAAGATCTTCTCTCTAGACGATTATTCTTCAAATATCAGATAATACAAGAATTCCAACTCCACCTGACATAGACAGTTAACAGCACATTCACATACTCCATTCACCGTCCTACAAAACCAGACCCTATCCAACCTCAAAATATATGCCTGTGGCATAGTGGATGAAACAACTGTTCCTCCAATGACAGGTGAATAGTTCACTGACATTAAACATGTGTGATGCTGATGAAGTGTATGCTATAGAGCCATAGCCCTGTTCAGGATCTGATCCCGGATACTTACCCTGACCAAGCAGTGCTAATGAGGTAAGTTCCTGATGAGTCTTTGCTTGCATTACTGCATGAGGTAGCACCAACTGTACTGGAAGACCATCTCTGTAATAAAAATGTAGTTTACGATAATTAATCGTGTTATCTACCGTACGAATATCCATATTTATGATAATGATTTACCCCTAAACCTCCCAATGCCCCCCCCCCACACACATCAATGCTCTTCACAATTAATGTCTTGCACCTGATTACATTGTCATGATTTTTGGTTCTGTCTTAATATTGTGGGGGGGGGGGGAGATTTCTCACTTCAGAATGGAGTAATTAATTATAATTGTAAAATGTAACTCTACTTATGATTCAATTATTATTTAAATTGTAATAACTGAAATTGGTATAACTCTTATAAGTTTTAACTGTGACATCACTGTAACTGTCCTTATGACTGACCATCAGTGACTTTTACCACAACAAATATTAATAAACAGAAAGGTTTGGAGTTGGTGCTGCAAAAATTTAAAGCATAATGCCTCAGTCAATGTCCATACAAAGTAAATAAGTTAAAATCGAAGCTTTAGACATCTGCAGAGGTATTATATATTTTCAGTATGAAAGATTGTTGTTCTTGATTCAGTATAGGTATGATAGTCGAGTTTTGTGCTTGTGTGTGCTAGTGCTTTTTGGGCACCTCCCCCCATATATATATATATATATATATATATCAACACACACATACACCCTACATAGTACATACTTACTGATTGTGACCATAATGAGTAATTAACTTTGAGATGTCTTCAAAGGAACGAAAACAGCCCTTTAACTTCAGCCCTACACCAGCATTCTGTATGAGGAAATGTTCGATGCTTGGCTTTAGTCCCGTTCTCAAAGATAGTACCATCCTACCAGGCTCACTGGCCTGACGGACAACAAACGTCTGGAATAATAAATTATACAACATGATTCCATATGAAAAATGCATGTGTGTGTGTGTGTGTGTGTGTGAGTGTGTACAGGGGAACAGTTCACTGGTGGTAAAACTGTCAGATGCTGATGGTGTTCACGTAAAAATTATTAAATGGCTTAGTGTGCTATATATTTCAATATATATATATATATATATATATATATATATAAAAACAAGCCCCTGGTGAATCAGCCGACAGTTAGCCATTTCGTTTCCACTTTAATCAGCAGATGGCAGCACCACGCACTCCGGTTTCCAGCTGGAGCCAGTGATAACCAACACGCAAAAAATGGACAAGATACCGAATGCACGTTTGTTAGACATTTTCTCTTCCCGTGAAATAATACCAGCACAACGTAAGATCTATTTAATTTGTGTGTGTGTTTTTTTGTTGTCAACAGCCAGAAACCAACATAAGATCTATTTAATTTGTGTTTTTTTTGTCAACAGCCAGAAACCGCAATGATAAATAAAAGGCTTACATACAACCAGCACTATAATTAATTACTGAAACGGATAAAGTAAGAAATTCCGCACCCTCAACAGAAACATCACCATTTACAGAGATACCATTAATTATTTTAACCTGTAGTCCACGTGTGATCAACGGTGTGCTATATTCTACTTTGCATCGTTCTGACAACAATGGAGTAATCTACTGATTTCGCAAGAACGGTCTACAATCTTACCTGAGTTGATTAATTAGCCACTCAGGTAATAAGGTCGTTGCAACTTAAATACGTGACAGACTTCGGCGTACAATGCCCGCATCAACCACGAAATGGATGCTTTACCGCACAGATTCTCAATTGGACCATCCCCAGATATTATTATCAATCGATACAGGAACATATGTCGATGTAGGTCTCGCCACAATGTGATGACAGACTGTGATGTCACACTGTACGCCAGCAGTGTCAATAGCAAAACTCCCGAGAAACGCACGCGCAAACAAACACACGCGCACTCACACACACAGACACACACACACACACTCCCACCCAGGCCACTAAAATAAACAACACCCCGTAGACATAACCAAACTCATTTATACAATAAAGTCGTTTTATTCTCGTAACACGATCAATACCTCACAGCTGTTGACAATAATCTTAGGTCGAGTTACAGTACAGGGTTCAGAGGTCAAATGCGCAGCCGCCTGCGTAACTTCCTCGCCAGGAAATTTACATTTGGCCTGGCTGGCCCTGTCTGACCTAGCCTGCTGTTCGCTGTACCTGACCTGGCCTAGATCCTTACGGGACTGCCTTTCGCCATATTTCGAGATGTATAAATAAACTATTAATCAAAGCAATTAGTGAAAATGTTGCTGATACAGTATTTAATTAAGTGAAAGTAATTTATTTCGGCATAAGTTTGTTTTTGTTTTGTTTTATATAAGACCTTTTTTAGTTTTATTTTAAGTGTCCTCATCCAGTCAGGCATGTCTCACCAAATTATAGAACCATAATAAATTATACGTTTAGAAGCCAAATATATTCCTCGTTGTTGGGTACGCAGATTACGACATTGGCTGGTACTATAATTGTGTATAGATTGATTTAATTTTAAATGTTTATGTTATGCCTTGGGTTAGGTAAGATGAACCAAATAGTACGTATATCTTAAAGTTTCAAGAAGACGAACATCACTGAGCTTCAAAATGTTATATCTGCTATACAAGATATATATATATATATATATATATATATATATATATATAATATAATTAAATGAAGAAAATCTTTACTTAGCTTATTATTTTTATTATTGTTGTTATTATTATTAGTATTATCATCATCATCATCATCATCAGATTTATGAACAATTTGCATCATACACAGTACGTTCATATTTTTAGTGAGTGATGTAAAATGCACACTCCCACATCCGAAATTCTTAGACATGGCGCTGCAGTTTTTTCCCGCCTTATATGACCTACGTTTGTGTCTCCCTGACCTGGCCTAGTACTGGGCCTCCCTTATCGGGGCCAAATCTGTGCTCGGTGCCTGACAAGACCTGGCAGAACGGAACACAGCTGACAGACAGACAGACAGGCGGGCGGGCAGGTCGGGGTTTACATGGTACAGATATAGAAATATATATATATAAATATATCACACATCCTTAGGTAATATGTAAACCAGATGTCAACAAACGAGGAACTGCTCACCAAACACCCAGACCAGCCTCGGCGGAAGTGACCTCTCTGTTTACTCTCTTCAAGAGGGGTGGCTCAACGGAGATCTCTGGATAAAGTCTGGACCGGGATTTTCGCGGGCGATAATCAATGATTTCACAGACATCAACATTTGGGCTACTTGTTTGATTGTCTCTCATAGTAGGCCAATAATGGACCGGTAGCACTGAGATTATATATATATATATATATATATATATATATATATATATTATTGTTTGTAGTACATGTATACTAATAAAGTGATTGTCAGTTAGCGGTTTTCTTCCCCTATTTTCTTTCCACCACCCAAGATGTTATCATACATTTTCTTCAGTCTAGACAAGTTTATCACTGTAATTACCCTAGAGGGGGTCACTCTTCTAGGCAGACCCGGCAGGGCATATGGCTCTAGAAAATTGAGTGTCCGTCTGTCTGTCTAGATGTCTGTCTGTTCAGATGTCGCTGTCTCTCTGGATTCTGTATGTCTAGATGTCTTCGTGTGTACACGCATTTTGAATTTTGGACGTGTCTCTATGTAGATGTATCTCTCTCTCTCTCTCTCTCTCTCTCTCTCTCACTCACTGAGAGAGAGAGAGAGAGAGAGAGAGAGAGAAAGAGAGATAGACTTTTAGTATGTGCATGTATGCATCATACCGATGGCTCTCTGTGTTTGTTAGCAAAAGGCGAAGAGACACATGCTATATTCTGTTGATTGTATAATGTAGATAATTCTTCGGGGAACTGAACGCCCAATGGTAACTTTTCAAATTACGAAATGTAAAGCCTTATCAACATGTGCATGCACACAAATGCATAGGTGATTGTAAATGTACATGTGCACACATATATATGTTCAAGGTGTGTAGGTGTGTAGGTATATAATGCACACACACACACACATATATATATATATATATATATATATATATATATTAGCCCATTGCTATATTATAATGATAAATGTACTCCCCATGAGTATATGATCAATTGTACATACAGGCTCAGCTAGCTTCAGACCAGACTGACAGGGTGTTTGTTTTACATTATCAGGGCACATTTTTGTGGCTTAGGAAAAGGTGAAGGAATAATATTACACGGAGGCAGACTTTGATATGGAAACATCTTTTTCAGTTCTGCCCTGCTACTCTGGTCTGTCTCTCTCTCTCTCACGATGCGTTGTATGCGCGTATGTATGTGTGTGTGTGCATGCATACGTACGCGCCTACATACCTACCTACCTAATACAAGTAAGAAAAAACGAGTGAGTGTTGTCTGTATATCTATTATTTGGAGCTACATAATAACTCAACCAATAAACGTGCGACACCAAAACACTACATCCAAATTTAATAACAATAGATATATTTATGAATGTGTAATAAAATAAAATATGTATGCGTATATGTTTTTATGGATGTATAAATGTTAGTACTCCGTGAGTCGGTGAGTCAGTGAATGGCTTATTTAGTCTCGGCTCTGCTCATACCTGGGGCATATGGCCGAGGTGGAGCTCCGAATGGAACATCCCACAAACACCGGTTTGGGAAAGATTCGAACTCATAACCTGAAAGCTTGCAGTACAATGCTCTCGGAACGGCCTATTGTGTAGACCAGTACCATTATATAAATATATATATATATATATATATATACAAAGAGAGAGAGAGAGAGAGAGAGACATACACACACACACACACACACACACACACACACACATATATATATATATATATATATACAGAGAGAAAGAGAGACACACATATATATATATATATATATATATATATAATCCTGAAACAGACACCTATAAGTAATAATGTTAACCATGTCACATATGCCCATATAAGCCCCGCCCCCCCTCCTAGGACACCATCAAACGCCGGCTCCTGACTAGTCATCTTAAAGGAACTAGCTCGCTCCTATATAACCGGATATATTAAACATCACATTACACTTACATCAATTGGTCCATTCCCCTTTGTCGATCCGGTCTCTGTATCCACGTAATACGAACATCCTCCTTTATACAATCCCGAATGAGGCGAGTCCGAGATAGATCCGTGTTTGTATTGGTGGCACGCTTCCTTTGGGGGCCGTCAGCCATAGATTTGGCTTCGGCATCCGGAAATAAAAACCACGACACGCGAGGGACTTTACTTCTGGATCTGACGTCGCGGAGAGCGTCAAGCAAAATCCGCCATTCCCGCACGCCCCTTCATCTGTATCCGTATGTATTAAATAGGGCCCGGCTGAGACCGGACGGACAACGTTGTCATGACGATAAGTCGCCCGTACCCGTTATACTAATGCAATTATCGCTCATCTCCAGTCACATGACAGGCACCGATTTGTCAGGTCACGTGACAGTTGCCAGCTTCCCGAGCCGAAATTGCTTCGGATTGAGTAATATCATCAGATGACTTGCCGTTTGTTGTATAAATTGGATAGCGGTTGGGGGGTGGAGTGGGGGGGGGGGAGTAGGGTCCTAATGATAAATCTAACACCAAATACATCTGAGACTGAGAGTAGTCGCTGTACAGCTCCTTGTACTCTTGCCTTTGAACGGATAGCGCTACGTTGCTATGAGATATTTCAAGTGGGATTCATTTACTGAGAACTGGAATCATGCTGACCTTTATCCATGTAAGGACAACGGAGGGAGAGAGAGAGAGAGAGATGGAGAGAGAGAAAGAGAGAGAGAGAGAGAGAGTGGGGACCAAAGGGAATGGAAGGCAAGTGGCAACACACATACACACACACAGACACACACACACTATTGCTGTCCCCTCCTGTATTGCTCCAACACATAGGAGGCATTTCTTCCACTATTGTCAATCAATAACACACGATGATATAACTACCACAACAACAATAAAGTGGTTTTACATACAGCTAGTAGCCCATTGATTGGCTGATGACTTATTGTCTATTAAAACAATTGAAACCAATCACAGGAGAAATAAATATCAACAAATAAACGCAGGTATTTTTTTTATAAATCTGCAAAAGATATAAAAACAGTTTAGAAGTTTGTTATCTGAAGATGATGATGATTATTATTAGCATCAGCAGCAGCAACAACAACAACAGTCATAGTAGTAATAGTCGTAACAGGCAGCAACTGTTAGCAGTAGTAGCATTAGCAACAGCAACAGCAGTATATATGACATTTGTAGAGTGTTTTAAAGTTATATTTTTTGTTTTGTTTTTAGATCAAAGTCACTATACACAGAAGAATATTTGAACCTCAAAGTCTATTGACTTTTCTCAACTCACAACATCGTGGGTGGCTGACCACGTTATATGGCACTGGCATATCGCTAAGTTAATATGTAATATAAAATCTTGTATTCTATTGGCAGATCATATATATATATATATATATATATATATATAAAATATATATATATATATATACACACACACAGACACACACACACACACACAAAAAGAGAGAGAGAGAGAGAGAGAGATAAAGCATCGTCTTGAAATATTCCACAGCAAAATAGATCAGTCATCTAAAGCCAAACTACAGAGAAACAAAGACAGGCCGGCTCCAAACTGACTAGTTTATCCAATTCTGGTTGGTAAAGGTCGTTATTGATAGATATTTATTGGCAAGAATTGGGTGAAGAGATAAATAGAAGAGAGAGGGGGAATACTCACACACAAACACACACACGCACACACACAGAAAGAGAGAGTTGCTGCTAATGTTGATATTATGGTCAAATCACGAACAGGACTTTAGTAATAACCGTGGTAATCTGAGGATGATAACAAACTAATATAATAATAAAGGGCTGACCAAAGGACAAAGGGAAGAAATATACAGAGAATAATGGCACAGGGATGAAAAACTGATAAAGGGAAAGAGAAAACAGAGAACAATTGTACAGGGATGACAAATGACAAAGGGAAGAATACAGACAACAATGGCACAGAGACGACAAACTGACAAAGGTAAGAAGAATACCAGAAAACAATGGCACAGGGATGATAAACTGACAAAGGGAAGAAGAATACAGACAACAATGGCACAGGGATGATAAACTGACAATGGTAAGAAGAATACAGACAACAATGGCACAGGGATGATAAACTGACAAAGGGAAGAAGAATTTCAGACAACAATGGCACAGGGATGACAAACTGACAATGGTAAGAAGAATGCAGACAACACTGGCACAGGGATGACAAACTGACAATGGTAAGAAGATTACAGACAACAATGGCACAGGGATGACAAACTGACAATGGTAAGAAGAATGCAGACAACACTGGCACAGGGATGACAAACTGACAATGGTAAGAAGATTACAGACAACAATGGCACAGGGATGACAAACTGACAATGGTAAGAAGAATACAGACAACAATGGCACAGGGATGATAAACTGACAATGGTAAGAAGAATACAGACAACAATGGCACAGGGATGATAAACTGACAATGGTAAGAAGAATGCAGACAACACTGGCACAGGGATGACAAACTGACAATGGTAAGAAAAATTACAGACAACAATGGCACAGGGATGATAAACTGACAATGGTAAGAAGAATGCAGACAAAAACTGGCACAGGGATGATAAACTGACAATGGTAAGAAGATTACAGACAACAATGGCACAGGGATGATAAACTGACAATGTTAAGAAGAATACAGACAACAATGGCACAGGGATGACAAACTGACAATGGTAAGAAGATTACAGACAACAATGGCACAGGGATGACAAACTGACAATGGTAAGAAAAATACAGACAACAATGGCACAGGGATGATAAACTGACAATGTTAAGAAGAATACAGACAACAATGGCACAGGGATGATAAACTGACAATGTTAAGAAGAATACAGAAAACAATGGCACAGGGATGACAAACTGACAAAGGTACTTGGAAATATGTATGTTGCTGTTGTTGTTGTTGTTGTTGTTGCTATACGACTATTTATGTGTACGTGGTTGTCATAAGTCAAGCAATCTCCGATTGAAATTAAGATAAGATGAGATATTTATTTCCAATTTTATACATTTTCTTTTAACATTTTACAGAAACAATATTAATCGGATTTAATTTACACAAATTGGATGACCCGTATAGTTACTAAAAGCTCTCGTCCTACAGACCCCCAGAAATAATACCCGGTATCATATTTCACTGTTTGCAATGAGGACAGAGACGAGAGAAGACAAGCCAAAACACCGGGAAGAGACGTATTAATAGAAGATTAAGAAATAAAAAGATAGTCCTCGATCGGGAAGATTACGACAAATTAGGTGACGTCATAATGAGTAAGCTACACGACAATGTATACGCAGCTAGCTCAAAGTTTCAGTGTGGATGACATTCTAAACATATCATAAATTCACATTTCAGGACAGCTGAGTAATCCTGGGGACGTGCAGTAAATTAGATTGACCGATGCTCCGTCCATTTGGCATGTCACTATTGGTCCGACGAATAAACGTAGTAACTTATTAGATAGATAGTCGTGTACGTCTAAAAGTGATTGATAAATAAACAAATCCTTCAGAATTCCTGTATTTTTAGTCATCTTCGGTCAATGTGCCTGTAATATGGCGCCTTATGAATTACTGGTATTTCGGGTTTCTCCACCAACATGTTCGACGTACATGCTCTTATTTACGTTGTTCCAAGCCGTAGTACAATAGGATAGATGTGGGTGAATTATGGGGAAATAGAGGTTCCTCGGGCTCGTTAATAGTAACACATGTTTTATAGCGTATGGATAATTTCCTTTTTACTGCAGTAATGTGCTGTTTTCAAAGTCAGGTGTTCATCGATGTGCATACACAATAATCATTACAGTCATTTCCAATTCTGACAAGTTTGATACCCTAGTTTAATGGAAGAGCATGAACCATTATCTCTCATGTGCAAATAATTATTTAAGATCAGAATGTGGTGTACACAATGTTGTACCATCAGCAAAAGACTAATATGTTTCCTTGTACGAGTTGCTTATTTCATTATGTGAAAATGAAAGACGAAATATCCTTCAGAAATTGTCCAGTGCTAGAAATATATGGCCACCTGAGCTACTAACTCGATGACGATGGTAGGACAATGATAGGAAGATGACAAACCGACGATGACGCTGAGATAAGGAAAAGGCAATGATATTAGGATGACAAAGAGAAAATGATGACAATGGTATTAAAATGATAAACTGACAATGGTATTAAGATGATAAACTGACAATGGTATTAAAATGATAAACTGACAATGGTATTAAGATGATAAACTGACAATGGTATTAAGATGATAAACTGGCAATGGTATTAAGATGATAAACTGAAAATGGTATTAAGATGATAAACTGACTATGGTATTAAGATGATAAACTGACAATGGTATTAAGATGATAAACTGGCAACGGTATTGAGAATCTAAACTGACAGTAATACCACCATGGGTCTAACGCTGACAGTGGTATTAATAACAAAAAAAGTAAAACCGTGGTATTCAGATGACAAACTAACAACAATATTGGACTGACGAGCCCACGGCGATACAAAACTAACAAACTGACAGCAGATCAGACAGCTGACGAACTGACAATCGTATTACGACTTTAGACCAGATGACAATCCCGTTAGAGGAAAAAAAACTAATAACAATGTGATCATCAAAACAAACCCTATAACTGTGTTAAGTCGACCACGCCCATTACCGATCTTTCTTTATTGTGATCTTCCTCAGTCGATGTGATGAGCGTTATCACAATCCTCATCGCTATCTCTTCCAGACACGGCCATCAGCTATCGGACTCGGGATCAGTCCGTTTGAAGGTCACCCGACCTGCCCGAGGGATAATTGTCTTCAGAATTATAATCCTCCAAAGACCCTAAACCGCTGTGGGGGGGGGGGGTTTACTTCACTCGATAGACTACGAGGGATCGTAGATCCGCACGGGGAGGCTTTGATCCGAAATGCGACCCATAAGGATCATCGGACCGGAGATTAACAAGTGATACCATCCAATTCGGTGATCTATTTAGCCAATCGCATTCAATCGACTGGGAGAGAGCCCTTCGGCGTAGGGGCACCGGCTGAGTCATCGTCGGCGCTCAAATCCCGTGTCTAACACTCGCTGTGTAAACAATCACGGACGGCATTGCGTATCCCGAACGAGAGCCGATTGCTGCCGACGGACAGACAACCCACGTATCCGGAAAGCTACACTCGGACAGAAATTTATTTCCCATTTTTCGCTCGGCGATGCACCCGGTGAACTTCGTTATTGGACTGCACGCGGATTACCGACGGAAATATTCGTTAAAAATAGCCAGGAAATGCTAGACGGCGTTCATAAAGAAGGAGAAATTTGATACATCTGCCAAATGCTGCAGGTGACAAGCATTCCTAGAAAATGCAAATTACAGGATTTTCTTCGACAGCGTTATCGTAAGAAAAAACCTTATCACAGGTAACTTGGTATATGACTGAGCCGACCAAACTAGACGGTTTATATATATATATATATATATATATATATATATATATATATATACATATGGGTGCCTCCGTGGCCTAACTGGTAGCGCAGTTGGCCGCAGATCTATAGCACTTGGGTTCAAATCCCGGCCGGGCTATGTCAGAAGGGTGTTTCATCTTTCAGTTCGCCTCATTACCTATCTTATGCACAAGTGGCTGTAAAACAACAACATTTACACACACACACACACACACACACACAATATATATATATATATATATATATATATATCCAACACGCCTTAAAGCTTTTGCGAATACCAGACGAATAGACGGAGAGAAGAACAAAATCCAACCTAGTCCTTCATTATACGGATCTGATGTCAGCTGGTATACGAAATATTATATTAATACGAAGTCATTGAGTGCACCGCATGAATGAAATCAGACTGACAAATTACAGACATTGATTCCTGCCTAACCATGATTCCAGCGCCGGTTCAGTACGGCCCTATATATTTCCGTCCGTTGGTGGCGAGTACATTTTGCCCGAGGGACGAAATAAATAAGCATCAAGCCGTATATCAGATATGAGCCGAGGAGGGCAGGTTTGCTTGATATTTTTTTAAATATTCCACGACACAAATGATAGTAAGATATATTTCTGATAAAATACTATCGTTGGCGGTCGCATAGACGTCTAGTTACAGTAATATCTACATCAATATACCAAGTGACCCGAACAATAATTTATTGGTGATAGATTTTCTCAAGGAGACCGGTGTGTGTGTGTGTGTGGGGGGGGGGGGTTGAAGGGGTTGGGGTTGGATAATGTCTCCGCGAACTGATTTTATAGGATTAACATCGGCGTTACATTATGAAACATTGTTTTGGAAATGATCAAAGCCTCTTGAAACTGCCGACGACGGAAATGTTTTAAAAACTGGTATTATCGCTAATGAGCCGTTTCGGGAACTAATTTATTTAACCAGTAACACACAAGCTGATTATCTTCAGTGGCAAACAGAACAGAGATTAGTCATTCTATTTGTTACGCGCGTCAAAACCAGTAACAGTAACTCGTTCGTTATATATATATATATATATATATATATGTTGTTGATGGTGTGTTGGGTTGTTTGTTTTTTGGAGAGGGGGGTATTCATCTTTTTTTAAAGAAATATTGGTGTCGGTCTATCAGAGAGAGGCAAGGCAGACACACGCAGACACACACAGACGGGGAGGGGGGAGGGGACGCCATTATCTATATAAAAAGTTATTCTAAACGTTGTAATATTTTCTGCTGACCTTGGCCTATAACATAATTTCTGTCAGTAGAATATGACTTCACAATATACAGAACAAAGAGTGAATTAGTAATATATGTTTAAATCATTTTGAACTTATTCATGAACCTGTACGAACTACAACAAAGACTCTTGATGGAGCTGATCAATGACGTATGTGTGTGTGTGTGTGTGTGTGTGTGTGTGTGTGAAAGCATTATTTGTGGGTGGCAACATTTCCAGTGCACTATCCGTCGGCATGGTTGCTTGTCTGTGGACCTGTCTGTTTGTCTGTCTGTTTGTTTGTCTATCTGTCAGTCCGTCCGTCCGTCAGTCCGTCCGTCCGTCCGCCCGTCCGTCTGTCTGTCTGTCTGTCAGGAGGTCTACTCACTATAAGACATAGATTAACGCATCAGGTACCTTTATATAATCAAAACATATCCGCCCATCTTCTATACTTCACAGCCAGTTAGTTAGTTAGCTGATGTCAAACAGTGTTTCGTCGTGACCTGTTTGGGAACATTTCTAGTTATTTACAAAATCTCCACCAACTGTGCTAAGTGCAAGAAATATCCATTCTGATCGTACACCTGACAAATCCGAGCAAAACTTGTACGACGACCAGTGAGAGAGAGACGTCTTCAACATTGGTTAGAGTTGAGTTTAAAGTCTTGAAACATTAAAAATCGACGAGTGAACAGTATTTCACACAAACAAGAACAATAAATATATCCTGACTAACAGAAACTAGTAGCTATGGCTAGCATTAGGGAATTGCTCAACTAAATCGATATATGTGTGTGTGTGTGTGTGTGTGCGTGTGTGCGTGCGCGCGCTAACACTAATCTGGTATAAAACATCTATCTATACCTGTTCTCCGTACGAAAGCCATACATAATCCAGCTGAGTTTAAATCCACAACCAGCTCCATACAGCCACATAGGACCGAACACTTTATAAACACACAATATTATTGTTGTTTGATGCCCATTTTTAAGCCGACGATTTTCTCGGCCCGACCCACAGCCGAGTGGTAAGCCACGACCAGACGTAAACTTCTGTAAGGTATATGCTATAGTTTACGGTACTGTCTGCTTTGGGCTCTGTGTGTGTGTGTGTGTGTGTGTGTGTGTGTGCATTTTGAGAACGTCGGCAAGTATTTAAACAGAAATCACCTGGCCCAGGTGAGAGTTTTGGATGATGAAAGCTAATCAATGCTGTATGCGAGTCACGGTTGGTGGAAACGTTTTTAAACCTATTGCACCGATCTTCCAGGGAATGGAAGAACGGGAGAACCAGAGAGATTTGTTAGACAACCAGGCTAAGATTGCTGGAAATTTGTTTAAAATTGTCTCTGAATCATCCTCAGTGGATAGTGAGACTCTTAGTAAACCTACTTAAGTATTAACAGTATTATTATTACTATTGTTGATATTATATTAATATATTATTATTATTATTATTATTATTATTGTTGTTGTTGTTTTGTACCAACAATCAGTGGTAATCAAGGACATTTATTATTATTATTAATATTACTACTACTATTACTTTTATAATTATGCTATAAGTATTATAATTACGTGTATCAACAACAACCACAACAACCTGTAACTGGGAGCATCCTGTATATAATGGCAAAGGTTAGGCCCGAATTTGTGATCCAGATGAAGCGGAATACCACCACACGCAGCAGAGAGCGGAACGGGAGAAGGGCATCTCCCATTACGTTTTAGGAGACCAGTAGAAAACAAATAACAACGCCAGCATCAGACGTAACCTAAAGCTTAATGAACTCCCCCAAAAAACACGCACGCACACACACACACACACACACACACGCTTATCTGGCATTCAATGGACGCTGCACACGATGTATAATAAAGTGTGCCTCTCGTGGCCAAAAATCAATACAAAGGCTGGATGGGAAACACTTATCCAGCTGCCGAACTATCCCCAGACAGACACGACGAGTCTTGTTTGGATACGAGACTTGCCGGTTACGAGACTTGCTGGGTACGAGGCGGCAGCATCGAGCCTCCGAACGCTTCGGCCCAAAACCTTCTCTACCTCGTATCATCAGCCATTGTTAGTCTGGCTCAAAGAACATTGTAAAAGGTCTGCGTCTGATTTCTGGACTCCTCTTCGAATTCCCGACACAAATCTTACGTCCGTTTATACGGGTCATCTTGAGTGGGATTAACTCCGTCCCGGAGGAGGGGGGAAGGGTGTCGCGAGGACGAACTTCAGTGTGGTCAACTGATAAAATGAACGTCTGCTCACTACGTGTACAATATTTGAGAGAACAGCTAACTAACTTTCAAATATAACAAGTTTTGCGTATAGCACTTAAACTCATTAAAAAAGAAACCTTTAAAAACAGACATTTCCAGGAACGAGCACCATCAGCCGAGGTAGGCCGACCTTAAAAATGTAAGTCGGGGCACCGGATAGGATGACCCTGCCATGTCTCGGGTCTGAGCAGTAGGTATATGGCGACCCTACCTCGTCTATCAGAGAGTGGCATATAGATATAGGGAATATATCGTGGAACATCCCAGTTATCTATATTATCAATATTGTATGCGTAATATCACACACACGCACACACACAGACAGAGAGAGGGAGGGGGGGATCTACTCATACAACAAACCAGAACACAACCCATTTCTCAGGTACTACAACACCTCTCTACTAGTACTACATAACTCAGTTCTGTTTCTAACAATCTTTAACATCATAGATTTAACATCGTACGGTCAGCTGTTTCTAACGTGGATACGCACAGAGTACAATATCTCTGGTTCTTGTTGTTTTTCGAGTGTGTGTGTGGGTTTTTTTTTTTGGTTTTGTTTAGGAATTCCTAGGAGTACCAAACATCGTCTAGGATCGTATAAAGATAAATAAACCAACTATGTCAGGTATTTATACTAATAGTAGATAACTGATGACCTGAATGGTGTCAATATAATGTGTATTATCCATCAATCAAAGGTTAAAGGTAGCAAACTTCAACATTTCCCAATATCACACACACATACACACACACACACAGAGTCTATATATATATATATATATATATATATATATCCTATCAATGTTCATACACATTATCACATTGATATCAGGTGATAATATGAAACACATATCAACCTGGACATTTATATGATCATTTCAGATAACAACATTTGTTTACATCTGTACAATATCTGGTTCACATCATGATATATGTTACATTATATGATAGAAATATTTTATGACGTGATATAAGTTATGAAATACAAGGCGTTCTGGCGCCATTTGACTTACTTTTATACAAGACTTCTTTTATACTAGTCAGCACTTTAGCTATAATAATAATAATAATAATAATAATAATAATATGTATTTAATAAAGTATTTTTTACTGACAGGAGTCATTCCAAGGCGCTCTACAATTACGTATCCTTCTAAGGGATGACTAACATACAGAGATAAGCTTGACCCAAAGTGTTCTATTGTTCGAGCTAAATTAATCAACTATATATTTCTAGCATCATAAGCCAATAATTCGCCGCGTTTGTGTGACTTAATTCACACCATCAACGACATCAATCATCACGATGTGTCAGGTTTCTGTAATCTATATATGTACCGAGTGTAATAAAGCCATAACAGTGACGAGAATAGGAACAGTGTCGACAGAGAGGGCATTCCCTGGATGTCGTCATCGGGCTTGATCGCGAACGGCGAATCCCTAATTATGCTCGCGTCGCCGTCCACAAAATGTCATTAAAACGTAGAAGATCTCTTCTCGACGGAGAATCAAAGTCCACATCGGTAACCCGGCATCGGGAACACCCTGGTATGATACAGCACAACACCATCAGCAGCAACAACAAAAACAACAACAACACTTAGAGCTGATCAACGACAAGATATATAGTACTACTCGCTGATGGTCAAATGTCCAGTCTACCAGACAAGAGACGAGGGCTCGTTGTTGACGACGCCCAGGCGACAACTTGACACTTTAAAAATTATATGCGTGTCAACAAAAGAACAACAACAGCAAACATACAAACAAACAAACAAACGCCAACAAACTTAGACCACAATTACGGAACTCAACATTTGACTGACACGAACTTTATCAGCCATCGTTTGTATGGAATACTTCAGTTGTCAGGTGAAAACCACTCTAAGGACTTTTAGATAGAGATAAGGAAGACGACAGGCCATTATCGAAGTCAGCAGACGGTGGGCATCGTGCACTATTTGCGGGAACGGCGCTATTCCTACTGCAGAACCATTCCCCACCACCACCCACCACAACCACCACTACCCACCACAACCACCACTACCCACCACAACCACCACTACCCACCACAACCACCACTACCCACCACAACCACCAAAACAAAAGACATCTCGCCCATCTCTCTACTCGGCGGTGACATGGTCTGCGTTTCATCGAGTCTCGCCCCCGCTCCCCGCCACCCCCACCCCCACTCGACGAAAATCGTTGCCTCGAGTGCGGAATGACTGCCGACAAATGTCTTGGCCTTCTTCGAGCGAATCGTGGCAACGACTACCGAGCAACCGATCGTCGTACAAACGGGCCCCGGTGAGATTTTATTGATTTCCAGATCGTAATCGTAATAATTGCCAAATTATACCCCATAATTAGAAAATTGTCCGCCAGATTCGAGCCCTTGTTCAACTTGCGGTTAAATGGTCGAGTGTTATCTGGTTAGAGTCAGAGGACCAGGGCTTGGCCTGGCATGTGTGATATATATGTGTGTTAGGGCGGGGGGGGATTTGGTTTACGAGGGACGTTGACCGCCGTACGGGATCGGAATGTTGACTTAGGACAGGGACAATAACACCAAGGAATTATTTATTATTGGCACACAACGACGTCCAGGTGTATGTCTTCTCGCCTCCTATTGGCTGAGGCACCAGCCATTAATATTCATGTTCAGAAACGTGTCTAAGACATACTTAACCACACGTGATTATATCACTGGATGTAGGATGGGTTTCTGAGGTTAGATGTCTAGCGAAACGATATTTGGTGACCAGACGAAGACATCTGGCAATTGAATATTTGGTGATAACGCAGACGGTCTTGGTTGGTGGTGGTGGTGGGGGTGTGTGTTGTGAGGAATGGCCCATCCACAGGTGGGTGCCGTTGTCCGTGAAACCTTTGCGAGATCTCGGACACACACACACACACACACACACACACACACCTACGGAAGGGGGCCTCTTTACACACCTCGATCGCTGAATACTTAATGATCAGACACAGATACACATGTTCTGTTTATTTGCTTTCTTTCTACAATCTCGGATTAGTCATGTATAAATTAACTGCATGCCTTGGAACGTGGATATTTAAATTTTTATTATAGGAACAAAATGATCCTTATTTTTGTCTTTTAGGCGTCCGAATGCTTAACATTCGAGCATTTATAAGCATTTATCAGATACATCTTAGCCTCTCTTGGCCGGTTTTGGACGACTACCTGTTTTTTCCAAAGAATTAGTTGTTGGTGTGCACATGTTTTACTTAAATAATAAGGAATGTTGTAATTTAAACAGTAAGTAAGTGAGGGGGTTAGCAAAATCCCTAACACCCTCTCAAACAAACCCCCTGAGACCCCACCATACAGAACCTCTAAGGTTCCCTCAAACATGGCCCTGTTTTAGTACCCTGACCAAACCGGAACACTGGATATCACACACCTATCAATCAGATTATTTGATGAATAAACCTTTTTACTGTCAAACATCTCATAATTAGGCATCTCAGGTCTACCTGTCTATCACCTGATAAGTATCACGATTGAGTACAATATATTTAATGCAATTCTTAAAATAAACACTTCAAACACTGTAGCCCATTCTCAGACGTATGCCCCAATTCCAGCATGAAGAAGGTCGCGCACATCAAGGTCGTGCCAACCTACCTACGTTAGGCCTGATATCACCAGATAACAATATATCACCTGGTCATCGTCGTATGTCTACTTACCCCTTGTTCTTTGTCAAACAGTAGGCGACATGCCTCGGTTCTGTGTACGTTGGGCAGGTACCAGAGGGGATGGGTTCGCTTGACCCTCTCACTAAGTGTCAACGTGTGGTGCTGAGGATTAGAAGGTGTCGGGAAGGTGCCGCCCTCATTCTGCGGTGGCGTTTGGTGCTGGCTGCTGCCGTAGCAGGCCTGGAACAGGTTACCTTCTGACCGTGGAAACGGTGCCATATGCGATACGGATCCCTGGGTCCTCGGTGAGCCTGGGTGTGAGGCCCTGGGTGAGGTGACTGTTATAGCAGCGACAGGAGAGATGGGGGCTGGGTAGAATGGAGTGGGTGACCCAGCATCTGAGCCAGCTACTGCCCCATCTGAACTCTGTACAAAAAAGTGAAAATGAAATATTTATAGCTTGAGGACCTTTGTCATTCATTATATTACATAACAAAGTAGGAAAGTTTGCCAACATATATATATATATATATATATAATACACTTTTGGCTTCCTATCAGAATTGTGTCTACTGTTATACAAACACAAAATTATCTACAATACATTTTTAACATTACATAAAGCAGCTTGTACAAAACACGATAACATTACCTGGGTTATGTTTTCAAAATTTCTTCGGTGCTCATAAATATAGAAATATTGAAATAATATTCGGGTAACAAACATTTTATGCTTCACTAATTCTATACACGTGAAATATAATATACCTAATACGGTTTATTTAAACATTCCATAATAATAATAATAATAATAATAATAATAGCAACAATAATAAGAATTAATAATAACAATAATAAGAATAGTAACAATAATTAAAATAATAATATTAAATGTATTATGAAAATATTATTAACATAATAAATAAAGCATTACGTCATTGTTCATAATAAACCTTTTAATTTATTCCTAGAAAAAAATGTCGGTTAAAAAACCGTATTACAGCCGGCTGATAAAAACATCTCAGATGATATTAGATGGTAATCGGTGATATCAGTTTAAAATAACATTTCACACATCCTGATCATCGTCTCGTCATCCGAGATACTGATAATCAGATATCATTATTTTTGACTCCGTCACTCAGACGCACACAGTGAGTCAAAGATGAGGTAGAATTCGGCGTGAATGAGGACTGGAGGTGAGTGTCGTCTGGGTGTTGTGGTTGTTCGATGATATCACCGAAGTCAATACGGAGAAGACAACGACCGGTTGACAGATGCTCATTAATATTAATGTGATGTTATCTAGTCATCGGTGTTATCAGCAGCCGGTAATAAATCATCGGTTGCTGATATCTGTGGTTACCTCTGATTACCTCAGCCCGGTGACATATTAATAATTAGTAACTAACAAGTCAGAAGTGAACGCGAGATTAGCACGGGATTCCGCATTTACTGAAGAATTATTGACACGATTACGATATTACTAATAATAATAATATCAGTAGATATTTATTGGACATATATATTGATATTTTGTAAACTACGGTAAGATGGACGAATTGATGTGTTTAAGAATGAGTCAGAAAGTTTGAAAAATATTAATATAAGTGCCATTACATAGAAAGCAGCCTGTCCCACCGAAACTGTACGTGATCTTGAACACACACACGCGGGCACTCGGGCGCGCGCATGTGTTCGCAAAGAACGCGAATCTACTGGTCTACAGGCTGACAAATCGCCAAGACGTAATAATTATGTATAACCTTATCGGTGTCTAGGTTTGTGGACATATATATGTAGATAATATTCTGTACCAGTCTCATTATATATATATATATATATATATATATATATATATATATATATTAAACATACAGAGTCAGAAATAGATTGCACACACACACGCACACACACACACAGACAGAGAGAGAGGGGGGGGGTTGGGAGAGCCTAACACATAATGAATAGCGACGAGATCAAATTGCATTTGTTCACCCCAACGCTGACTGATCTGTTAATCCCGAACAAAGTATAGGCGATGCATCACGGTATGTTAAAGATAATCCGTGTGATAAAAACTGACAGTAACCTAACACGGATGATCGGAGACGAACAGAACCGCCATCAAAATGAACAACACGTCTGACCGGGTTCTTTCCTACCCCCAGATAACCCCCAATTAAATTATTCATCTCTTTTTCTTCATAACAAAACCCGTCAATGCGGCGCGACCTTCTCACGCCATTAGTAACATGACTGGCCGACCATCTGTCCGTCTCTCCGTCAACGTACAACCGATAACAAGTTTTAATTACGAAGATGACGGCGGCTTCGCGTCATGCCGTCGTCTACACGAGTCGTAACAATTAAAAGTGTTTACACATCAAGCAGTCGTGGTAACGGGCAACAAGTCTAAGGCCTTACGTGTGGAATGTAAAAAAATGAACGTCGCCAATGAATGTCCACATCTCGCGTCACTACAATCAGCATCAACGTTATCGTGTTCTTATAATCATCCGAGCAACGGATTTGTAAACGGTTTTACGCCGAAAAGGAAGCCGAAATAAAGAACTATGGTTTTATTTTATTTTTGTTCTTCTTCCGAGAGCCTGTTTACCAAGGCCAATCTAGGCTAATCGTGTCTGGCTCGGTACCAATAGTGGAAAGGAGTGGGAAGGGGTGGATGGGAGAGGGGTATAAAACCGGGCCCTAAAAAGTATAAAACTTAAAAAATAAACAATCAGTCCTAGATAGCCCACCTTGCCGTGTGCGGTCTTTTCTTCCGAACATTGTTTCCATAGCCAATGACAGGTCAGGCATCCCATCAGCGTGCTCATAGTCGGATCCGGATTGCCGATCCAGTAGTAGTATTGGGCGTTGTTATCCTGAAGGCGAACACACCGGCGCGGCTATCCGAAATCGCCAGACGCTGCTCGTTGGCTGCGCATCCCGATGAATGAGTCCTCCTGCTCCATTCATGCGGCCATATTTCTAGCGTAACCCCCATTATTGTCGGGGTTAACCACCAGAGGTCGCCGCCAAGAAAAGCCAACAGCCACAAAAACAACAAAACCGACGAACGCAAACAAAGAGTGGGGAGAGATTTTTCAAAAACTTTCAGTCACCATTTCGTAGAGCGCGCTCCTTGTCCAGCGAGCCGCCCACCGATTGCGACACGCGCGCGCACACACACGCACAGAGACAGTGAGAGAGAGAGAGAGAGAGCGAGATAGACAGATGACGACACCGTTGATGTCATAATGATATCTTAGCCAATTGGTTCATTCTCCATGTTGTGGCTGTGGTATCCCGTCGTTGGCCCGATGATTGCTCTCGCTCTGAGCAGCTTTCAGTTAGAGGGCTTCATACCGTAATATCGGCGGCGGTCTGCGGTGAGGAGGTCCCAGACACTTGGCCGAGTGGCGGATGTCGCCTTCGTCGTCTCCTCCGTCTTCCAGACTACAATATTATATATATACACACATAGACGATAGAGAGAAAGAGAGAGAGAGAGGCGACTAGAGCACTTGACGTGTGACGGACTCCGATAACGGTAAAGCTTTGCGAGATAGGCAAAGAGCGAGGCCTCTTATGGCCAGCATATGGCCACCAACTAGCTCAGACTACCACAACCGTCAACCAGCCTAGAGCACCGCGGAACCGAGAACCAGCTTAGACTACCGCAATATGACTACCACACAACCAGTCAACCAGCCTAGACTGCGGCAGATACAAACCCCAACCGATCTAGACTACCTTAAATCTACCAACCAGCCAACTTGGACTACGATATAGCAACCAACCAGCCTGGCCAACCATAGCAACGTCAACCAGTTTAAAATACCAATAAAATGAGAGTCTAGACTCTCATAGAACATTGACTACTATACAACATCACATAAGCCTAGACTACCATAACGCCACCAACCAACCAACCCAGACTACCACACAATCACCAACCAGCCTACCTAGGCTAACATACAATCGCCAATCAGCCTGCATACACTACTACACAATCACCAACCAGCCTACCTGGACTGCCATACAACCAACCACCAGGCTGCCAACTTAGACTACAACACGACTATCAATAAAGGTTGGCCACTGCCCACCAGCCATCACATAACACAACCTCTGACCCAAAACACAGCTACCAACTAAACCTAGGCCACACTACACCTCAACCAACCAGCCGAGACTCTCACAGAACAGCCATCCTAGACCTTCGTGCAGCATCCGCCAACATAGACCACCACTGAGCAACCCACCTAGACCAACACAGAACATCCAACCTGTGCCATATCACAGCACGCAACCAACCCAGACCATTAACCCAAACACCTACCAACCTAGACCATCAACCCAAACACCTACCAACCCAGACCATCAAGCCGCTAACAACATAAGCCATCATACAACAATCAATCTACCAATCTAGACCACACTGCACGGCAATCAACCTATACCACCTAGACCAGAACACGACAAACAATCCACCTGAACCGCCTAGACCCACAAACGACAAACATACAACCTAGACCAACAGAACGTAGCAACCAACCAACCTATTATTGCAGTACAACGACCAACCTGGACGTTCCTAAACAACCAATCGATAGTAACCACTCACCGTACAGCGGCCAACCTGGACCGCCAACCAACCTGGACCGCCAACCAGCCTAGACCGCCAAGGAACGACCAACTCGGTTCGTACACACAACACCCAACTAACTGATGACGTAAGCACATCACATGGTCAGTTTGATCCAATTAGACTGAAGTTTCCGTTTCATAAGCCGACTGAGATTTCTAACCCCCGCCCCCCAACCCCCCAACAAAAAACCCACGCACAAACTCCACTCCAAGTGGGAGTCGAGATGGAGCATCGCCGAGCATAGAGCCTCCTACGTACCAGATGTGGCTCGGGACTTGTTTTTTGTGCGGTCAGGTTCCACCGTTCAGTTCCGACACCCGAAGGCGGTGTTTGTGTTATGCCGGCACGTTGAAGCCAAATTGTTTGTGGCGCTCTAATTTTTTTTCCTTCCTCCTTTTATTCTTCCGCCATCCGAGTTGGCATTTTGCGCCGAGATGGTGGCGCAATCATAATTCTCGACAGGAAAAACACATATCGTTCAGATGGAGTGGAGGGGGGGGGGTTGACTTGGGCGATATTTACCGCTATACCTGGATGTTGATACAGAGCCTATTGCATCACTTATCTGCCGTATTCTGGCTGATTTTATTATATTATGTTCTGTGTACAGGTTACCAGAGGCGAACTATCGCCTCCACGTGCTGCTCTTCCGCCCCCCGCGCGATCCACAAACATACTTTCTTTCTAACGGCAAGCCATATGTCGGTGTATGCTCTAGCGGATAAAAGTTAATCACACTATCACGTCAGATATCCAGGTAACTAAAACCACAAAATATGATAACAAAGAAAGCGGCAAATCGATGCCTCGTTGAAAAAGGGTCAAAAACATAGTCCGTTCCGCCGTTCCCCCCAGTTAATGACGGGGACCTTATTGTACTCTGGACTGTTGTCATAAAACTGATCCAGACAGCTCGACGAGCGGGGTGAGTATTTTATTTGTCGTCGTGTCCTAATATAGGATACTTGAAATACGTCTCTTCTGCACTGGTACACCAATAAGTCAAATGTAGGGCGTTCTGATGGCACAACGGTTAGAGCAATGCGCTGCAAACCTCCAAGCTATGGGTTCGAATCTAGCTCGTGCTTGTATCGCAGGTGTGGCCAGCGCCGATGATAAACAAAACCAACTGTGGCCTATCTGTCTGTGGCCTAGCTTATGGTGCGGTTGGCCACATGCATCCAGCACCCGGGTTCAATTCCCAGCCGATCTACGTCTGAATGGTGTTTCACTTCGGATGTCGTTTTTGGCCCATTTATCCTACGGTGCGTCCAAAAATTAGCCGTAAAACAGCAAAATTTATATTTACATTTACTTGAAATCTTCGTCTCTTGACACCCAAGGGGCACCCCCACCCACCTGTCAGACAACTGAATTACAGCGCCGGCCGACGATCTCCACCCAAGCCACATACCTGAGCTGGCCAGAAATATGCTCACCGGAAACTGACATTTGCCCCATCCGACATAAACCACGGCCCCGTAACTCCTTCAACAGATATCAATCAGTTGTAAATCTTCGCTCAACAAATACATGCCAATCCTACGCTAGACTTTACCTGCTTCAAATATATATATATATATATATATATATATATATGGCCCTTTCCATCTAAAGAAAGTAAAAAGAAGAAGAAAAATGCGCGTAACAAAAAACAAACCCGACAAGAGACCCAACTTATAATACCGGGACGAGTAATACTGTTTGAAAGGCAGAGTGCTTCCGTTACAGAGATACACGATTAAGGTATTCTCCGGTCGGTTTATCATCTGAAACCGCTAGGAGGCGTTGTTTACCCAGTAAATAATTGTTTGTTTTTACGCAATGCTAGTGGCGACAGTAACCGTCATTTACTGAAAAATTGCACTAATGCTGAATACGGTCGGTCTGCAGGATAACTATTTCGCGTATATTCACCAATCCGTTCAAGAATTAATGCGTGTGTACATCCGCGCGCCCGCGCGTGATTAGCTGTGAGTTGAGTTGTTTAACCTCAGCACTGGTCATATCTGAGACATACATGTATAGTCCAAGAATATACTCTCTATGGAAACACATCCCACAGACACAGGTACAGACCGGATTCGAACCCACAACCCGGATCTTTGCAGCGCAGTGCTCTAAGGACTGCGCCATCGAAACGTGTAGATTAGTCAAAACTAAGAGATTCGGAATGAATCACGAGAAGCTTGATTACTTCCGGCTATAGTCACGTTATTGACGGATGTCAAACATTTAATTAGAAATATGTTCTCAGCCAATAAAGAACAATATTTTAACTATGTCAAATAAAAATAAACAAACAAATAAATCTACATTTCTATGAACTAACCTCTCACGTGGTTTTGGACTACTGTAAGCTGAGTACCCTGTCATACGAAAGGTATGTCATGATATATATATATATATATATATATATATATATATTATAGTGACAACAGAGGATGGTCTGCTCTGTGTTCCAATGACCCATTGTTTCCGACAATCGACTCTTCCGATTATCTAATATTTCGAAATGTCGACGGTGCGATAGCTTTTGAGATCCATTGTTTCGTCGAAAATATTCGACTTCGGGAGCAGAATTCGTGTTTCCCGTGAGGTACGTCTCCGACATGTTAGCAACGGAATACTGACGGTGAGTGACGTAAAACTTGCTGAATGATTGGTTTTCTTTCTCAAAAGGGATGGTGATCGTTCCGTAAATACATTTATGCGGTTTAGTAGTCTAAAGCTGTTCCCAATAGTTTGGTGATTTTTCACGTTTTAAAAGTAAACAACTACGATTCGGGCCAAACACGCCGAATATTTACACGGAATTATCCACATCGTTTTGTCATGGAGCAGTTCTCTTTACCATAAGTTTAATATCGCAGCTACATAGAAAACCGTCGGTATATGCATCTGTCGTAAGAATAGGCTGTCGGAACTGTGGAGTCATGCGTTATACAGGAAATGATGAATCGTTGCGCAAATTAAATGTATACATATGACAATGTATAGCGTATATAAAAAATATCACCTGAAAAAAATGTATCACTTTTTAAGTGAATCTTTAATTAATTAGGTCTAGCCTAAGACCGGCCTATGACAGAAAACGTATAAATTTTCAAGAAATACTGAACTAGAAATTTCTTCGCATTTATACTATCTTCACGTTTGTTTACCAAAGGGCACCAAGTACAAATACCTGCCAGATAAGGATGTCACCCAATGAATACCTATACAGAAAATGGCAAAAATATTGGCCAGTCAACTGAAAGTTAACTAACTAGCTATGACTAATCATTTGTGATAATTGTTATGATATTACGTCTTCAAGTTGTGATCAATCACTTTGCCGATGAGAAGATTGAATAAACTCAGGGGTTTTTTCCAAGCAGAATGACAAGATGAAATATTTCTGTGGAACAGGCTAATTTTTTTGGCTGGCGTATCGTCTTTGATATACGCTGTATATTGTCATCTGGGGACGTTTAATTTACACAACAATTCATCATTTTCTGACTGTATTTACAGAGTTAACGTTGATATTTCTACAAAAGAACCTTCCATAGTGGATAGCACAAACAAACTCCCCTGACAGGGCAGCTTATTTTTTTTTTCCATTTTCAACGCAAATAGTCCGCGTTCTTTGTGATAAATGATCTAGGTCCAAAGGCGTAAAAACTGTGATTTATTTCATCAAAGATCCGCCAAAGACACTCATAATAATATTACTAATATAAGTGGCTCTTCGTGAAGCTTGATTAACACACAGGCAATAGTAGTAATTGTTAAGTAATTGCTAACTAGTGTTACATAACGACAATTGAGGTCGTGCGTTTTTGGCTCTTCTCGGTTAGCGTGTATATGGTGCTGCCATCTACTGGAGCAAACTGAACAAGCTCTTCAAACGTTTCGCGGGGGCCTCGCATCCAGTAGACCGCAGGTAAGTTGCTTTTCTGCTTTACTGTATGTTTAACATCCAAACTTAGCTTGTATAAATAAGGTTGGCCAATTTTTTTGTTATAATCACAAGACTTTACAAATAACATGACAAACATATCGGAGTAAGTCGTCAGAGGTTATATAAAGCTCACGTGGTGGTGACTGGTGTGTGTGTATGTGTGTGTGTGTGTAATTTAAATTATACAATGCATTATGATTTGAGAAATCAAAATTATGTCTAGCTCTGAACTGTATGGATTTTCGTACTGTTATAATCTGATGCAAGATTCTGATAGATAATCTCTGTAATCATTTGACCGGCGTTCAAAAATTGCCTCGACACAACAGAGGAGGATTTTGTTAAAAATGCGTAACATCGTAATTTATTAACGTTCCTGGTTATTGTAAAGGCCGTTCCGATGGTGCAGTGGTTAGAGCGTTGTACTGCAAAACTCCAGCTTATGGGTTCAGATCCGATTCACGCCTGTGTTTGTGAGATGTCGCCCTTCAACCATATGTGGCCAGCGCCGAGGCTAACAAACCACTCACCCATTCATTAACTCACTCACCCATTCACCCATTCACTCACTCACTTATTATTTTTATGTATGTTATCATTGTAAAATCAGGCTTTATCTATTGTTTTCGATAATTGTTATCAGAAAATGTTACACGTTAACTGATATCAGATAAGTGCGTGCATTTCTTATCAATAACGGACAAATAATCATAAGAAACACAAGTGTTCATCTATAATCGGATACGGTGTAGTATTATCCAACATGTTTTAAATGTTTTTTTTTCCTCTCTCCTCTGAAGTGACGTAACAAGTGCTCAACCTACTTATGATCAAAACGAGATGTTTTAAACCTCCAGACCAATGGTTTGAATTGAGTGAAGTTATCCGGGGTTGTGGTACGTTTAATCGGGAGTCATCCCTCAATTACGTATCCCAGGCGCGACTAATTCTGAAACTGAACAAATTACTTCCCTCGCTGGCTCACTCACTCACTTCCCTCACTCACTCACTCACTCCAACACTCGCTCACTCACTCCAACACTCACTCAATTGAACACTCGCTCACTCTGACACCCACTCACCTCAGCACTCATTCAAACACTCTCCATTCTAACAAAACGATGTGTTCTTCTGTTGTGTACATTGGCTTTAAGGCAAACCTACACGTTATTTCCAAACCTAAGATTGTAATTTTTTACCACACAGGTGTAAATGACTCTGGACCTCTGTAGATATATCTAAGTACATAAGCTAGCAAGAATGTCAGTAATATTTTCTTCTTGCCCTAAAACACAACCACACCAAGGTGCGTTGCACTGAAGAGGCTGAATCTGAACTTGCACTGAAAATGAAGTTTTGTTTTGCCACCTGTAGCTTCAATACAAAATAAGAACAACGCGTTCAACTCAGATACAACTTAATGTGAACACTCAAAGTTGGCACAATGAAATATGTACTTAAGTACATGTTTTGTATGGAAATGTTTAGTTTTTTTGTTGCAGCACGCCATACCAATGCAAATAGAGGTCAGTCATTGGATCAACTCATTTACGGAATTTGGATTCGCCACATTTAGAATTGGTATATTTTAAATCGAATCCACAAACTATTCTGACAATTTAGATTTTATTACATTCTTGCAATTCAACACCTTTTTCTGGTTTATTTGTGCTAAGTACCTATTCTTTGTACCTACCATGTATGTGTGTTGTTTAATTATATGAATAAAACACTATCATTATAAATAAAATCGGTATCGTAGATCGTTTTTTGTGAAGGTAGGTCGAGGTTTATGTCTAAAATTGATAACAAAATGGACTTGATCCGATGCCGATGACGTGATAGGAAGAAGGACAAAGGATAGATCATCTGATGTTTACTCACTTGAACATCTTCATCAACGCTGAAGAACTCGCTTTCTGAGGATCCATCCGATGGAGTCTTGTTTTCGACATTCGATGTATACTCATCATCTCCAGCAACACCGCCCCCCTCATCTTCCTCATCCTCATCGTCCACCAGGGCAGCGGCACTGGTCACGTACTGTTCCAAGATTGGATCCTCCCTGAAACGAACACAAAAACGCGGACAATTAACAGAATTCGATTAGCTCCTGTAATTTTTTGCATACGTCGATGATAAATATATCAATATGACAACTGATGGCCACAATATCAGATCTATATTACACGTCTGATCGTTTACCTAATAAACCAGAGAACACTACTCCATGCAAGTCCCATTGTTAACTATGAGTATACATATATATATATATATATATATTCGGAGATGTCATAGCCAGTCACATAATATTGTACACGTCTGGCACATTCGCATCAAGCAGTGATGGTACCACCTGGAATACAACCCCCCCCCCCTCCCCGTACACCGATTGATTAAGTTATATTCCGGTATTTAGTAACTCCATCCGACAATCCAGTACACGGCTAGGTCTGTCGTTCCTGACGACGATATACGTTCAATCCAGAAAATGACATCCTAACCAAACGTGCAGAGAACAGCGTGAAAGTTGGGTGCCGCCACGATATATACTGTCAGAATAAACCATATTTCCTGAGACTGTCCAACTCCAAGGCCATTTTCGACATGTGCGTCTGTGTGTGTGTGTGTGTGTACGTATATATATATATATATATATATATATGTGTGTGTGTGTGTGTGTGTGTGGTTTGTTTCGGCTTGAAATCCACCAAAAAAAAACAAAGAAGCGCATTCAAAGTGCTGACTTCGGGCGACGAATTAGTCAACAACAGCCAGCATACATACACGTATACTCCGACTACATCCGCTCTAATTGTATGTTATTTTATTGAGTATTATATAACTGTCTGATTGGCTATTTTTACTATTTCTAGTCGTCTGCTGGTTGTTGTAGGTGGTGGCTACTGTTTGCTGGCGGCTCGAATGCGTGCTCGGCAAACATTAAGTTAACATTTCAATTTGTTGTCGCCTCCGTTACATAAGAAGGGACACCACCAAGCTGTATCCAACTGTTTGACACACACACACACACCACACACACACATATATATATATATATATATATATATATATATGGTGTGGTCCAGAAATAGTGCGTGCACACACACGCACACATAAACCTACAATCCCGTAAAAAACAACACATAACATATACAACGGAGCCTCCGTGGTCTAATTGATAGCGCGTTGGACCACAGATTACTACCACCCGAGTTCGAAAGGTGGGTATATCTGAAAGATGTTTCATCTTTGACTTCGTTTCATTACCTGTGGATGTCGCTCGGCCCATTTAGCCTACCATGTGCACAAAAGGGCCGTAAAACATCAATCATCATCATCACCATGACATACATATACATGCAATGAAATGCAGAAGGCGCCTGTGCTCGAACTACTTAGCTTTAAATTCCCATTAAAGCATATCCATATGTTTACCTGTCCCATTATAATACGCGCTACCTTTATGGCCAGCAATCAGCACAGAGAACAGTGAACACGTCAGACAACAATAAAAAGATACCAATTAATTTATCGTAGTAACCTGTTGTCGGTGGACAAAGAACGTTGACGACTGACAGCTATCCGGTAGCAGATAATGAAGAAGAAAAACGAAGAACAATTAATTAGCTTCCGCAACAATTAAAAACTATGGGGTTTATTTATTAATTAAAATACGAGTTTTACGGTTTCTTTTTTGGAGGAAGATTCTAGCGAGTAGTGTTTATCATCGAGGGAGAGCCGTGCCACTCAGTAACAAACAAATATGACAGCTTGTTCAGTTCTTATTTAGGCTAAGCCTCTCGATCCTGACACACTCGCTACGACTTTGACAACGACGCGCCTACAGTTTACGAATGAGTTCGGGATGTCATGATAAAGATACAGTCGATTATGGTGAAATCGTCTCGGTGTCTGGATCCGTCGGACAACCGGAGCATCTATATAAATGTGTTAAAACTAAGTTCGGGATGTGTAATGTCGTAGTAATGAGGTTCGTATTAGCGAGTTTCCTCCGCGTTCGTTTTAGTTTATTTATGCCCGTTGGTTTATCTAAGATGACGAATCACAGAATCATTGCGGTTTTAAGTCACACCGTGGATTGCATAAACGTTCGTTTTGGTTCGGAATGTTAAATATATCGTACGGAATAGTTTCGCTTCCAGAAATGATGCGTGTTAGTCTGTTGTTTCACTAATGACTATAGAACGTGAATTCAGCATTATACTTCTTCGGGGTAAATGCAATAGGTTTCTAGTCAAGATCCGATTCTACAATTCTAGGAATGGACAAGTTGTTTACGGTAAAGTACATAAATTCTTTGTTTACTCCTCCCTCGTCTCCTGTCCTGTCCGGACACTGCAGTAGCGTAGTACCCCCAGTGGTCAGAACAGTGCGCTGCAAAACTCCAAGTTGTGAGTTCGAATCCGACTCGTACCTGAGTTGTTCTATGAAGTCGCCCCTCGTGTAGAAGTTAAAACAGCTGAACTTCTCTCCCCCCACATATGGACCTGTATAGTTAAATACAATCGTCCCATTTACAAGGGAATATAGTTAACAGCCAGGTAGTCATTTATGGCTCAGTGAATGAGATGGAAAACGTGAAGCAACTGCAGCCACTTGGTGGATTTGAACTGACAACCCTATCATGTCTTGTCAGCGCGGTTTTGCACCGAAACAACAGTAACTATTATGATAGTGGTGTGTATTATGGCCCCATACCGCATAAATAATAATGATTGAAAGATGATGTCATTATATGAAAATCAAATTACAGTAAGGTGTGTGTGTGTGTGCGTGTGTGTACATACTACATGTAGTTGGTGTACACTGCTATAATAGGCATTACTATAGTAATACTTTGTTGTTATTGTTGTGTTATGGCTCTTTATATATATATATATATATATATATATATATATATATATATTACAATAGTTTCAGTATGAACATGTAGTAGAATGTTCCAATATGTAGAAGGTATTTCCAATCCAACCGCTCCCCCCCTTGAGCCCATAAATTATTATTAAGAACAAGGTATTATGTGTAGAATACTGATGGGTGAAAGTTACTGTACGTGGACGTCTTTTTGGGCATCTCCTGAGTACATATTTGTTACATTTAAGTGGAGAGCTAAAAAAACAGTTTCTATTTTAAGCATCAGATTATGAAGAAATTAGCTTTATATATATATATATATATATATATATATATATATATATATATTTCACAATATTTTTTAACAAAAGTCAGTAATTTTATAAATGTGTATCAGATAACACTTTTCGTTGCTCTTGTTACCATCAATCATTAACTGTAATTTACTCAAAATACTACCAGTGACTAATTTCTATGTTGATTGATAAAGAAAGTGATATTAGGATGTGTTAGGATGTGTGGAAGTATTGCCATGTGGAATTAATTTTCCTTGAATTTCCACACAAGAATATTCCACTATCTGTGTATATATATATATATATATATATAACTCCTTAAGCCTTCTCCAAAGGCAGTGAAATGAAATAGATGCAGCATCTTTCACATATAGCGTGGTTTGGATTTGAACTCTGTTTCTACAGGTTTGTGGTTAACTACTCTACTGATCTTCACAAAATAAGATTAATTTAATATGTAAATATTTATTATGCAAATACACGTAACTATCTAATTATATTAATATCTGCGTATAGTGTGTACACATGCACCTATGAGGTGAAGGTGTGAGCTGTATTATTTATTTTATTTATCAGGGCATGGCTTCAATATTAAGTTTATATTTATTACTTGTAACAGTAAGATTTTGAATAAATACGAATACAACAAACACCCAAACACTGTTATACACTTCCATAGCCTGTGATCGGTCTGTCAGCTTCTAGGTTTTGATTCTTCTTTACATTGGATGCAGTCAGTACACATGTAAATAGTTGTATTGTTAAAAAACACCTCAGCATTTCTGTAACACAGACAATGAGTGAATAAGTGAGATTAGTCTGAAGCCGTTGACTGATGAATGAAACATTCATTTCACACACGTACACACACACACACTCACAGAGAGAGAGAGAGAGAGAGAGAAAGAGAGAGAGACACAGACAGACAGACAGAGAGAGAGAGAGAGAGAGAGAGAGAGGAGAGAGCAGAGCAAACCCAGAACAAAGCAATGAATATTATATTGGATAATTATACATCTGGATTTTTAAAAACTGTTATCTAATATTCTCTTCATCCTCAAGGTATCAGCAAAAAAGCCAGAACAGTTGCACGATATCATTCATCACTTCCAATAGCCTGGGATATTATCAATTTAACAATCTTATCACGTCCTACCATCATCAAATTCTCGGCACCAAAACATAATGATAAAGGAAGCACATCTCCTTCCAAGAAATGTACGCCACTTCTAGAGGAATGCACGCCACAACTTCAGTTGGAATGTGCAGCTGGCGTTTAACCGATGTCGAACTGCACTCCTGTAACAGTTACTGCCGATAGGATAGGAACATGTTGCAGGTAACGTGCAGAAATAACATAACCATGGGTTTATCAAATATATGACCTTTCGGATTGGAGCAGACAGAGCCCTGGTCACGCAGCGGCACCAAGTGTATAAAATAAAAACAAAATAAAGTGATGAATCGTGTGTGTTTATAATTTATTTAAAAAAAAACGAACTGGAATTTATTATATGGTTTGTGTTGCTCATTAAAACGTGACTAGAAACCTATTGCATTTACCCTGAAGAAGTATAGTGCTGAATTCACGTTCTATAGTCATTAGTGAAACAGTAGACTAACACGCATCATTTCTGGAAGCGAAACTATTCTGTACGATATATTTCACCTTACGAACAAAAACAAACGTTTATGCAATCCACGGTGTGACTTAAAACTGCAATGATTTTGTGATTCGTCATCTTAGATAAGGAAAATCGGTTTACTGCTAATTAACATCTTCGTCATACGATTTTCAGTCTTCATCAGTCGTTACTATGGAAACAGAAGCCGGAAAACAAACGATCGCTTTTCACCGATAAAAAACCTGAATGGAGGATAAAATCAACAGATATCGATATGAATACTTACCAAAGATAGCAACACGATTTGACGCATTCGTATAATGTTTGAGAAGTTCGCTGTATTCTCAGCGTCTCGGATAATAGACTTCTCTTGCCCATTGTCTAAATCGACATAAACACACTCTACGTGAGCCAATCGATTTGTCAGAACATCGGCACCATCAAATAAACCTATTATGTGTTGGTTAAATGTGTTTAAAAAAAAAATCATCTAACCAATCATTGTATGTCTCCTCAAAAAGGACTTATTCCTGGCTATTTAACTAGCCTTTTTCCAGGAACAGTTCATCATGAGAACTTTCCTCCCCGCGTTGATTCAGTAATCTCCAAAACTATCACCTCACACACACACGAGCCCGAAGATGAGGGACGAGCTGATTACATTGGTTCATAAGTCGGATAAAACCTTCCGGAAAACAGCGACAACCCGATAAAAACAACTCGTCGTCAGAAAAATACAAACAACTCGGTATAGAGATGCGTCAGAAATATTGTATCTTTTTACAGAAAGAGACAATTATAGGCACAGTCATAGTCTGTCATAAGCGTATTTTAGCCGTCTTCAGCCGACCGACTTAAAGCAACATAACCAACCAACGACGTAGTATTTGCCCGTCAGCTATTTCTTGCAGGTCGGCCGCTGCCGGGCCGACGTCATAACCAGACGCCACAGACGGCCATCGATACATCTCTATAAATCTCCGCTGGCAGTTTGATGACCGATTTAAATAGAGCACCCGGAGCTGGTTTAGTTTGGTTCTCGTGCCTCAAATTTTTTTTTTACTGATTAGCCAGCCACTCGTGCCGTCAGTGGCATCCTTCTACAACTGTTGGGCAGCTCCGACTGTCCAAAGATAAACAGACGTCATTGGGGATAACGCTTCCCTCTCCGCAATAGGTCACGTCGTATCCACACCCCGTTGAATCCGCAATTAAAAGTTGACACAATCCGTTAAGCCGCCTGAACAATGAACACTTATGATCAGTTGGTGAGAAGAACGCACACATACACAGACACACACGCGCGTACGGGAAGAGATCACACAAACATCGGATGTATTACATCTCTGCATTACTATTCCCAATACGAGCAGCCAGTTCTGTAATCGTATCAATGTCCAACTCCCATTATTCATGTCCTGTTATATATATATATATATATATATATATACACGCACACGTGTGTGAGAGACATCCCTATATAACCTGGCAGAGCTCCCGTTCAATGTAATTTACACACAAACACAACTGATTTCGGTCCTCGTTATGACTCTCGAGGCAGCGAGGAGGGACGGAGGGGGGGGGTGTCTTGTGCTGGATATTCTTTTAACAGCTTCATGTTTCTAATACGATCTTAACGCGGAGGTCGGCTGAAAACCAGACTAAAGACACACACACACACACACACACATCCCCGTCTTTGCGTGTGTGTATGTATGTGCCCCTTAATTTAGAAGTTCTTATAGCTGGAAGGACGTACCTGCAAGTCAAGTCAAACACATACCTTTTATACGATATTTACCCCGATGATAAAAGGCTCCACACAAAGTGCCAACCTTTGCGAAACATATCTTATCTTAATCTTACAAGTTTATTGTGTCAAAAAATTGGCCTTGCTTTAATTGATATATATATATATATATATATATATATATATATATATATATATATATATATTTATATATATATATATATAAACACATCTGATAAAACACTTCACAAGACTTAAGAGCAGTCGAAGTCAGAACGACAGAGTGTTAAACATACGGCGTAACATAACAAACTAGGAATATCTTATCTTTATACTAACATAAACACACCTGAAGAAGCCAGTGTCAGGTAAAACTTGGTGTATGGAGGAGTTTTTGAACTAAATCGACCGCGTATACTGGTAATGAAGAACTCTTGTTAAAGACTGGCTTAGCCTCGACTGCGGTGTAAATAGTGAGAAGGCTAACTGGTTACATGGTAGAGACTTCTGAATGGAGGATTTTGAGAGGACAGACACTAGTAAAAATGGTACTTTTTTAAAATGTGGCACACCGTAAGAAACAGGCGTACACGTCTGTCTGAGTGTGGCAAGTCGCCTCTCTGGTTATTGTCGCCTGATGAAACGTCCAGAGTGTTGTTTTTTCTCGATTCACGATTCTTTGTACCTCGATTTTTACACACACACACACACACACACACACATATATATATATATATATATACATATATATATATATATATATATATATATATTAAACACATAATTAGCACGATCCCATGATGCAGTCGGGGATCTCTACGTCCTGCAATGAAATTCCACTATGTTCGGGGCATGTTTCATCCTCCAATAAAAGGATTCGGCTTCATCCTTAGGTTTGCTAGAGACAACTCACTCGACTCTGTGTACAATGTGAAGCCAGAGACCGACATCAAACAATAACATTCACCCTAAAACATGCCAATTATTAGCTACATGTGTCACCAGGCGGGTTATCTGATTGTATAGGTAGAGCCTGTACCTGTCCGTATTTAATTTTAGATATATAAACTATTGAACGCGTATCCAAGAAGGTGACACGATTACTCATGTTTGCATATTTGTATCGGCGCTGGTCACACCTGGCATTTAGAGCCGAGAGGAGACCCCGTAGGAATACACATCCTACCAACACATGAACTAGCCGGATTCATACCCACAGGCTGGAGTCTTGCAGCCCAGCGCTCTAAACACTTGGCCATCAGAATGCCGAAATAGTCGCGTTTGGAAGGGTGATAATAATGAAGATTTTCGATGTTTTACGACCACTTTTATGGACACGGTAGGCTAAATGGGACGAACGACCTCCAAAGTTAATGAGGCGAAGTCAAAGATGAAACACCCTTCAGATATGCCCACGCCGAGATTCGAACTCAGATGGTAGTGATCTGTGGTCTAACGCGCAACCAGTTAAACCACGGAGGCGCCCTTGTATTCCTCGCAATTAGCTCTGACGGAAGGCAACCATTGCGAGGCCAAGACACAGACCAAACTCTGTGTCCAACAAGAATATTCTCTGATTAATAAACTATATCTACTGTGAACTTTACGTGGAAATTGAGAAACGTAAAACAGACAAATATCTCGACGACGAAATTACAGATATTGTTTCCTATTTTCTGCTGAATGATTCTAATCAAAGACGAGATATGCTAATTACTGCCATGTTATCCTTATGATATGAGAATATCTATTTTACTCGTCATACCATTGCTTTAAAATATTTGTATACCGCTTTTGGATGCCAAATAAAACTACTATTAATACTACTACTACTGTTGTTGTTGTTGCTGCTGCAACTATTATGGGGTAAAAAGCCAACTAGTGATTAATTTTAATTGACTAATACTTAGGGCTTCATAGTTAGATAGTGTACCTATTTCGTGGACTATTACAAATTACAAACATTAATAGGAGATTGTGGGTTTGTCTGTTATTGTGCGATGACGAAGAATATTATAATTTTACAAAAATAGCAATGTGTTGATGATGTTTCAATAAAGTTCTTCTTTTCCGATGTGTTTGTGTAGAACAAATCAGTATTAGTTTTCACAAGCTATATAACGTTGTACAACTGTCGTGAGTACCGGTGAGATGTGTGGTTGTAGGACGTTTCGGCCAGTGTTTCATCCATGGATGTTTCGTCCACGGCCGTGCACCCCTGCACATTAGGTTACTTTAACAATAAAACAAACATTCGTCTGTAATTTTAAGTGACTTCAAGAGGATGTCACTAAATGAGAAACTCAAACTCTGGAAAGACAAAGGGATTTGGTTTAAAAAATCAGTGAGGAGGCAATTGGTGAGTGAAATTGATTACACTATAATACATCATCATATACATCAAATTTATTACAATGCATATAAACCCAATGGAATTATAGCTAATTCCATTGAGTTAATCTGTCAACATGGAAGTTATTCTGAAATATGGGCTCTAAATATTTGTAAATTATCGGTATTTACAATTTACACCTACAGATATCACATTAAATCATATTTATGTACATTTAATAAAAAAATAGGATATAGCCGAAGCGTCCACCCTGAATATTTTCTGTGACCAAAATGTCCAAGGGTGTATGGCCGTGGCCGAAACGTCCGTCTACCGATATCTGTGTCGTGTCAGGCCTGTACTCCAGGATGTCCGTTCCGGGCCACGCGTCCGCGCAAGTACCGCGACGAACTCGGCATTAGATCCAATTACTGGCTTTGCTTGTCTGATTGTGGGCATTAATTGTTCCAAATATATAACATATAGAGAGAATGGGAATTAGATTTATTTGATTAGGAATAATGTATCTACGTTAATCTCTAATATACAGGTAAATAGAGCGAGGGTTCAAACGAGTACAGGTATGTGTATCTACAGCTCACCCACCTCATCGAAACAATCACAAAGAGAATAACCAAATCTGATCGAGTAATCGATGATTCGAAATGATTAATTATTATCCATTATGTCTGTTCTGTTATCAGTATTTATTATCATAATCGTATCCTGTCTTCCATATGAGCCAATTGATGCCAGTCTCACCAATGCTGTGCACGTATTTGTTTACGCATGCATGTAATCACATAAGCATATAGCTAGCCATCCATTTGTCACTATCTTTCATGCCCTTCTCCTCAGTCCCCGCAAGTGATGCTCTCAGTGCCACTGTACACAAAATGCTAATTGTCACTGGAAGTGTCAATAATAATATTCTCTATAATTTTTGGGATTCTGTACGTGTATTTATATATATATATGACAAAATACAATATTATATAATTTCTTCTAATGTTCATATTAGGGTTTTGCTGTGAAATGTCTTTGAACGGTCTGTGCTAATAATGGCCATTAACTAAATTGGTGTCATTGTTGTTATGCTTGAATTGATTAACTATATATATATATATATATATATATATATATATATATATATATAAGCCATACTATAATGTCAAATGTCAATGGTTTCTTTTCCAAACAGACTATATCCACCAGCTGATATCGTAATACCACCGAAATTAACACAATAGTGAATAAATCATATTTCACAAAAGGCTTCAAGCTGACAAATCTTAATGAAGTTGGCCAGTGACCAAAACAAAACATGAAGTTGAAAAAACCTCCAACAAATATATACTCAACTCGGTGAAGAACTCGGGCCAAAATAATACCATCCAACACAATAGTGTTCTGTAATAATATCCAGGCAGGGCGAGTAGGGGGCCTACATTAGAAAAACCGGAACACAATCCTAACATTACATGGTTTGAGGACAAACAACTGAATGTTTAAGTCTTAACCCGAGTAGACATTGGCAAGGCTTTGACAGGAAGCCACATTTCATGAAGCAATGACTAAATTATTACAGATTGTGTCATATACTCTGTGTGTGTGCGTGTTTATGTGTTTTTTGCGTGTGTGCGTGTGTGATATATATATATATATATATATATATATATATATATATATATCCAACAAAACCACATGAAGGCACGTGTATATATCAGCGAGCTAGGCTTGAACAATGAGACACACCTGAAGCGGTCTTCAATGTTGTTATGCAAATTTTGACATAGGAACAGCGCTAAGAATGTCACACACAATTAAACATATTAATCAGACAGACACAATTATGACAGTATCTGTCAAATTCCTATATCAGTGAACTGTCCATATAAGATTAATAAGCATAATAACAATGTTTGTATAGATTATTAGATAAATATCATAAATCTCTGACCTGACAATAGACACAATGAATTAAGTCAATACTATGTATGGCAATATCCCTCGCGGCCAGCATATTTACCAAGAAAACATCGCGCCACAACCAACCGGCTTCAGAAACCACCTGTCTTCAGCGCCTATAAAGTAAGTTTCCTATATGTAATAATTACATACGTTAAAACATGGTTTAAGACACCACTTATGTCTATTTCTATTTAAGAAGCATCTCGAGATGGAAGTTCCAAGGCTCGTCTTTTAAGAGAGGGATTTACTGTACTAGCGATGGCGGCTATATACAAATATATATGTTTGGATTATATATGATTTTGTTTGACAATCCCCCCCCCCCCCCCATCCATCCAGATATTTATAAAGATAACTATTTTTAACACGACCATTTATTCTAGTAGTTTAATATCGATATATATATATATATATATATATATATATATATATATATATATATATATGACTTCAACAGATCTTTTATGGGCTAGAAGTTCAGGAGGGAGGGGGTGGGTGGGGTAACGGTTAACATAGGAGTGAGTGAGGTTTATCTATAAGAACATTAAGAATTTCAATTAACAGGATCACGAAGATATCCAGAAACCAATAATTATAGAAATTGCCAATCATCAAGTGGCTCACAATTAGGTCATTTTAGGTTTTTTTCCCTGTTAATAAAACCGTGACTGTACCTGAAAATATGCACAAATCTAGTAGGTAATATTCTGTGTACCGTACTAAATCATATTTTAAAGTTAAGCACGTTTTTATTATACGTTTAATCAATTGTGGCATAAACATCGAGATTATAAAGCCTGTCTATATTTCATATTAGCGGAACATCCGAAGTTGCTAGAGAAATAATGCACTCAGTTGGTGACCACTTGCTTGAAAGAAAAATTCACCCCCCCCCCCAAAAAAAACAAACAACAACACACAACAACAACCTCCATGGTAATTCTGCACAAATGCTTTTTGCTTTAACTGTGATTTGGCCACTTGTTCCCAGTGTGAATATACTCTGATGCGCAGGACTTTCACTAAATGAGCTGTGACTGGTGCAAGTTCACAGTTGGAACTGAGAAAGTCTAACTGATCGCAGAGATCTTTATGTAAATGGAAAGTGGTACATTAAAGTTTCGAGAATTTTCTAGAACCTCTCGAAAATAGTCTTACACTATCTGCGCCTTTATCGACACAGTAAAGCAAGTCGGTGCAAGCTGAGTGTTGTTGTGACAATGGCATTGTGCAATACGCATTGTATATTAAACAATAGAGGCCCATTTGTTTACTGCAGCCGTGGGGGGTATAGTATATTTAATGCTGTTGCAGGAGGACGCGGCTTCTGTGCAAGCTGAATCTTGTTTGGTAGAAGTAGCCTCATTTTGTCCTCCCGCGACCCGAGATGACCTCGGAGGACAAATCCAATGTGTCCGTGACATTTACATCATAAGTTGTCCCTACTGAATCTCGTTGGACGTTTTCTAGAGCGTTCCATACCGATTTACATCAGAACATCAACAAACAGATTTACGTTCACAAACATTCACAAACGTCTAAGAGATAATACATAATACGATCGCAGTCATACTTCCATTATCCATTCTTCCATCACAATCATTATGGAATATAGTACTTTCACTGAACGTCGCCATTACAACATTTTGTACTTACCCTAAATGTTGACATGCTCTAAAGCCGGGTCTCGGAGCGGAGATCTGAGGTCTTGTTGAGTTACCGTACGGAAACGACCCTCTACATATGTCATTTAACATCAGATCGAGGTCACTAGCTAAACTGTTTAACCACTGAAATATAAAAACACAATATTCGGTTTTTAAAAAAACATCCTGAATGGCCTCATCTGAGCCGATGTCTTACTGTTATTGAACCTCACTCACTCACTCACTCATTCACTCAATACTAATTTTTTTAAACAACACTAGTTAGAGTTTGATCAATTATTATGCTGACCAGAATATTGTACTGGATAAAGTGGCTCATTCGTGTTTGATGAGTGAGTGAGTGAGTGAGTGAGTGAGTGAGTGAGTGAGTGAGTGAGTGAGTGAGTGAGTGAGTGAGTGAGTGAGTGAGTGAGTGAGTGAGTGAGGCTCAATTATACATCGATATAAAAGGTCACCCACTGTCGTTTCCTTTTAGTCGCCTCTTACAAAATCCAGAACAGCACAGTCAGCCAATTCTAGGCCCCGATCCGAGAAGCTAAGTTTTGTGCCTGATGATAAATATACTTTTCCAACTTTATTCCTGTACACATTATAAAATTCATTTTAAAAATTATAAAATTCTGGTTGTGTCACAGACTGACGTTCTGGTCGTGTTATAGACTGACGTTCTGGTCGTGTTATAGACTGACGTTCTTGGTCGTGTTATAGACTGACGTTCTGGTCGTGTTATAGACTGACGTTCTTGTCGTGTTATAGACTGACGTTCTTGTCGTGTTATAGACTGACGTTCTTGTCGTGTTATAGACTGACGTTCGTGTTGTCGTGTTATAGACTGACGTTCTTGTCGTGTTATAGACTGACGTTCTTGTCGTGTTATAGACTGACGTTCTTGTCGTGTTATAGACTGACGTTACAGTGCCTTCTAGTTCTGTTTTCGTTTACCATACCACCAAAATAACGATGTCTCATACGCACGCTCTTTTATTTTATTCGTGTGTGTGTGTATGTGTGTGTGTGTGTGTGTGTGTGTGTTTGTGTGTGTGTGTGTGTGTGTGTGTGTGTGTGTGTGTGTGTGTGCTGTGTGCGTGCGTGCGTGCGTGCTAAACAAAACAAAATACGAGCACTGTCTCCCTTTAAACAACTCTTCCTATTTACAATAATACACCGTCCTCTCTATTATAAACAATATATTATAAACAATTATCACACAATAGCCCTGAGGGGTCATCGGGAACTACCCTAAAGTAACATAAAAATGGTTAATGTACAATATCCATCTGTATAAAGTTACATCTAAAACAGACACGGACACGACAAACAGACACACCGCTCCCATCTGATCTTCTTATCTATGCGCTTCTCTAATAATGTACGGCATCAGATGATTGATGTGTGATTACTGAAAGCTAAGATTGATCACTGACATAACACGACTCAGTACTGTCATTGTTTGGGTATTGTTATAGTGATTCCTGAGGATAGCGCGCGCGAGTATGTGTGTGCGCGCGCGTGCGTGCGTGCGTGCGCGCAAAACGCCAAAGTCCATACCACCCCCACCTACAAAAATGCCACAAAGACAACAACAATAACAACAACAACAACAATTGAAAGATAAAATTCCCTTTACCCCCCTGTCTCCTAAAGCTTAGAAATATTAGTTTAATATCAATATTATTCTAATATCAATATTATTCTAGTATCAATATCATTCTGATGTAAAATCTTCTGAATCTCAATCTGAGGCAAGCTGACATAACATAAAGCCCGTTAATGCGACGACTAATATGGTTGCTGACGTAAAATTATAAATATAATTTTAGAGCCATAAAAACATTTGTAATAATCTACACGCACACACACATACACGCACACAGTGAGACAGACAAATGCACTCATTGTTACACACATATTCATACAGACAGCTTCCCGGAACACATCCCGGGAATTAGACAAGACAGACGTCTGGCTGACTGACTGACTGACTCACTCACTCATTCACCCAATCACTCACAGACATGATGCTAAAACCTTTAATATTGACTACATACGGCGACAAACAGTTTTTTTTCTATACTCATCACAACTAACAAAAGCCACTTCGGTAACCGTATTTACTTAAGGCGCCTCGTTTTCGGTCCAATTTTATGTACTCGAACACCCCTTAGAAGATATTCTAAGTTAATCACGTATTTGTTTTGACTGGATGCGTGAAGAATACCAGGTATTGCATGATCTTTGTCTGCCTCCCGACACCGAGTTACATCGTATATTTTAGCTAACATCTGGAAAAGATCTACATATTAACGCAGATTTTAACGCAGACATTTAAGCGTCTTGTTCGCTTTTTAATCGGGGCTTTCTGTTGGGGCAAGGGGGGGGGTCCGAGGTTTTATTTTGGGGCGGGGGGGGGAGATTTTCGGGGTTTTCTGTTAGGGCAGAGGGGGGGGTGGTTATCGGGGTTTTCTGTTGGGGCAGAAGAGGGGGGGGGGGTATTCGGGATTTTATGTTAGGGCAGAGGGGCGGGTTATTCGGGGTTTTCTGTTGGGGTGAGGGTGGTCGGTGTTCACATGCCAAAGAAGACAAAGAGTTGAGACTCTACGACTTTTACCGGATTCCCGACGTCCATCATAAAATAGGAATTAAACATTAGATTGGGTCAAGATGGACAGTAAAAATAGGTTATTTTCAGTTATTTGTTGAGTCACAAAAAAACAGATGCTGGAGACGCCATTGTTGTGTCGGATGTTATTTTACCAAAATTTGGTTAATCGTTTAAAGTATGATGATGACGATGATGATGATGGTGGTGATGATGGTGATGATGATGACGATGATGATGATGATGATGATGATGCCGGATTTTATTCCGATTTCAATGACACAAATAGACGACTGACTATTTAAATAATACATAGCCAATCGATCCACGCATCAGTTGGATTCAGCCTACACCCCATCCATCCATCCATCAATCCATCCATCCACCAATCCATCCATCCAACCACCCATTCACCAATCCATCCATCAAACCACCCATCCAACAATCCTTCCATCTAGATATCCATCCATCCTTTTACCAATCCATTCATCCATCCAGCCACCAATCCATCCATCCACCCATACTGCCATACAGCCACACCACTTGTTTTTCGTCCTCATCCGTCCGTCCATCTATCCATTCGTTCTTCAACCCATCCGTCAACCAGTTTGTTTATTCCCACGTCAAAATGGCCACATCCACTCAACGTAAACACCAAAAACAGTCCAGACCAGTAAACAACGATACAACTACAACTTACTCTTTGACTCCTAGAAGCCATCGTCAACGCATTTTCCAGATCATTAAATCGACTCCGTCAGTTGCCCTACATCAGATCAACGACCCAATAAATGTTCCACCGTACAGCAACATTTCCGGTTCATTCGGTCACACGGAAGACCAGGACGTCTCTTCCACGTCACTTCGGTATACGGCGTGACGCCCACAAACAGCCACAAAATGTTGCCCTTTCCAGATCTTACATCGGCTACTATACGTCTATAATCCCGCCGTTTACAACTCTTAGATATAGATCATTCCGGAGACAAAGCCCGTTGTTCATTCCCGAGTGTCTGCATCCTGTAGGAGTAAGGTACTAAAGTAAGCCAGTGGGTGACGGACGAATGACGGATGCTGTTGTCATTGGTAACAAATAACGCAACCAGACACGTAATAACATAATTCCACTCGGAAATGTATTCTAACACCAAAAGTAGAATCAGGAGTCGACAGATTATGGTCGACAACGATGTTCAGAATATCGTCCGGATCGCTGAACGGTTTAGATCCAGTTTCGGCCGTCGACGTACCGATGATATCCGAGCCAGGGGATTTCTCCCTCTCCACGTTCAGGAGCAACTGACGCCAGATTTTCATTCAGCTTCCTTCGACCGACGCGATTCCCGGAATGTCATCGTCACCGGGTCGTTATGGGGCCAGAAACGGGCAGCTCATCCTGTATCTTCTATATGTGACGGTGTCGGGATGACGGATAATAGGATGGTGCCTGGTTGTCCTGTGTGCCGCCTGTGTGACCCGATACGAGGCTGTCTCTTCAGTTACACCATCAATGAATGCCAATATGAACTCAGATGGAGTAAACTGCATGGTAGGCGCCCAAATTGAGCAACCAAACCCCCCCCCCCGGTGTGTGTGTGTGTGTGTGTGTGTGTGTGTGTGTGTAGGAGTTCCTGGTTAAGGAAAGATTTAGCTACGGGGGGAGGGACGTAGGCCATTACGTTCAGATGGAGGCGTAGATTACGCTGCGCCAATATAAAGGCCACGCGGGGAGATTTCACATGGTGAGCCCAGAACCCTACCCCCCCCCACCCTCACCTCCAGGGGGACCAGCCCAAGTAGTACTTCGGCATGCCATTTGTTGCTGATCAATAACATAATATCCCCCAACAGACAGCCCAACGGGCAATCATAAACGGCCCAATGATGAACGCCGACTCCAGAACTACAAACGCCGCAACCGCCACAACCACCACAACCACCGCAACCACCATTACCACCATGGTGCCATGATCCCGCCAAAGGAAACAATGGCTGGCTGCGGCACAATGCACCACGTCAACTATTGTGCCGTCAAAATATCAGTTTATAACTCGCCAAACATCTGTTGTCCTTTTCGTTGTCATGGCAATAATTGTTGCCTGTTATTACATCCCATTTATTAATCATTAAAGTGTACGGGAGCTGATATTATCACAATGAGACAGTAACCAGAAGTTAGATGTATCGAGGACTACACTTCTGTAATACCATATCTTCTAATTAAATATTAAATTGAAGTCGATATAGCGCTCTAATGAGATATTGAAGTTTGGTAATTATACGATACGAATGGGTAGAATTTAATTATACATCATCAAACAATGGGCTGGCTCCATGGTCTAACTTGTAGCGCGATTGTCCACAGATATAAACCACCTGGGTTCAAACCCCGGCCGGGCTATGACGGAAAGGTGTTTCATATTTCGCCTTTCGGGGGGTCGCTCGGCCCATTAAACCTAGCCTGCGCACACTGAAGTGGCAGTAAAACAGCAACATTTACATCATTACACACACACACACACACACACAGAGAGAGAGAGAGAGAGAGAGAGAGAGAAAGAGAGGTAACTTCCTGTTGTTATCTTTTAGTATCGTCTTAGAGGTTTAGGTTTAGGTTTTGTTGTTCGGGGAGAATCGTCTTAGAGATAAACGTTGACGTTTATAACAGGCCCCCACCCCACGGGGGGGGGGGGGAAGGACAGTGGGGCGGATGATATAAACCACGTGATTTGACTTTTTACTGAAAGCATTAATTTGACGATTAAACAAACCCGTGAGACAGATATTTGAGCATTCAGACAAAACTCAAATCTCAAAAGGCCATACATACAATATTTGCCCAACAAGACCCTCAACCGGGTTATCAACTATACTTTTGGCCACGACTTGGCCACATTTTTTCAGCCGCCGTGGTTTGTCGATGGTCGTGTTACAGCGCAAACATTAATCAAATGAGGAGAGGTTTATATCCAAACATATATCACCTTCGGAGCTGAAACTGTACATAAAGAGGGCAGTATCTCCTGAGACCCTGCTGAGGTGAAGATTACTATATTTGTTGACTGTTAGCGAGTGAAAGTAATTTTGATGTTTGACGTCTGATGGTAACGAACAGGGGGATAATAATGTGCTTTCTCAACGCCATATAATAATAATAATAATAATAATAATAAGAATAAGGAATTTACCAAACTGAATTTACCCTGATCTCAAACATTATCATAGAATAATGGAAATTTGTGTTTCTTAGTTTCTTAGCAGTTGATTGATAAAGGCGAGATAGCGCGCGCGCGCGCAAACACAAACGTACACACCACACACCACACCACACACACGACAATGGCACAGATATGTCAGTGATACATAAGACTGGGGAGAGACATTACACATCTCAATAATGTAAATCACTGTTCGGGTTTCGGTCCCCAGATGAATTATCCACATGTTGTAATCACCATTTGTAACGCTTTGTTTCAGTGCCCTTTGACCCTTGGCTAACCCCCCAACCCCATACACTCACTCACTCACACACACACACACACACACACACGCGCAGTCTGCACAATGTCTGTCAGTCCGAGCTGATGCCATCATTACTGCAAACATAAACAAACCACGACATCACACACACACACACACACACATACACACACACAGAGAGAGAGAGAGAGAGAGAGAAGAGAAGACTATAAGACTGGGTACACGACATTTTATCAGTCATAGTAATTGTTTATGAGACATTTTATTTTGTCAAAGATTTGGTTTATTTTAACCGTTACCAGAGAGACAAGTCACCACCGCACACCGTTATAGAGTAATATTATCCAAATGAATAATAATAATAATAATTATTATTATTATTATGTTGAATATTGTTAACTACTACGGGTAGTATACAGATCAGCACCGAATTCTTACCATCACCGCAACATTTTTAAGAACTATTTTGTTCATCTTAACACATATTTATCTTTGTTGTTTTCTGGTTAAGGTCAAGTACTGATAGATCTGTTCTTCTTCTAGTCATTATTTTATTGGTATTCGTTATTATTTTCTTCCTATCTGCACAATTTCCCGTACAATCCGATGACAACTTTAACTTCCTTGGAAGTATACCGTTTCTAGCTGGTTAATTATAACGATTACTCGTTTATGGGCTAATGCCTAATCAGACATTGGAGCAGACGAAAAGACCGGTCAACAGCCAGTTGGTGGATTCAATCGGAGGACCTTGTCGTTTCTAGCTCAGTTCTCTACTACCGGCCTTCCAGAGACGGCTCGGGGCCCTAACTGGTGGCGCAGTTGACCAGAACTCTCTAACATCCGGATACTGGCTTCACGAGGGATGTTTCATCATTTCACTTCGGCTGATTACCTTTGGATGTCGCTAGGGCCATTATCACTACCGACTTACCAGTACCCAATACTGAGATAACAACAATTAAGCCAAAAGCCACTTAATTAACACTTAGAAAGGTTACACAGAACTGTAAAGAGCAAAAGTTTTGTTTCTACGATATCATTAATTGGTGGATGACACAGTATCTGTCTCAGTAGTTAATGTTTGATATGGCGGTGTCATGGGAATCTTTAACCGCACGCAGTCGCACGTACACACACGCACACACATGCGCGCGCGCACGCGCATCTGCTTATTTATACATGAACACAAATCACCTACTGGGAATGCACAATTCCAATGCTACTCGAAGGCAAACTCATAAATTGTATCGTAATACAGAAATTTCACATCCCGCTGTTCTGGAATCCCACAAGAGGCCAGTTTATCTATTGGTGAAGGCTAACTGCATCGTAAATTTTATCTATACAGAAGATCTTCGATTTTATCTAAATGAATAATATAAAACTGGAGTAATTTGCTAAATAAACAGCCACGAGCGTAGAAAGAACATAAAGCAAGCATAACTGATATAGTTATGCACGAACCATTTATATTACGATGTATATTATCAGAAATGATACACAGGTTTTGAATTAGACCTGACCTAAATACAAGTGACCCCCAAACAAGTAGTATCGTAATGGTGATATGAATATTGTAGTGTACTGATAGGCCAATAACACATGACAACACTTTGGATGTCCGCAACTGTTGGATTTTGTAAATGCATGCGATCTGCTACGAGCCGATGTGGTAATATCGCGCACAAAATGTAAACAAGTGCAGCAACGATCAGATCTGTCAAAATTTACTTCATTTACCAAATACTCGTTTCCGATTATTTTCGCCGCCGGGCATTGGGCTGGCCGTGTGGCGCCGCCACCCTCCAAACAAACGTCTCGGGCACGCTGTTTATATTGTTATTTACCTTAGCGATGGAAGTCAGACATGTTGGTTTATAGCCGGGCGATCCAGACGATGGCGAAGATCCCGAAGATCCAGACATTTTCCGCGGCACAGTCGCATTCTAATGAACGCTCACACACCACGCGGCGCTCCGGAGTAATGTAATTCCTCGGACGGGATAACAACAACTTCTTCCCTCGTCGAACTCGTTATAAATAGTTAGGCACCGGTCGGTTTATCCCGGAAACTCGACTCACCGGTACGAACTCGCAAACTGATATTCGACTAACGAGTTGGCGGCGAATTAAAACTTAATAATTTCCGACATTTGCCGGCTCAAGTTAGGTTCATCCGGAGTCAACGCATAAACAATCCATAACGCGGTGGATTGGCGGCTAGCTGAAGGCGGTAACCAAAAAAGAGAACGATCCAGACACGTGTTAAGGGAACCCCCAAGTCTGCAGCCTAGAACTAACCGTGTCTGACAAACGTTGATAATGGCGGGGAACACTCGAAAAACATCCCCACAACCAACATCGAACCAAGCCTCCCACACTTCACGTACGTGTTTAGAACTGGAAAACGGGGTACGGTGTTTTCCCCTTTCTTTCTAAACTTTTTTATGCCCACCAACAAAATCACCACCGCCACTCGAAAATATATGGCTAACCTCGGAACGCATTATGACGCAATCAATCACTCGGTTATCGAAAATGCGTCCACGCCACAACTGGTCAACAATTGGTTCTATTTAAAATTCTGGCTCTCCACGCTTACCCCCCCCCATAAGATTCCCCGAGAGGAGGAGAAGATCCCGAACCATCTCTGTGATAGTTTTATCCCGTTTCTCGTCATCGTCGTTGAAAGCGGGCCCTTCATATTTCAGAAGCGTGTACTCCCACCGTTCCATCTGCGAGAGGGAGTGTCGGGTCGACTTAAGAGAGCTAATATCTTCCAAGTGTTTAACGGTGTTAGCACGTGATTTACGCCAATTATTGTTTAATTGGCCGCTAGGTGGAGTTTCTGGGCTTCCATCCAACCTACCCCCTCCAGGATTCCGGTTGATCGCGAGCACGCACGCGTTCACGGTGTTGGGTCAAAATGGAGAACGACGTACCCTAAGAGTATTATGGGATGTCCAAGTTAGAAAGCCATGGATGGGTGTAGCAGAGGATTATCCGCAACATGAAAATGGCGATTGCTGGTTTTTTTTTGGGGGGGGGGGTGCCGTCCAAATAACAACTGGACGGCTAATACAGTGCATCCGTTTAATTGTTTGCGCGCGTGTACGCGGGCGTGCGTGTGCGTGTCTGTGTGTATGTTTACCTTTTTGCCTGTCTGCCTGCCTGATTTTCAGTGGTCAGGCTACGTCCATCCGTGTTGTTATTTATATAATTGCTACGCTGCATAAGAAACGAGGTATGTTATACATCAATGGAGGATGGGGCGGGTGGGGGGGGGGAGGTTGAGTTATTTCCATACACTTCTGGCTTCTGGCAACCCCTATCAATGTGTTCATGTCAACATTACGTCTGCCTGTTGTATGTGATTAAGTTTTGCTTTGCTGCACACTGAATAAACCGTGTTCTATTTTATTGTATTGTAATTAGTAACGAATAACATCTAAATTTATGTAGAAAACATCCACTACTGTAGCATTTTGGCTCACTACTCACATCACCGACCCGGGACGATAACAAATAATTTCATAAATCTCCGACAGGGATCTCGCACTCTCCAGAACGGCAGGAAGTTGGCCTTTTATTTATTTGCCATCCCCGACGCTTCTGATCAGTAACAGGTTCGGCGCCCGATCATTCCGGATCAATGTGATCCAGATTTTTTATTTCTGGATACCAGATGCCAACCGCGCGGTGGTTAGCTCATGTTAGGAACAACAACTAATAGGACAACTCGGATCGGCCGGCAACTAGCGGAATACTTCCCGCTATTGAACTGATCCAGAACTGAGGAAAGCCTCGGACGATAAAGATGAGAAATGAAGAGCGATAATGAGGGATGCTGCGGATAAGGAAGCTTTGAGGAATGTTTACTCAGCACCGCCATATACTGTTTGGTATAAAGTCCTCGGTGTCCTTGGTCCACTACGATAGCACAGCTGTTAGTGTATTGTACTGGAAATCTCCAGTTATCAGCTAAACCAACCACTCACTGACCCCAAGATGCTCTCTTAAAAGCAATCCTTTGGATTTGGGCTTTATCATTTTAGCCCATTTATTCCCCCCCCCCCCGCATGTCCTAAACAGTCTCCTAACAACATCTCATTATGCTCGCATGGCTTTACACATCACTCACTCAGTCAATGATCTCTGAAATATTGAACTAAAACTGCCAACCAACCACACTGTACGATTAGAAACACATCCGGAACATTTCATTGTTAAACATCCCCCCTGTACAGTCAGTATAATAGGATACGTGAACTAGTATTGTCTTAGACATGTGCTGGCAATTGTTTTTCTCAGCAATCATTGTTGTTGTTGTTGTTTGTTTGTTTGTTTTTTGTTTGGGGTTATATATATATATATATATATATATATATATATATATATATATATATATCGATCTTTTAGCTTTTATTGTCATATTTTGGCCAAATTATTGAAAGAACTTAATTTTGTTTAACCTTCGACAGTTATCAGAAGAATGGACAATTGGACATACAAAGAAAGTCAGGTGGAATTTGACAGAGGGTTGGAGGAAAAACCTACCCATCCAACTAACAGCTATATTAATTTTAGAATACAGTTAATATTTGTTATCATTTTTTCCTGGACGATCTAATCGGAATAAAGAGTAGAGTACAAATAGCATCATATTACGTTGATACAAACGTGGAGCAAACTGGAATAACTTGACCTATAACATCTAATTAATCTATAATCAAATTAAAGAACAGTATGTGTGGGGGGGTGCGTGCGTGGGATCCACCCTAGGAATAGGTCTATCTCTCTCTCTCTCTCTCTCTCTCTCTCTCTGAGAGCTCTATCTCTGTCATCAAGTAAAATAAAAATGTTTGGTCTCTATTCGAATGACTGATGAATCACCTACACATAATAACAATGTTTATAAGTTTATGGATGTATAGATTTTGTGGAAGTATGAATTGTTATGGATTTATAGGTCTTCGTACCATGATATAGTCCCATCACGCACAAGAGAGAGAGAGAGAGAGAGAGAGAGAGAGAGACAGACAGACAGACAGACAGACAGATCCCCCCCATCCTCCGACCACTATCCCATAGCTATAGAGTCTGTTTACATTCTAAATGTCGCTATCATTATAACTACACCTTGGTACAAGACAGACATCTTCCTCAGAGGCATCATTAATTAGGGATGGGAATGTCTGAGATGTAATCGCTCAACTATACAATCAGTTACTGATGTGTAATCACCGCCTGTAATCAGTTATCTCTAATCAAACATCATCAATCGGTGAACAAAGAGTCTCGATCCTACCGAACATTCCCACATTTCCCATGTAGCAATATGTGTATCACGTTTCTGACGACTAACTTTAGATAAAAGTATCCAGAGATCACGAGATAAGGACCAACGAAAACAAAGCAAAACGATTACAATCTACATCAATAATCGTAAATTTGACTTTTTTACTTTATGATTCCAATCAAAAAGTCTGCAAATATCAGATAACGAAAGCAGAATTTCTAAGACTGCGTGTGTTAAAGGTTCATTACGGTATTCACTCGACCGTGACATAATAGTCATTTGCCATCGTTTTCTCATTAATTAGTAAGTTATGTCTGCGTACGTGAGGGCATGCGTGCGTGCGTGAGGGCCTACGCGCACGCACGCGCGTACACAACACACACACACTAAAGTGTCCTTAATTTGAAGCTACCTAATTTATTCAAAATAGCGTTTAGCGAAGTTTACGTTTATTTATCAAAGTTTGCAGTGAGCCCGCTTGCTTGCTGCAAATTATTTCTACGTATGTTACTCGATTATGGTGTAACTTAAACAATTCAAGCTACCACGGGTTTCATCAGTACAGTACACTTTATCATACCATAGCACAGTATCCATACAAAGCCCTTCGCAATTGAATCAAACTCCGTAAGCAAAATGGGAGATACCGCCGTCGAAAATGTCGGTTCTCAAAAATTCATACTTGCCCTCAAAACGACTAACGAATGGAACTAAACACCAGATAATACCATAAGTGAGAGATTGGAGACAACAGACAATCTGCTCGTAAGGATGGCGAGATGAGTGAACATACTACCGTCTCCTGAATAGATCTATATATAACGCTTCCTTGAGGACATTCATTCTGTAACCAGAATCAAATCTTCGCTTCATTGAAGTGTTCACCTTTGACTGATTTTGTACGGCTTTGAATATTTGAGCATCTTTGATGGCCGCAGAATGAAGTTCTCACAGTCGACACAGTCTTGCAGAGACAAAAAGACAGAAGATTAGAAGACGCCTCAATCGTGGCAACATCCCCGGGATGGAGCAACGTCAAACGAGAACGAGGTCGGCCTAGATCACGTCCGTCGGTGTGACCCGAATGGGTGGTCACGTGAACGAAAACGCGAACAACCTGAAACGGGCCTAAAACAAACGCTGATACTCACCCCTTTAAAATGCATCATGGTTCGTTGTCGTCGACGCCAGTCGGCGATGGGCTCGGTTCCACGTGACGGATGTTTCATCCGATTCGTTCAAACCGTGATAACAGCACGATCGTATTCGCTTTCCTGCCAGGCCGATGCAGATTGTAGAAACATCTTCGGGGATCCAGAAGAAAGCAATAGTTTCGGCGGGGTAAGGACGGTGAATCAGACCCCGCAAGCAAGAAATGACTAGCAAGGTATTACCGATAGATTCCTAGTAATGAATCCGACGCCTTCGACGGAACACGTGTAGCCAAAGCGCAACAAATCTCCCGGACACATTAACCCGATCGTCTCATTAGTCCAGAATTACTCAGCTATCCACGGAGATGAATCAGCCTCATTACTGGGAAGCGGTTTCTACGAACGAACAAGTTCCCGGTCAGCATCCGGAATGATCCAGACCAGCCCGGCACGAGAGTGGTCAATAACCGGACAGTGGAGCGATGAAAGGCCGCGGCCCGCTCATTAGACCATGTGGCTATCATCTGGAGGCGAATCCCAGGCAAGTTTTCCCGACATGTCGAGTTTGCCGACTCCCGGATGCTCGTAGCTCCGGGTTTAAAGACTCGCTGGACAATGACATCCAAGTCAGGAATGAAAACTCTGCCAAGCCCAGCTCTCTCTCTCTCTCTCTCTTCGCGTGTGTTTGTAATACAACCAGAACAACACACACACACACACACACACACACACACCATTCCTCAACTTTCTAAACAGGTCCCGGCAAAGAACTACACGTTTTCGGGAGGGGGGGGGGGCGTCATTCCAGTACAACCGAAATGGCTCATTACACCTAGGAATAAACAAGAAATAAATCTTCCGCGGAAATTTAATCGAATTGAAAACCATTTCACTGCAGGTGTTAACTGAGGGTGTTATATCTTTGACCCGGGCCTGGCCTTTCTAACCTCACCAAACTAAACGCACGAACAGACTTTTCTTATTTACTTTGGTAAATAACAACTGTTGGTTTTTCTTTAGCCACTGCATAGCCGAGGAATGCTGTTGACTAGCCATAACGAACCACCAATGAGAGAGGAAACTTATGCAACAATACCGCGCTGATGTGCTGAACAAATGCGATGCCAGCTGTCTGTAATGTATATTACAAACTGTCGTCTCGGTATTTCCGCCTCTTCCAAGTCAATAATCATAAAACGTGTGGCGTTCTTTACCAAATGTTTACGCAGCAAAAATGGATCTTTTCCGCGCTCGAACTAAATTAATGTTTGCAGTTGAGAAGATAAATATTATTAAATGTCGAGATCCGACTAGACTACTTCAATTCGGTATAAATGTGAGCTGGGTATTTCTGAGCTTATTGTTCTGTGCGACGCAGTTAAAACTGGGTCAGGTCATAAGTTATGGTTGAAACTTAAAACCATAACCGGGATAGATTTAGTATTACTGAACAGATACGAAACTCAAACCCATTTATATATTTCTGGTATGGTAATAGTTCTGAAACATAAACATTAAAAAAGCCCCGCAAGACATTTCTATTTCCACGCAGCACACATCGCACAGAGGCGGGATAATATATTCCGGATCCCATACGATTCCCATATTTCAATGTTCCGAGAGTTTGTTCTATGGTTAGACAACTCATTGATCCGGCACCGAGTGTTCCGACAGCCCAATGTTCCGAGAAGTTCGTATTCCACCCAAAAACGCAGCGTTTCGACACTATGCTAGTAACTTCAATGTAGAGGGATTGCAAACAGCAAGATTGGACTGCTGAAATGTTAGGATATCACAATGTGGAGTAGGTCAAGCATTGGTAAGGCGTTACCTATGTCTTAATATGCAAATACTTTATTCTCGGTAAAATATCCTTTTAACCACAGCAAGCATATCCAAATTTTGTTACACTTGATATATTACAGTAAGATTGCTATACTGTTGATATATGTACACACACACACACACACACACACACACATACACGCGCGCGCCCACACACACAATTGTTTTGTGCATCTAAACAGAGAGCAGCCTACCCACCAGATAATAGCCTACCCACCAGATAATAGCCTACCTACCAGACAACGGAAATCAGCCTACCCCCAAACAATAGCCAACCCAACAAACAACAGCTTACCTAACATACAACAGCCTACCCACCAGACAACAGCATACCCAACAAAGAACAGTCTACCTACCAGACAATTCTACCCAACAAATACCAGCCTACTCACCAGACAGCAGCTTACCCACCAGATAAGAGCCTACCCAACAAACAACAGCCTTTCCAACAAACAACAACAGCCTACCCAACAAACAACAGCCTACCCAACAAACAACAGCAGCCTACCCAACAAACAACATCAGCCTATCGAACAAACAACAGCCTACTCAACACACAACAGCCACTACCCCAGACGTCTCATTCGTGTACTAACACCTGGACTATATTAGATAATAGAGTTAATCCTGAAATTAACTAAATACTTTACATTTAGCCGATCTATATCTGGAGAGTTACGTGTGTGGAATTTAAAAAAAAACCCAGTAAATCTAAAAGCCACCTGAATCTTGGATGATTGATCAAGGTTAATTATCGGAAAGAGAAACCATGAACCCTGTTTGGGAACAACACAGGATCCTATAGGAGGACGAACCTGAGATACAGAAGGCATAATCAGCAAATGACAAGTGTGTAATGGTTAGTTGGTGTAAAGCTGGTGTTAGAGTAGATATAGAGTTGGTGTGGAGTTGGTGTGGAGTTGGTGTGGAGTTGGTGTGGAGCAGGTATAGGTATATGAACTTGCCAAATGGGTGCAATATAATTAGAAAATGTCAATACACTTACTTATAGCCTAGCAGTTATTAATACACCTACCAGACAACAGTCTACCAGACAACGGTCTACCAGACAACAGTCTACCAGAAAACAGTCTCCCAGAAAACAGTCGGGGAGACAACAACCTACCAGACAACAGTCTACCAGAAAACAGTCTCCCAGAAAACAGTCTCCCAGAAAACAGTCGGGGAGACAACAACCTACCAGACAACAGTCTACCAGAAAACAGTCTCCCAGAAAACAGTCGGGGAGATAACAACATACCAGACAACAGTCTACCAGAAAACAGTCTCCCCGAAAACAGTCGGGGAGACAACAGTCTACCAGAAAACAGTCTCCCAGAAAACAGTCGGGGAGACAACAACCTATCAGACAACAGTCTACCAGAAAACAGTCTACCAGAAAACAGTCTCCCAGAAAACAGTCTCCCAGAAAACAGTCGGGGAGACAACAACCTACCAGACAACAGTCTACCAGAAAACAGTCTCCCAGAAAACAGTCGGGGAGACAACAACCTACCAGACAACAGTCTACCAGAAAACAGTCGGGGAGACAACAACCTACCAGACAACAGTCTACCAGAAAACCAACTACCAGAAAACCAACCTACCAGAAAACCAAGCTAGCAGATAACAGTCTACCAGATAACAGTCTACCAGAAACCGAACCTACGAGATAACGAGACAACAGCCTCCCCAACAAGCAGTAGGCTACCCACCAGACAACAGCCTACCCAACAATCAAAATCCAATCCATTAGACAACAGCCTACCCAACAATCAACAGGCTATCCACCAGACAACAGCCTACCCAACAATCAGCAAGCTACCCACCAGACAACAGCCTACCCAACAATCAGTAGGCTACCCACCAGACAACAGCCTACCCAACAATCAAAAGCTAATCCATTAGACAACAACCTACCCAACAAACAGCAGGCTACCCACCAGACAACAGCCTACCAAACAATCAGTAGGCTACCCACCAGACAACAGCCTACCCAACAATCAAAAGCCAATCCACCAGACAACAGCCTACCCAACAATCAGTAGGCTACCCACCAGACAACAGCCTACCCAACAAACAGCAGGATACCCACCAGACAACAGCCACACCCTCAGACAACAAAGAGCCCAACAGCCTCGTTCGTAGACATGGTGTAGTAACAACTCTTCTACATCACTAGACCCTTGACCTCTTCATTACCAATTGTCTAATGATACATAAAGTGCCAGGCCATAATCACAACCATCATAAAACACTTATCCCATCCGTTATCGGAGATCAGATGTTATACAAACATAAACTATATTTACCTGGTCTCATATCTCGTACAGAGGAGGATGCCTCACCGACTCAATCACAGACTAGATAAAATGACGATATCCGCCTGCACCCGATGCCGTCGCTATATATTGATCCACGTTCCGTAAACATTATTGTTATAATGTTCCAAAAATTGCCCTTCGCCATAACCGAGAGAAGCGAATCGAGTTTCTCCGACCTCAGGTCGTGTTTCCATCCAAAAGACGATGATTAATATTTATTCACGAGCTTTAATTTCGACGCCATCTACCGGGGGCGCTGCCAAACTGTTCATCGCACCCGGGTGGAGCGTTATCGGCCCAAGGACGAACCAAGGACCTTCAAAAAACTAAATTATTTCAAAAGCATGCCCACGCTGCTGTAGTGGTGGTACTTGAAATTCGTGTTATTTTTATATTAGTTCGGTGAATGGCCATAAATCTCAGCTCAAACGGCAGCAAAAATATGATGAAATTCGGCTATAAAAGTATTGTACCGACTTGGAGGATATTTATTGCTAAACCGAGAGAAAATTAGGAAGTGATTCTTGAACTACTACTATCAGCAGATGATTGATTGTTTACGGCCACTTTTGTGCACACGATAGGCTAAATGGGCCGAGCAACCTCCAAAGGTAATGAAGCGAAGTCGAAGATGAAATACCATTCAGATATGCCGACGCCCAGATTCGAACTCAGCAGATGTAACGGACTGGTATTGTAAACTTAATAGGTTTTTTGAACGAGATTAGACTCGAGAACTAGAAGTCGATGTTTATTTATTGCAATGATAAGACAAGATCCTTCAAAACAATGAAACTAACTGTACAAGTTAATTAATATTAAGCATAGAATTACATGATATAAGCTATATTAATTAACAGCTGTATATATATATATATATATATATATATATATATATAAGAGAGAGAAAGAGAGAGAGAGAGAGAGAGAGAGAGAACATAGAATGCTCATTTTGCCTACATTTTGTCTAATTTACTCAAGCTATTATTTCTCGGTGGTGAAAATGAAATGCGTAAAAATAGCATAATGAAGTCCATTGCTGATGAGGAAGGCAACCGGCAAATGAGGAAGGCAAACGTTAATAATTTTGATCAGCATAATACATTTATTTGGTGAATATCATTAGTAGTAGTAGTAGTAGTAGTAGAAGTGTTGGTGGTGGTGGTAGTAGTAGTAGTAGAAGTGTGTTGGTGGTGGTGGTAGTAGTAGTAGTAGAAGTGGTGGTGGTGGTAGTAGAAGTAGTAATAGAAGTAGTAGTAGAAGTGGTGGTGGTAGTAGAAGTAGTAATAGAAGTAGTAGTAGAAGTGGTGGTGGTGGTAGAAAGTAGTAGAAGTAGTAGTAGAAGTGTTGGTGGTGGTGGTAGTAGTAGTAGTAGTAGAAGTGGTGGTGGTAGTAGAAGTAGTAGTAGAAATAGTAGTAGAAGTGGTGGTGGTGGTGGTAGTAGAAGTAGTAGTAGAAGTAGTAGTAGAAGTAGTAGTAGTATTAAACAGATTTGCAAAATAAAAACCTTACCTAAAGAGAAACAGAAAAGAAAAGAATATTACAAGTAGGTTAATTTAAACAAACTTTGAACTTTAAATAGATACCTCACGTTGCTAATTTAATAGACAGACACAAATGTAATGAGACGCAACACATTTAAGACGACGCTAGATAAAAGTACTTGTGTATATGGCACAGTTAGTAAATCACTTAGTATTAGGAGACATACACAACCTGTCCATGGAGGCCTCCTACTTGAACCGCGGGGTGCCATTTAGGGAAGGCGGTCACTAATGATACGTTGTACGTCATGACTGAGACGTCTAGTATCTTCTCCGACAGGTGGCGTCTTTTGGATGAAACGGTGATATTTAAATGCGTGTCTAATCTCTCGGAACAGGGCAGACTTTGTGAGTGAGTGAGTGAGTGAGTTTATTTAGCCTTGTCGTTGGTCACACACGGGACATATCTCCATGGGGCGAGTTCCTAAAGATACATCCCCCAAACATAGTAGATAGCACTGACTTGGAAGTTTGCAGTGCAGTTCGCTAGAGTGCTGAACAGAAAAGAACAAAATACGGGAAGGCACCTCCAGACTGCAACCAAGAAATATTTCAGCGGCTGGACCTAGAACTTGAACACACTCACGAAAACACAACAAAATCGCAAAATCGATCACTATTACATCACCGAGACAAACATAAAACATTTCAGTTTAGCTCGCCGGCTAATTATATATTCTCTGTACTTGTTTAGCGGGAAATCCCACAGACACAGCGATGAATCGGATTTAAACCCACAATGTGGAGGTTTCCAGCTCTATCCCCTGAGCCACTGGGGCACGGTGATATCTTATCTATACGATTGATAATGACTTATTTTATTGTTGGAAACAATTATCAACAGTTATGGCTGCTGACAACTTATTTATCATTCTCGTATCATCTTACTGTATCTGTTGGCAATACATCACGACGCATAATGACATTATCATTAGTGTCATAATCACAAGCACAACGGCCCCTTCATGCTAGGCGACTTCAATTACAAACACCTTTGCGTGTTTTCCGACTTACGACACCTCGGCGCGTTATCACCCAATCAACCCAGACTTTAGGACTCTATCCTGGATCAGAGAACGCACAGCCGTAATACAGCGGAAAGAATATCGTCCAAGCTCTCACAGGTGTGTCGTATTATGCTATCAAATAACGACATTATCTGAAAACAACACTTAAAATTTTGTCTAGCACATTGGAACCTTATTCTTACGTTAGTCTAAGTAGAACTTAGTCGCTCCACCCTCCTGCTATTTCACAACCCAAAACTAGATGGATCACTCACATCCGAACTGTAAATAGCAACACTCGACTCGCACCCTGTTTAGTGAGCTCCGGTGACCTAGCGGTTAAGCACTCGGCACATGGTGCCAACGGTCACAGGTTCGAACTCCGCAAGAGGTCGACACTTTTCCAGAGATTAATTTCTCGGCTCACAATATCGTGGGTGGCTGACCACGTTAAATGGCGCTGCCGTCTCCACTGAATTATTTAAAATAAAGGGGGGACGTTAAATTTCCCCTTGGACGTAAAACACTCCGGCTGTGATCACCCTCAGGGTATTTCGGCTCCATATTTCCGTACTCTCCCCTGTGAGTGGTGGGGGAGGCCACTTCTCAACCACTCCAACATAGAGGCTGTGCCGAATAATCAACAACCTGGGGATTCTCCCCGAACAACAAAGTCAAACACCCTGTTCGGTTCAAAGAAAATACATAATAATAATTCAACAATTTTACGCTTCTATAATTTAAGCCATTTTTATTAGATCGCTGACGCTCCTAGCATCAACCCATCGCCAACGATAATCAATTGTGTCTTTTATGTCACAGCAAAATATACATAATACTATGTGATAGAGTGTGTATGTTGTCGTTGTGTAAATGCTCTCCTTTTTTACAAAGCAGTCGCTGAGAGGTGACCCACTGATAAAACTGAGAGCGAACCAAGTGTGAGTTGACATAATGAGTTCGTGGTGTGAAGTGTTCGTGGTGTGAAGTGACGGAACAATTTTTGTCTGGCACCTCAACGCATAGATCCAGAGGTGTCCAGTTCAAGTTCGACTATTGTTATAATAACAATTATTATTATTGTTATAATTATCAGTAGTAGTAGTAGTAGTTGGATTTAATGGGGCAGCTCGATGGCGCTGCAAACCTCTATGTCTGGGTTCAAATCCCAGTAATACCTGCGACCGTGAACATCACATTTCGATAATCGCCCTAAATAAAGACCAACTAATACACCCCTTCTCTCCCTCCACTCCCCTCCCTCCCTCCCTCCCTCCCTCACGCACTGACTCGCTCACTCATCTTACTTTAATGGCTACATCATACCTGTATGGGTGGGCCCTATAGATACGTTTCAACTAAATACCACAAAATGATATTCGGTGATTAATGTACCGAATATGCTTCTCCTAATCAGTCTCACCGAGTAATACAGGAGACGTTCTGACGGGACGACGACGACAACAAAAGCTTCACCAGTGGGGGCTAAAGTAACACAGGGATTAAGATAAATTATTATAAGATGTCGCACTCTACTTGACACACGTCCGGTCTGTCGAATAAATGACACATCTGAAAGATAAGAACAATGGTGACGGTCTGACACCGAACAGGACGACCTCCTGCCGTGAAGGAGGAAACACTCCCGACGACCCACCCCATTAGACATGACAGCTCGGTGACGACGAGACGGGTAAGTGTCTAGGTAAACAGACAGCCAACGAGCCATAACCTGGATCATGCCATCACAGCCATTAGCTACTTCGTCAAGTTGTTAAACTATAGTTTGCCATTCGGGTCGTAATTCAGTATTTTAACCCTCCCCTCCTCGTGTATAATATATTATTTAAACACGCACGCGTGTTAACTGCTTTATACGCGCGCATGTATATATATATATATATATATATATATATATATATATATATAGATAGATAGATAGATATATCGCCATTAACCGAATGCTGTCTTTAACAATGATTCCAATCTAAAGAGGTATAGTGCATCTGTTATGTTGGCAGCCATTTTTGTTTTATTTTGTTTATAACGATATCATCATGCAGGGAATCTTTTTTACGAAGATGGCCGCAGAAGTAGACAGACACACGTTAGCGCACGTGTTTAAGTACTGAAATATGACCCGCATGACAAAACTAGATAACAAGACGTGTTAAAATAATTTAACACGTGGGCACATTAAACTTTTGTTTCTCTTGTTCTCGTCTATTACTCGCATATTTAAATATTTAAGCACACGTGACATACTGTATCAAATTATGATCCGAATGGGCATCCATACTATATTGCGGCAGCTCTGTGTGGGATTAGAAATCCGCGACTATCCCACCTGGATCTCCGACAACAAAACAAATGAATGTCGTACGTTTGTTCCTAGAAAACAAAATGACTTTTTCTTTTGTTCGTCCGTTAATTAACGACATTCAAATCTGTGAGGTGAGAAATAAAAAAGTAGAACTTTGCCTCTCTCTTCTAACTCATACAGCAAATAGTAGATTCATCTGGACCGCCTGGATCTGTGTGTAATAGATCCAGACGGAAAAGTTATAGCAGCTTGACAAATAACCGCTTCACTTAATAACCGAAACGATCTTGGTGGTGCGGTACGCTGGAAATCATAAGGTTGTGGGATCGAATACTAGTGTTGCCGGTTTGTGGGATGTTTCATCTGATCTTCTTATATCCAGCGTCGAATTTAAAGAAACTAAATACGCATTCGTGATAATACTGGGGTAATATTTATGAGTAAACATCATAGTAAATATCATATTCCCAACCATAATCCCAACTCATAACTAATGTCATATTCGCCGCCATTTAAGACTCTTTTATCAGACTTTTTTGCGAACACACACACACAGACAAACAAACATTCACACATTCGCTTTTATTTATATAGATTTATTCAAACAGCAAATAGCAGTTAATAATTAAATATTGATTAAAACATTACACAAACATTACTCTGAAATATTTACGGTGAAATCCAAATAAAAGCTAAACTGTTCAAAGAAAATAGAGGTAATAGCACAGGTGTTAATATTCGATGGGGAGGGTGACACACAGAGAGAGAGAGAGAGAGAGAGGAGGAGAGAGAGAGAGAGACAGACAGACAGAGAGACAGACAGAGAGAGAGAGAGAGACGCGCGCGCACACATCCTTACCAAATTACTGCATACCAGTATTGACTCTTAGAGGGAAAATATCACAGAAGAGATCACAGAAAATGTCACAGGGAAAAGTCACAGCGAAAATGTCACAGTGGATAAAGTGGGCGAAACATATTCCTAAACGGTCAACATCTATGGCGGAGATATAACAAATGATGAACTATATTTCAATTACAGTGTCCATAACGGGATTGTTTTTCCAAGGAATATAAATATTTATTTATTCGCCTCCAAATGACAATAAAATTAATTATCTCCGAAGTTGCAGTTTTTTTAGATAACTGTGTCTTCTTTCCATAACATCTTTTTTCCCCGTTTGCTCACCTCGCTCGTGGTAATTACGCCGATATTTTTAACATAACCACGATAACCAGGAGGCCATTTCTTTTCTTATCATCCGGCGTGAAAGATAACATACCACGGTCGCTGCACTGGATATATGAATATTATTAATAAGCATCACCGAGTTGATAAGCATTTTACGACACATAGGACACGACGAAAAGTACTAAAGGGCAAATAAAACAACGATTTATTCTTTGAGAACATGACCTCACGATGAATGATAAATCAGGGTAAACAAAGGGACACGGTCAGAATCGAGACGAGGTGACTTCTTTGTTTAATAGAGCTTTCATTTAATTTATTAATTAAAGGCATGACACAAACAGGGCTACACCAGATGAGAGTTTCTACTATCTGACGTGATATAGATCTAAATATGTAGAGTCTCTCTCTCTCTCTCTCTCTCTCTCTAGCTCTAGCTCTCTGTAATTGTGTGTTTATAACAAACTTGAACCCTGGTTACAGCTGTGTACATACAATAAAGCTGCCAACTTAATGTATTGATCTGATAACCAGAGTCTAGACAAACAGTCTACAACTAGGTCAGTAGAATATAATTAAAATAGAAACACAAAAAAACATAACACTATATATATATATATATATAGAGAGAGAGAGAGGGGGGGGGGAGGTTAAAGAGTCTGCAGGAAAGATCAGTTAATCTCAAATGAAGGTCAAGGGTTTTGTATCAACGAAAAACTGGTAAAAGTAACACAAATCAATCAGTCGGTAATCTATATATATATGTGTATATCGATTTTAGCACAATGTATAACAGTGTCATTAATATATCAGCTTAACTTTTCTGCCAAACAATGGTGCTGGAAGTATGTATTATTAATGTATTTCTTAACTGAGAAGACCCCTCTCTCTGTGTGTGTGTGTGTGTGCGTGTGCGTGTGTGTTAGCTGTGTATAATAACGCACAGGCACAGAGAATCTCGAACCGTGAATTCAAATTCTGGACGTTTCTTCAGCGGACTGAATCCAGAGTGGCGACTTTTCTTGCTGAGACATGTGTAATGTCTCACCAGTCCCTAAGCCGCCAAGCAAAAACAAAAAGCGAATCACCTACAGCCGTGGAGTTTGGGAGTAGAACACCGAAGTCAGACCACGGCAGTAGTGAGAATGTTTAGATTAATTATATAAGCAGCCCTATTTATAGCTATTTTTCAATTGCTGTAGCTTTCTTCAAAGCAATACTATATAAACCATATAACCCAATTGTCACTGCCTTCAAATATCAGTTTTTAAAACGGGCAGGCATCAAGAAGCGACTATTATTAAAACTGTTTAACTTAATTGATATTAAAAGACTGACATCTGCGCTGAAGTAGACCGTAATAGGGCGTCATAGCTTCCGTACTGTTTGAACTATGTTATCATTTTCAAACCTGACCTAACGTCTGCTATTGTAATTCTTAAATGTTATTTATGACAAGCAGATTAGAGCTAATCTTGAATGCCATAGTACAAACTGGACATAACTGGACCTAGGAAAGATAATTGTGTGTGTGTGTTAGCAGTGGGAGAAAAGGCACTGGTCCAGAGAATCACAAATCATGATTACAATGTCTAGACGTTTCATCTAGACTAGACTTTATAGTACAGCTAGTGTCTTTAGTACAGCTAGTGTCTTTAGTACAGCTAGTGTCTTTAGTACAGCCGGTGTCTGTAGTACATCTTGTGTCTATAATATACCTTGCGTCTATAGGCTATCTGATGTCTATTATCTAACAAACGTTTATAGTACAGCCGTCTCTACATTAGAGCTACTGCCTGTTATGCAGCTGGTGTCTATAATACAGTTGGTGTCTATAAGACAGTTAATGTCTATAGTACAGCTAATGTCTATAGTGCAGTTAGTGTCTATAATGCAGCGTTACAACATATACAATTTATTGTGGGATATATATATATATATATATATATATATATATATATATATCACACAATAAAAAGTCAGTGGACCCTTGCTGTTGCTATAATAAACCTATAAATTACATAATTACAAAGATATGTGTACATTATGATAACATTATACAGTAGGACCTACTAGCCCTAGAGCCAAAGAGTTCTCTATATAGACAACTATATAATTGGCTATCCTAATGTACATAATGGAATGTCTATATATATGATGCAGATGGTGGTTATTACAGAAGATACCATTATGATAATCTGAAATATGGTTCATTTATGAGTTTTGTTTCATGAAATAGAATCTCTCTCTCGCTGTGTTTGTTGGTGTGTGTCTGTGTGTGTGTGTGGTTGTGTCTCTGTGTGTGTGCGCGTCTCTCTCTCTCTCTCTCTCTCTCTCTCTGTGTGTTTCTGGTGTATATGAGTAAAGAGATGTTAGATGATATATCGATATATCTGTCTGTCTGTCTGTCTGTCTGTGTATGTGTCTGTCTGGCTTGGTATTTGTTTTTATGTGCATTCGTCCTTGTCTGTAGTATTGTTATATGTATGAGGGTGTGTGTGTATATATATATATACGTGTTTAGGAATACATAACAGTATGTTTACAGTAACACAATACATCTTATTCACAATGTGTATCTGTAGCCACACAACTCATCTATTCAACATTGTGTATTTGTAGCCACACAACACATCTTATTCACAATTGTGTATTTATAGCCGAAACAAAAACCATATCTTATCACTAGATATATTTGTAGCCACACAATAGATCTTATTCACAAGATTTGTGTCTGTCTCAACACATCACGCCCTATTCACAAAGTGCATTTAATCAAAGATCAATAGATCCTAGCTAAATTATGTACTAGATTAAAAAGGTCACTTTCATTGATTTGTTGATTTACACACGCGCGCGTGTGTGCACACGCACACACACACATGATAAATATTCACTTCTAATCATTATGTCAATTTGTTCATAAAATAGTTCAATATTTCACAAAATGACAGTGACAGCTGACAGATGTGTGAAACTGGTCGTAATATTAGTCTGTAAAGCACACCTGTGCCAGGTGTTAATTGGGATGTCAATGGCATGTCGGACATGGCATATTAGTACAGCGGGTGTACTTATTGACATCACGGAGGAGGGAGACAGATGGTCGAAAGAAACTCGCTTCATTATCTAATATAATATGGGCTAGCTAGTTGTTAACAGTAGCTAGAAGTAGTTAACACCTGTTATAAGCTGAAGATAACATTATTTAATAAATGACAGCTTCCTTAATTGATTGAGAAATATTCTCATTGTCAGTTGATGTAGCTTTGTATAATATGATAGTTGTGGGATATGAGAGTTTCTTTGCTTTAGTCTGCTAAGAGGCTGTTTTAGGGGTATATTAAGGAATTTGGGAAGAGGGGGCACTCTTACTATCAGTCACTGAATGTATGTACATACGAGAGATAATGCAATATATCAAAACATAATAATAATAACAATAATAATAACAACAACAACAATATATCAAAACAAAATATATTAATGACCTGCTGAAGCTTGTTTTCTTAACACGTGTTATTCATATTTTTATAGTACATTTAACTATTTAATGATCTTTTGACTACCAACTATTATGTTAACCTCACCATTTAGTCGCGTAATTCTTAAAGATGCAAATTACATGACTGAAAGTGATTACATTTATTAATGATAATACCGTTGTTTAATACTCTCTGTATCTGGTTGTGGATCAAACTATGTGAATAGCATCAATGAGTGAATGCACTAGTGAGTGAATGAGTGAGTGAGTGAGTGAGTGCGTGAGATAGTCAGTCATTGCTTTGTTTAGCCTGAATGCTGCTGACAGTTGAGACACACGGAGAGGGGGGGGGGATGAAAGGGAACAATCAATCAATCAATTCAATTTGATCATCAGCATTTCTGATCTGTTATATATCTCTATATATCACCATCAATTTATAAATGGAAGTCGTTTTGTGTAATTTTACTGACGTTAAATCTCCACCAAATCATGACGATATAACAGACAAGAGAATGGCTAACAGCGAAAAGAGATTATACTTTATATCTGTGACTAAAAGACAAAAGAGATATTTGTAAACAAATGGATGCTCGTGCCTGTTGTTATATTTATTTGTAACATATTTGATAAAATCTCTTATCTGGAATGTTTAAAGTACTATGTCTACGTGTCAAGGAGTTAATATCAGATAGAAAAAAATATCTACAAAAACGAGCACATTTTCCGTATTAAGACTAGGTTTATGACCTTCTTAACACTTTGATAATTGATGAAAACGGGTTACATTGTATAAATCTGTCTCTCTCTCTCTTTCTCTCTCTCTCTCTAGTCAAGGATTTCTCCCCTCCCTCGATTTAGCCATTCTTAGTTGATGTTCAGAATTTTGTGTTTGTTTAACCCACACCCAATAACATCGAGTAAAAAACTTATATGTACATGTAATTGATTTCATAGATGTTATAACACACACACACACACACATATAACTGGCTACTTACGATAGTTTGGCAGTTATTTCATGACGTTCACACCGAGTAACCTTAACAACCCAGAAGCTAATGGGTTACTGACATCCTTTAAGAACAACAGCCATGTATTGTTAGGAGGCCATTTTCCTATATTAACCATCATAAATCACTTACATCCTAACATCTCCCCACTCAGAAGACTGATATATTGGATCGCAAACAATTATCACTCGGGTATACTATCTACCAAACTGGTTACATTTTCCCGCGTGTGAGTCTGTGTGTGTGTGTGTGTGTGTGTGTGTAAGAGAGAGAGATAGAGATAGAGAGAGTGTGTGTGTGTATGTGTGTGTGATTCACTTGGCACTTTCACTGGATGATGAATACAGTCTTTTGAGAAAAACTAATTTTTACTTCTCTCAATCGTGACACTACCAATCACTCACACGCTATAGGGAACGAATACAAAATGAACATAACATGGACGTACACCAACAAACATCTGGCAACGCGTACCTGCTTCATTCATTATCTGTCTGGTCTCTCATCGACACCAACTTGTTTGTTTTTTTAATTTCCAGTTAACAGACGTCATTCTATAATAAATCATTACCTATATAGCCGGTTATGTCTGGAAAATATATAACAATACCGTTATATAGCCACGTCGAAATGGATAAAATCACGAAGGTAGACGAACTGAGTTCGTGATAAATTTACGGACAAACAAAACTATGATTGCAATCCGTCAAAAATTAAAAAGCAATTAAATAAAACAACCGTATTGTCATGACGCACGAAATATGCATATCATGTACGAAGGGTGTGAGAAGAAAAGTAGATAAGTCACGTGGTACATTTAGATCACTGTCATGACGAGTAAATAACTAGGGTAACATTAAATACATTATTATTATACTGTTATTATTAATAATATTTTTACTATAGATAATATCAATAATCATTCTATCATCAATGCAACTATCAGATGCAATAAATGGTTTGTTTTTATATATATATATATATATATATATCGCTGATTGAATCCCAGGACGTCATACCATTAGTAAAAACTACACCCAGGATACCTTATTGTCATAATGACATGATAAATCATGTTTATTTCTCGACGATTGGTCGAACAGAAGCTAAAGTATGATATAAAATATGAAATTATTAGGCATAAATTATGGATATTATGAAACCAGAGGCATAATTGCGCTAATTTATGTAGCATTTTAATCAACGCAAGTTGCTCGGAGGCGAAATATATCAAAGTTTTTTACACCCTATTAAGGCAAAAGGTTAATTTCATATATAAACATGTGTCTGTCCGGCTGTCTGTCTGTCTGTCTGTCTGTCTGTCTGTCTGTCTGTCTGTCACCATTATCGAGATATTGAATTAAATGTAACTGATTTCACACAAACACAGACACACACATTCGACACAGTTTTAAGAGTAAGCCCTCTATAATAACTAAAAAACCCACAATCAATATCGATTCAAAATATGGATCACATACGACAACACCACCGCCATTCTACGAAAAAGATGCCGTATTTTTTTTTTTAAACACCACAACGGACTTCTTGAGAAATTTCAGTCAAATATACAAAGCACTTACTGGGATAATTATAACAGAACCGTTTACAGTCGTGATATAACACACGCGCACAAAAACACATTAAAGTTTTCACATCCTAGTAGTTAGTGTGTGGCCAACACAAGGACACTTTAAACTTATCAACAGGCGGAAAAATAATAAGATCTCGTCAAGTGTACGGTTTCTTTTTCTCCTGTAAATTGGTCGGCTATAGAACGGAGACAGCCCATCAAGACGAACACACACACACAGAGACAGACACATAGAAAGTTGTAAATGGTGGTATGGCTTAGTTAAGTTACCGAGCCATACTGGCGGATCCGAGGGGTGATGTTACTGGTACAACCCCCCTCCCCCACCCGGAACCGTTATGATTCCGGAATCTTAAGATTCTAATTAATGTAATGCAAATAATAAATTTATGAACGAACTCAAATCACCACTCCCCCTCCCTCCGCCGCCATCCACCCCGAAGTATGTCTAAATTCACCGCTATGACGATTCTGGGTTCGAATCCTACTGATAGGTGTGCTTATGGGATGTTTTCTTAGGGAGTAGTCCCTCGGCCATACATCCCAGACGTGATCAACGCCGAGACAAAAACAACTAAACCAATTATAACTTATAATTATCATAATGGACTAGATGTGTATTTAATGTATTAATTATCGGAAGAATATTGTAAACATCAGTGTTACGTGTTGCACTTCCGGCATTCTCCTTTCATCATCGAACTGTTATAATTTATTAATTGTCGTAACATATTTGGATCATGACAATTTTTCGGTTATGGACGTGCCTGTTAACTGCTAATAAATCTTGCCAGACATTATGATTGACATTTGCAATTGTATATATATATATATATATATATATATATATATATATATATATATATATCATTATTATTTATATATCATTATTATTTATAATCCAGTGGTGACAGTTCTGTTTATAATCGATCCCTCCCTTTGGTCTTCTTTGTCTACACGTCACGTGACACTGGGGATGGGATAAACATTGCGAGCCAAGACTACTGGAGATAGTAGCAGGGTGTCATCTTCATATTGTTTTGTGGTCTCTTCGACTTTCAAGTATCCATAATCAATAGATTTGTCTGTCTGTTTGTCTGTCTATATGTATATGTACATGTCTCTCTGTCCGTTTGTCTATCTTTGAGAGAGAGGAATATATATATATATATATATATATATATATATATATATATATATATATAACTATTCATGCGGTTTCATTACATGAGTACTCATGTATAAACACGGTATAAAATACGCTTTCCAGTAAAGCACACAAGCTATATTCAAAACCAATATTAAAAATGAAATATGTTTATATATATACACAAAGGACACAAAGAATGTATAGTGATACCTGTAAGAGATACGTTTAGAAAGAAATCGCGCAGTGAAAACACCAACAGCAACAACATACCTGGACTATCTCTTCAAATACACTGGCCATTATCCCGTGTTGTCAACACTATAATGTATACTCCATTGTCCTAATCCCAGGACAAAACTATTGTCCTAATCCGAGACAGATAACATTGTCCTAATCTCAGAAACATAATGTTGTCCAAATTCCATACAGAGAACATTGTCCTACTCTCAGAAACACAACGTTGTCCAAATTCCATACAGAGAACATTGTCCTACTCTCAGAAACACAACGTTGTCCAAATTCCATACAGTGAATATTGTCCTAATCCCCGACAGGAAATGTTGTCTTAATCAGAGACACAGGTCATTGTACTAATCACAGACACGAACAATTGTTGTAATCTCAGACATGGAACATGTCCCTAATCCCAGATGGAGAAGATTGTTCTAATCCTAAACGTATAACATTGTCCTAATTTCAGAAGCAGAACACTGTCCCGAAACCGGAGACTTAACATCGTCCTAATCCCATATCCAGAACATGATGCTAAAGCCAGATACAGATCGTTGTCCTAATTTCTAGGCCCGGAACCTGGTCAAGAATCTAGCAACGGAATATTGTCCGAGTACCAGAGTCAGGACATCATCTTACAGCCATACACGGAACAGTGTCCGGATCCCGGACTCTGAACATCGTCAACGAGATCAAATATTCTAACAGATGGTCGAGCTAGATATCTTCAGATATTTATAATCATTAGGCGACGTTTCCGTAACGTCAACAACACGTCTTTACACCAAACTCTCCCTCATCCAGACAAACGATCGATGTCTTCCTGTTGTTAGCGTGTCTGGAGTCGGACGCTATCCAGAACGTGTCCCATTCACGGTTTGAACCAAGCGTTCTCATCGTCTATGGCCAATATTGGACATGGCCAGTTAATTAAGATGTGAACCACTCCAGGTATAGTGAGCCTATATATATATATATATATATATATATATATATATATATATATATACATATACACGTATGTACGTACGTTATGTTAATTGCCGCCAAAGCAAGGATGTCTGCCGATCAAAGGCTTTCAGTAATCCTATTAGAGATACCGAGTGCAGTTATATAGCATTCTCAGTGTAATCCGCACCACTAATGTACCAGGTGAGTGTGCCTCTAGCGTGTATTTTCCCATTCCATGGCCAGCCCATTATTCCATTCTCAGATGCCATTCCATCGCAAGGAGATGATTTACTCTATTCGTCTCAGTCTAAACTACTACTACTACTAATACTACTTCTACTACTACTACTACTACTACTACTACAGTGGTCCCTGTCCGTGAGACCATCCGACTAAATACACATATATATTTAATGATATTGCCGAAGATGGACAGTCCCCACCGAAATGCTTTACTAAAGGTACCCTCTTTGCTGACAATGGAACACGTCTCCGAAGACCACCCGTTTTAAGGACCATCTGAAATGGTTCTGGGGCTGGTTTCTTAACGCGGGGTTTGCTGCCTACATGTCGATCATTGTGTTATAAATCTGTAAATCTGCCACGGGCATGTCAGAGGGGTACGGAACACCTGCAGATCAGAGACAACAAACAAACAAACTATTTTCCCCGTAGACGTTTTGCTGGAGGGTTGGCTAATTACAGGTATGAGATGTCTATTCACTGTCACACAACACTGTGAGGCTTTATCCGGCCCGATGTTGTTAGCGTCAACGATTAAATGACTTCTAATTAATCGGACGGCTTGTTGACATGTTATCAGATAAAAGACGGGATCGAATATAATAATCATAGGTTTTCCTTTTGGAATGAGTTTTGTGTGTTGTCCAGATCAGTCGACGGGGGAGGGGGGTCGATCCACGTAGTAAATATTGCCAATAACAAACGCGATTGTCGGTGATTAGTTAATGATGTCAGGTCATAGGTTAATCACGGCTTTCGTGTCAGCGCGCCGCCATGACACCTCCATGCGATGGCGTTCGCACATATATAAACAGGAAGTCATAAAAAAGATCCCTTTTCTCTCATCTTTTTTTAAAAACAAAATTTGCTACGTAAAAATAGAAAGCCAAAATAAGTCTAGGAGGTTATTACATCGCCGACGAATGATGAATATCTGGATAAAAATAGTTCACATAATAATATGTTTTGTGTATTTATGTGTGGTTAGAATGTCACGACAGCCTCAGAACTGTTGATATAAATTGTGCCAGTTCGTACGTCCATCATCAGCCACTGTGTGGGGTATAGTAGATCAGTGACGTCGAGTTCGGTATGAACTGGATATCAACAGATCGAACCACTTTGGTCACTGACCTATATATATATATATATATATATATATATAGGTCAGTGACTCGGGTACAGTCTAGCTTGGATCATTGCCTTTTAGCCCCTAGGCCGCTCCATGAAGTTTTGTTCCAGATTTTCAAAAACAATTTCAGCCGAAACAGAAATCTCGATTTCCTTGCCTCTATCCATCTATCTATCTATCTATCGGTTCTACCTAGTTCTTTCTCTCTCTCGATATATATATATATATATATATATATATATATATATATCAGGTCCTTCTCTGTGCGAGCTGCCTTTCCCTTTCTGTGATGCGTGTGTACCTAATACATACATACCTAATACAATATCATCTTGATTTGTCTCAGTACGAATCTTCATTTAGACATACAAGATATATGATGTGCTTAACGCTATTTCGTATAGGTTAGTTTAACTGATATATTGAATGTACTTAAATTTATGTTTCTATGATTTCTTTACAATGTTCTTTATAATAATAATATTATTATTATTATTATTATTATTATTATTATTATTACATAGACAAGAGCGACAAAACCATGAAGAGGTGACAGATCGGGATAGGTGGAGAAGGCGAGCATTTGAATTGGATGTACTAAATAATGCCATTAATAAATGTAACGGATAATCTCTCTCTCATGACACCCAGTGTAAGTAATGGGATCCTATACGGGATACATAACAACATTAACGAGCTGATGAGTGTCATCTTCATCTGTCTAGCACTTTAGAATGGTACTTCAGACAGGACGACCTTGACCCACAGACTAGATATAAAATCTTATAGCTACTCACTCTGGCCAGGATAGGAAGCCACTCGACAATGTCACTCTAATACCGTGGCCTGGTGAGAGGTCTGCGTTGATTAAATATACGAGAGATAGATAAATAGACAGATAGATAGATAGGTAGATAGATAGAGACGGAATACATACACCAGTCCTTCAATCTCTGTCTGTCTGTCTGTCTGTCTGTCTGCCCTGTCCGTCCGTCCGTCCGTCCGTCCGTCCGTCTGCGACCATTAATATTATTCAAAATGTTGTGAAAAGAAGTGGCACCCACTTGTCTGGACGAACGTAGACATATTTTATGGTTCTACCCAGGTAGGTTTATGACACTCGTCAGCGTTTTATTGTTTTATGTTGATCGTCAGGGAGGGCAACTTCTCATAAATGATATATAAAAGTTACATTAAAACGTCATCTAAATTTCCATCTAACAGAAGGACGTCGATAGCACCATAAGACCTCAATCAACATCACTTATATGTTTAATATCCATATACAAAAGTCCGTGGGGTGGGAGAGAGGGGGGGGTGGTGTGGTGCGGGGGTTGGCCTGGTTCTCGGAAACGCCTCAAATATTTTTCAGTTCCCATTGAAAAGAACGAGAAGAAAAAATGGCGCCTATTGGAAATCTGACTGATGCAAGCTTCTTGAAATTTCTAATAAACTCGATTGATTGTGTCCGATCACCGTTTTATCTGAATATTAATACGTGGGGGGAGGTATTTTTGTTGTTGTTGTTAGTTGTATTATTTACACAAATCAAACATTTTCTTTCACTGCATTTTTTTACTGCAGGATTTAAAAAAAAATTATATAATACATTCAAATTTCTTCTATATATATATATATATATATATATATATATATATATATATATTACAACGAACTGACTGTTGGCCGGTGTTACAACAGGTAGGACGTTATTTACATTATAATCCCTTAAGCAAACTTATATTGTTAGATCAACAGATTACTGAAAGAAATAACTTTAATTACCATATTTAAATTGTTTTCAAAGAAAGCGTTCACTAAAAGCTGGATGTTATCTTGATGACTCAGATTATGTCATAAATCTAAACTATTTCCTTATATTTCGGGATTGTACTATCTTATAAAGATATCTTTACTGGGTGGATGAGATAACTACTGCTAGACCTCCCCCTCACCATGATGATGATGATGATCATTGGTGTTGTACGGGAACGTTTATGCACGTGGCAGGCTAAATGGGCCGAGCGACCTCGAAAGGTAATGAAGCGAAGTCAAAGATGAAACACCCTTCGGATATGCCCACGCCGAGATTCGACATTAGATCATTTTTATTTTGTATTTTTTGTTTTGTTTTTTACATCAGATTATATTTACAAGAAACATCTTCATAATTGAATATCTAAATACTGTAAGAGGTGTTGTTTATGTTCTCTTGTGAGGATGGGTGTTATCTACCTGTTGCTGTTGTTGTTGTTGTTGTTTAGGTAGATTTTAGCCAGGGGTTTTATATCTGGCTGTATCTCCGTCTTAACTCGACTGTCTCACATCGAAATTGATGTGATTTTACGACAACAGTCATTCTTCTTTTTAACATTGGACTAATTTATTGCGAAGAACATTTTTATAACTGAATGATATTGAAAAAAAATGGATTTAACTGGGGGGGGTGAATTCATTACCTTTGGAGGTCGCTCGGCCCATTTAGCCTACCATGTGCTCAAAAGTGGCCGTAAAACATCACTCATCATCATCATCATCATGGTGGGGGAGGGGGTGCTAGAAGCAGTTATCTCCTCCACCCAGTAAAGATATCTAATTATTACCCTAATTCAAAGCGAATAATGATTGACTTAAACTGGTTAAAATTAAAATCTTATCGGATATTTAAAAATAACATGTCGACAATAATAGACACGTTAGTTATGGGCACGAATTATTTAACCGAAACAATGATCATGAATGGTAAGATTTGTGTTTGCTCTACCACAATATACTCCTGTAGGATGGTCGTACCTAATCCGATGTTACCATGCAAATATGGACACACAGACAAGTGGCCATGTGTGAATTGTTGCTGGCATAATAACCATAAAAATTAGCACACACACACAAACACAGAGAGAGAGAGACACACACACACACACACAGAGAGAGAGAGAGAGAGAGAGAAACACACACACACACACACACAAGAGAGAGAGACACACACACACACACGAGAGAGAGAGAGAGAGAGAGAGAGAGAGAGAGAGAGCAGAGAGAGAGAGAGAGAGAGAGAGAGAGAGAGAGAGGAGAGAGAGAGAGAGAGAGAGAGAGAGAGAGAGAGAGAGAGAGAGAGAACACACACACACAGAGAGAGAGAGAGAGAGAGAGAGAGAGAGAGAGACACACACAGACACACACACAGAGAGAAGAGACACAGACAGAAGAGAGAGAGACAGAGAGAAAGAGAGACGCCTCATACATGTACACAAGGTAACCGACATTATTGACGGCTTCTACATATGTCATCTTCCGTTGATGACCTGTGTTATTCACGCTCGTGACATATTGTACTCCCGTGTTTACATTCTGATTAAGCATTCCGAGCACAACACCGCCAGCCACCACAACTTAACCAGAACAACAACAACAGGTCTTCTTACTTCTCCTATATCTCTAACTGTTTCTTTCTCGCAGTCCATCTCCTCTATCTTATCATCCAATGAGAACACGATGAGTTATCACGGGACTGAAGCGACCGATGAATAAAGCAGCCAGCCACAAGCAACAACATCTCCGTTTTGATGTCTGATATACTACTACTCCAAGGTGATGCTAGATTGGCTACAGATGACGCGGTTAAATATCCCGAAACACGATAGAACTAGGTCACTTTCACAATTCCCGTCACCTCAAACTGGATTCTCGGAGCGGGAAATCGAATCCTCGCCGATTACAAGTGCACGATCCAGATTATAAAGTTGACCAGTGTCATATTGTCCGAACGACCACCGCGCTTGAAGACAACGACAGGTAAACGGTTGCTGATGAGTCCAGGGCTATTCCTCTCGCCTGTCACACACACACACACACACACACACACACACACACACACACACACACACACACACACACACATGTAACCATGGACATCACGAGTAGAGCATCAACATTGTCATTTATAACAACCAGAGCAAGGGACGCCGACTCCAAACGCTAGGTGAAAATAAATGGGACGGCCAAAGGTCAGGCCAACCGGTGTATCTACCATATTGATGACCTTTTAACTTGATGAAGTAGCTTCTTTATACGAGAGAGTCACAATGAAAGACCACACGATGGTGTGAATGTCCAGCCGCTAGGTGTTATGTTAGAACCCGAAGGGCGAACACGTCTCGCGGCACACCTTTACCTATACACGTCTCACGGTACACCTTTACCTATACACATATCGGAGAACGGAAACCTATTTTTTGGTAATAAACAAATAAACGACTTTTATGAAAAATCATAACTCTAGTAAACTGACCATATTCATAAATATAATAAATACGCTACGGAGGCGCAGTTGGTAACGCGGTGTACCGCAGACCTCCAGGACGTGCGAGACAATCCCAGTATTGGCTGTGTCTGGGCGATGTTTTATCTCATTTTCTGAAAATTCACCCCTCGGCCATTTGTCCCATATGTGATCAGGGCCGAAGTTAAAAGAGTAGTTGTTCATTTACTTTGCCTCGCTCACTCACTCACTAACTCATCAAGCAATCAACCAACATTTAGGTTGAAATAAAACAACACCCATCCAGACTGGCACCTTCTAATTTTAAGGTTAACACTGAAATGGAAATAACGTTTTCTATGTAAACTGATTTTGATAATCAGATGTCACTTGATCAAATTCATATCCTCCAACCAGACATATTGATGATGATAATAAAAACCAATTCGATGATTTAAAATTCATGCTGAAATGGCAGGAAAGATCTCACCCGAAACCAGAAATATCGTATTCATAATAAAAGCCAACAGACAACGGTGAGAGTTTCCGCTCATTTACGTTTGTCTGGGGGGGGGGGGGACAGACAGAAAGCTTTCTATCTATATTAAGTTCGACGTGAAAGATCTGAGAACATTACCAGCCAGAAGCGTTACTTATAGTGCTAGCAAAAAAGTTTCCGAAAAATGTTTATAAGCCCTTTAGTAAAACTTATAGAAACATATCCACTGACTAGGTTCGTGACACGTAGACTCTATACACAACCTACTCGCCTACACCGTCCACACTAAATGCGGAAATCTCTTAGATGATCTTCCACGCTTTGAGTGACACCTTCAAACGCTATTTCAGCGTCTGAACCCGAAGTGAAAAAAGAGAAACGTTGAAAAAACGTTGAAAAAACGTTGAAAAACGACGCCAAAAAAAACCCACCAGGGGACGTAGTAATATAAATTAGAAAATACCATCTCGATGAATATTTCACGTTTGAACGACGCTGAAAGAGCGATATTGCGAGATTTGTTTTTCTTAAATCTAAGTCAAATTGAGATTTTTTCCTCGATAAACGAAGGACGGGCGATGTTTTCGTTTCTTATAAACGGATCTACGTCGGTGTCAAAACAACGTGATGACCATCGAGACATTTTTTTCGAGGTTTATTTATAACTAACAATTACTAGAACGGTTGAGACGTTCGGGCACTGTGACGGTCACAAACGTGGCGTCGGTGTTTTGCTGCTGAAGAAGTTCATTTGCGGTTTCGTCCTTTTCAGACGACAGCCCCTAAGAACTGTCTAATTATCTCGCGATATCAAAGAAAACCAATTATTCTGATACATATTTTTCTTACGGCATCATTACCTGTCTTTTTAGACATAAACCAAGTCTCCATCAGATGAGCTGCCACTCAAGGTTTTCCTGTTGCCATGAACGCGCATAATAGTCTATTATCGCATATTATTTTTACAGTAAATATAATTTCTCCCATGTCATCATCCCGTAACCGTCATTAGTAGAATACTCGATTAATGGTCGTAATTCTTGCAAGAATGTTTCATTGTGTTCATAGAGATATGTAAGAAGGCTATTCTGTTGTTGTTGTTGTTGTTGTAATTCTATTCAATGGTGACAGTAGTGTAGCACAGTCTAGTAGACAATAATGATAAATGTGAAGAGGAATAAAAATGTGAATACAATAACAACAACAAACAAATACTACCATTTAAACAATAACAAAAAGGTTAGACAGTAACACAACATGTAGACAGTAACACTAACGTGTAGACGGTAACACCAACGTGTAGACGTTAACACCAACATATAGACAGTAATACCAACATGTAGACAGTAACACCAACGTGTAGACGGTAACACCAACATATAGACAGTAATACCAACATGTAGACAGTAACACCAACGTGTAGACGGTAACACCAACATATAGACAGTAATACCAACATGTAGACAGTAACACCAACGTGTAGACGGTAACACCAACATATAGACAGTAATACCAACATGTAGACAGTAATAAGAACATGTAGCTAGTAATACCAACGTGTAGACAGTAACACTAACGTGTAGACGGTAACACTAACATATAGACAGTAATACCAACATATATACAGTCATACCAACATGTAGACAGTAATACCAACGTGTAGACAGAAATATCAAGATGTAGACAGTAATACCAACATGTAGACAGTAATACCAACGTGTAGACAGAAATATCAAGATGTAGACAGTAATACCAACATGTAGACAGTAATACCAACATATATACAGAAATATCAAGATGTAGACAGTAACACCAACATGTAGACAGTAACACAAACACATAGACAGTAATACCAACATGTAGACAGTAATACCAACATATATACAGTCATACCAACATGTAGACATAAATATCAAGATGTAGACTGTAACATAACATGTAGACAGTAACACCAATATATAGACAGCAACTCTAATATATAAACAATGGGAGAAATATTTTAATATATCTTTTCACCTTGATTAGAATGTCTGTGTGTTTGTCTGTCTGTCTTTCTTTCTATCTGTCTATCAATTTTATCTATGTGAAGATGATGATGATGATGATTTTGATTGATTTTTACGGCCACTTTTGTGCAATTGGTAGGCTAAATGGGCCGAGCGACCTCTTAAGGTAATGAAGGGAACTCAAAGATGAAACACCCTTCAGATATGCCCACGCCGAGATTCGAACTCAGGTGTTAGTGATCTGTGATCCAATGCGCTATCAACTAGATTACGGAGGCGCTTATATATATATATATATATATATATATATATATATATAAGCGTATGTGTATATACACATGTTTGTTTGTGCAAACATACAAATGAAATATATAATTAAGTATAATTCTAAACAAGTAATTAAAATGTTTCACTCCAAAAAGTAGGATTTTAGCGCCAAATAAACATTTCCGTTTCCGTTCATGACGCGGCCGGCAGCGAATATTCATTTGTTTGTTTTCACTGAAAACAAACAGAAATTCCAGGAATAAATAAGTCGTCCGTTCGTTATTCTTCGGATAAAATAATATTTGACAATCTCGGCCTCTTAGCCCACCGACAAGATGAAAAGAAATATCTTATTAAGCAGCCATTTACCTGACAGGTAGCTAATACAATAAGGCCAGTACGCGAGAAAATCCGCCACAACTGTCAACATACTTAGTAAATTTCTAACAGTTAACCAGTATCACTTGCTGGGTCGGACCAAGTTATTTGTCATCCGGAGCCTTGAACTCGTCGATGTCCTCAACTCGAAGGTCCCACTTGGTGTTCCCTTTGACGTACGACTAAAATGGCGGGTATTTTAACCATAATAGTCTATAATTGGATTGATCATTTGCATTCTTCGCGTCGATGCTCGATCTCTGACTTAAATGTGTTATGACAGCTTTAACCTTGCGGTAAGTCCACGAGCGGGCATTCGAAATTTCGAACGAATCAGGTACTGCGCGGCGAGTGAGTTGTACGGGCGATTGTTCGCCGGTGATCGAGTCGAAGGTATGAAATATCGTTGTTTACTTGGGGGACAGACTTCAAATGGCTCGCAATTATTGAAGCTCAAGATTTGTCTTATCAATGCGGTTCGCTTTACCGCAAACAGCGGGGCGCTACCGCCTTACAGCTGGTGGTGCCCCGCGCGGCAGACTGGCAGGACGTTGGATGGCGTGTCGAGGTTGCCTGTGTATGTGGGATGTTTCATCTGACAGTAAAAGACTTCGTTTGGAACTACACACCTCAATAATTTTTCTCGGTTGTGACCAGCGCCGAGGAGAACCAAAGCAAAGCAAAATGTGTGACAAAGAAATTATGGAAACTTATCTTAGAAATAAAGGATTTAATCTTATCGAACGAATTACACTTACATTTATCATGGAACAAAAATGAACTTGACGAAGAAGATGATAATACAGATTGGTGACAATCAAATTATGTTATTAACTATATCATTATTATGATCCAGGATGACACTTCTAATGGCATAGGATTATTTATACTTCTGCTTGAAAATGTCCGATTATTTTTAATGATCTTCCATAAAGATTATACTCGTATAATCTTTTGGGTATTACTATGTTCAAATAAACAACAACGTTATAGAAGTTGTATCACAATTAATTCTAAGCATGAGGACTGTTGTAAACAGAAACATAAATTATTATAAAAATTTAAAGCAAATCATAAAAATAAACTAAACCGAAGGCCGTATTACTTCAAATACCAGTAATGTCCAAGATAAATGAATCGTCGTAAGACATGATAGTTATCAGTGAGACAAAAATTGTCTTTCTGGTCGTCTTCCGCGAGTAGCGGAGTCCTGGAAAATGTAACTGTCATTGTTTCGGCGTCGATTGTTGTGAATCCTGTCTGAAACAATACGATACCATACGAAAAATAGTATCATATGCCAATCAACCGAACTTTGTGCCAATCAGCCGCAATTAGTGTAAAGTTCTTGGATACCTGTGTTACATCTCGATGGTGTGTTGAAACCTGTCTTTCTCCCTACTTAACAACGCACCAGGTGCTGCGGAGGGGGGGGGGGTTGTATAGCCGTATAGTTGTAACTCGGTTTGAAATAATTCTAATTTCTACAGATCTGTTACAGATCTGTTACAGATCGTGGTGGTCGGAATTTATTTTCGAGGGAGTCAGTGAGTGAGTGATTGTTTTATCTAATTTGGGCCATGGCCTCAGGAGGGACTCCCCAAGGAAATGAGGTGATCACGCCGAAGACGTTCAGTGAACAATGAATAATCCGACAGATTAGAGATAAGTCTAGTACACGGGAAATAGACTTAAGTAGGTGTACAATTACTTTCAAGCGCAACAAATAAATGTCCAATTCCATCTGTTCATCCAAACAATAAAGCCAAGTATAAGTACTCTGCGCAGAAAATACAAAATACTTTTGGTATTTTATGATAATACAAAAGCAGAACTATATCATGCATTCACAATTTTATGTTATACTGGCATAATAATATTTACAAAATATACATCATCATCATCTTCATCATCATATCTTTAATATAATGATTATAGAATATTTTTGTTAAGTTATACACACAAATAAAGATGACATTTGTTTCTTAACAGACAACAGTTTGCATTAAGGTATGAGTGAAAGAAAGAGGGGTTAAGGTTGGAATTTCACTTCACGGAATGCAGGTTTGCAGCGTAATGATCTGCCACCATCCGTGCTACAAAAACTCCCGGCTGGATATATATGTATGTAGCGCGTTTCTACTGTAAATCTTCTGACCTACTTCCGGATCACAAACAAATGACCATTATGAATGAATGGAACAAGAGTATATTCCGGAAACTGCAAGGCTCAAAGTGTTATATTTAATTCAGTGAGACGTCCGAGACATGAAGCTTGGCCTGGCTGACAACAAGACGAACACTTACATTGGACGTTATGATTGTTAAGACACTAGGTTCACCATGATAATCGCGACCTCTCGACCTCGTCGGGAAGATTTCACACATACACGCACGAACACACGCACGCCAATAATCATCAGTGTTGTTCAATAAATAGGTTCAATTATATTCCTCCTCTAATCCACAATCAACCACACAGGCAAAAATTACAAAAAGTGCAAACAACAAACATTTACATTTAATAATTTAACATAATCTATATTAATAAGTAATAATTAATAGCTGGCTCGTTATGCCTCAGGATTTAATCCACTGCATATGTTTCGTGAATAAACGTTCTTCAGATAAACACTAAATTTGCAAATAATGACCAGTTATCTCTCCCAATATACGTCCATCTTCATTCTAAGCCAAGCTGCCAGAAACATCAATATCCAGAAGAGAGTATTGTTCCGGAGACAAAACTGGTTTTTATTTCGGTGTTTGTTGACAGTGTTACCTGCCAGATATGATGTCCTACTGGCAGTCCATAATTTGACGGTCAACCAACGACACAATGACCGAGTCAGAAAACTCTCCACCGACGACAATTGTTCGAATCTTAAACGTATTCATATATATGTTAATGTAAATATTATTACTTACGCCAACATAACCTCTGCTGTTGTTGCTGCCGTTGTTGTTATTGTTGTGAGTATGGCTGACGTCTCCCTGGTTGTTTGCTCTCCGTACGTTGAGGCTATCATCTGGTTCAGCGCCAGACGTGGTGCTCGTCTTCGGTGTATAATAAACCCATTGGTCGAGTTTGGTGTACGATTGATAGACCGTCTCCTGGCTACTTTTATGGCGTAGGATTCTCATATCGTGTTAATTAACGTGGTGTCGCTTCTGAAATTCAAATCCAGACTCGTTAGTAAACATATTATTATTATTATTATTATATACATATTTAAATCGAATTATTAATAGCCACATAGTATTAAATTAACTACAATTTATTCTTATTCTTATTAATACTAATATGTTTTTAATATCAAATGTGTCCATGTATGTATGTCTGTGCACGCGCGCCCAGCATTTGCGTGTGTGCCTCCCCCTCCTCTTCCAGAAACATATCGCTATGGGGCAGTTCTATTATCTCTAATAATGTCTATCATCTTGAGTTTTAAAAAGGTAAACTTGAGATGGTGTTTTAGAATTGGAAAGTAATCATTAATATTACATGATCAGATCTGATATGATGTACTGATTGACCTCTCTCTGTCTGTCTGTCTGTCTCTCTCTCTCTCTCTCCCTCTCTCTCTGTATGTGTGCGTGTGTGTGTGTGTGTATGACACATAATTATAATCAAACTTGTAGCGCCTACTTTAAATAAACTACTCGCTCTCACTCACTCACCTAATCACCCATCTGCCCGTTCACGCGGGCTCGCACACACACACACACACACACACACACACACACAGGTTTTTAGTGTGTTCAACAATCTAGCAACTTAATATAGCTAACGTTTCTCTTGCTGATTCGATTATATATTCACTTTACTGTGCATTTGTATAATATTAGTTTTTATGGAAATTAACATGGAAATTGGAATATTGATAATTTTCTTATATCGCTAAATAGTTACATGACTTTCACTGATCAGATATTACACGTGTTGGCAGGAAAATTCACTGATCTGAATTTAGTTTCCGGATGAATCGTCCAGAAGTTTTTTTCACGATTTGCATCTCTTAGTCTGATCAGGAACCCTCAGGACAATTTCTGGAGCATTGAATTTTTTCGCAATTTTTTTCTCTATCTATCTATTTATCAATCTATCTGTCTCTCTGTCTGTATCTCTTTCCATCTAGTAATTGAGTTGCAGAACCTTAACGATATCTCATCTTCATGACCTAACTTCCTATTTGCAGGTCTACTATAATAATTCACTATTTTAATTTTCTCAGTGCCACCGTTCTCAGTGACATTCTAGATGACCCACTGGATCGAGGACCTCAATCTGTGACCTAGGCATCTGAAGCTTCCTGCAGATTGGTGTTTGCTGTCCACTCCCTTCAGTTTCTATTGTGATCCTATTATACGTGTTTGGTTTTGACAGCGATGCTCTGGGTGTAGTGTGCTGAACATGATTCAGCGAACCTTTCAAACGGGATGCCCATCCATCATTACCTACAACCTGGAAATATAGGCTAGTACTCGATCGATCGACTTTCCTCCTGTTGTAACTCTTCCAGCATGACGCTCCAGTGGGGTACTCGTAATCTTATCAATGGAGATGTGGAGCAGAACGGGTGACGTTTTCCTTCTCCGACTTCTGTACGGATCCTCTGGTCGATGCCGTCACTGGGGAGTGTCGTTCTGATAGTTTTGTTGTACAACTGTTCTCTACGTCTTCGCGATTCACTACAGGGTTACTTGTCTGATCCTATCGAATGTCTTCTTGTAATCTATTAAGTCGTGGCACGAACGTTGTCTGTTATTGTCATTTAGCGCAATCGTTGATGTTCAGTGATGTTCGTTATTATTGTGAACCGTGTTTGTTCATTGATCTGACTGACTGTTGATAGAAAACCTGAGTGTCAATTGTCACTTCGCAACTTTTGACCATACAACCTGGATTAACCCACTCCCCACTAATAATAATGATAATAATAAAAATAATAATAATAATAATAATAATAATAATAATAATGGCGTGATTGCCTATTTTAACGAGGCTGGCTAGCTCATATGGTCTGCAATTTAATATTACCCGGTAGGGGCTGACTCTCAGTAAACTTATTGATTGATTGATTGATTGATTGAGTGTGTGATTGAGTGAGTGAGTGAGTGAGTGAGTGGATGGTGTGGTGAGTGAGTGAGTGAGTGAGTGAGTGAGTGAGTGAGTGAGTGAGTGAGTGAGTTCTCTATTTGGCCTTCTCGCGCGTCACACCACAAATACAGATATTAGTAGGATTCGTACCCTAACCTGGACGTTTTCAGCGCAGTGGCCCAATTACTGAGCTATCGGAAAGCCTATATAAACTTAGAATTTGTAAAAGATACCAAAAAAATGAGGGAAAACACCCTGTGAGTTACCTGACTGAACAAAAACCTTCCGCTTCTATAAACAGTATAATACCATGGATGCGGGATAGTTTGCTGACCTCCGACATCCCATTATCAACATCAAGTAGGGATCTTACCATATAACTCCCTCGGTTACAGAAACTGTCTCACTTAAGGACTATATATATATATATATATATATTGCTGCTTACCGATAGAAAATTTGTACGAAAGACGTGTGACATTTATTTCGCTTGTGTGTTGACGCTCTTGAATGTATAATAAACTCCATGTAGATTGGTGCGTTATACTTCATTATGGTGTTGACAAATGTGAGCTTCCTTTATAGAATTCATGATAATAGGGAGGATTGTGTAGGACGGCAACACACACACACACACAGAGACAGAGTGAAAGAGAGAGAGAGAGAGCTATAACAAAGCACCACTTACCAGTTATCATAAGACGAGAGACCTATATATCCCAATATAAACAAACATGCCCGTGTTCTACCGCAAACTAATTACACTCGAAGTCTCCTTAACTCACGAAGAAACAGCAAAGCAAGCATCATCGTCTCGGAACGAAGTGCGCGAACTACACCACAACAAGAGCCTAGACATCTAAAAACTCGAGGGCGAGTAAAGGGGGGTGTTCAAGTTCGCTATCATATATTGTTAACGGAGCGGTATCGTTTACAACTATACAACACGGACACGGTCCAGTGACAGCCACACATACCAACTATCACTGTAGCCAAGTTACCTGACTCTTAATCTACAATTAAACATCCGTACACAGAAAAACGGTCTTATATCACGAACTAATCAACTTACTGGGTTGTTGACGTTCTCAAGTACAGGAATGGGGTGTACTGATGGTGTGTTGTTGACGTTCTCAAGTACAGGAATGTGGTGTACTGATGGTGTGTTGTTGACGTTCTCAAGTACAGGAATGGGGTGTACTGATGGTGTGTTGTTGACGTTCTCAAGTACAGGAATGGGGTGTACTGATGGTGCGTTGTTGACGTTCTCAAGTACAGGAATGGGGTGTACTGATGGTGCGTTGTCGATGTTCACAAGTACTGGAATCGGGTGTACTAATGGTGTATTGTCGACGTTATCAAGTACTATAATAGTGTGTACTAATGGTGTATTGTCGACGTTCAGAAGTTGCACTCACTCAATCAATCACTCACTCACAGTGGCCTAGCTTTATATGTATATGATAGCGATCTTCTCTATCTCAGTTGGTCGTGATATGATATGGATACTTCCAAGTCAGAGTTCGAATCCAAGTATTACCTGAATCTCTGGTATGTTTCATCCCGTATTTCCAAAGTTCGACTAACCGAATGACTGCCTGCCTGATTGTCTCTCTGGCTAGCTGACTACCTGACTAGATGACTGCCTAGCTGACTGACTGACCGACTGAATAACTGACCCACTCACTCACTCGCTCGCTCGCTCACTAATTCACACTTATGATAGAGGATTGAAGAGGATAATACATGCTTCATCTTTCTTGAAGCTCCAAGTGAACATTCCGCAAGGCCCGGGATCTACGCTCCACACACGCACGCGCGCGCTCGCGCACCACACACACACACACACACTCGCTCGATCCAACCGACTCTCGCACGTTTTGAGGCACGGCATAAAATGCCCCCAGAAACGGTCCTAAGCATTTGACAACGTTCGCTAGTTAAAAATGAGAATGTGCGCATAGAGAAGACTGTTACGTTTTTTTATCAGTTTGTAGTGATGTCAGCTGCCAACGATATAGATAATTATATCTTTGAGTTAGGGTGTCGGGTAGGGTTTACCTGCTGTGAGATGACACCATCGTATCAACAGTCTGAGCTATTACAGTAAATTATAGCAGACACGTTTTATTGACGTGTTACAACGATGAGATTGAGCCCACCGTGGTATGGGAATGTTGTAAATTATCTGAGAACGTCTCTATTAAATGTGGTGGAGGTCTTTACTCAACACCAAAAAAGTCTTCCAAAACAATATGACGTTACCAAAATCTCAACTTCTAGGCCATCTAATTGAAATCTAAACGATTCGCGCCATCAAATTTTGGTGTTAGTAAAGCAGTTAAGTGTTAAGAGATAAGTGTGTTGGGGGTGTTTGAAAGTTAGAAATTCACATACTCATTCATGAGACTGACTGATTAACTGAATGATTTATTGATTTATTGATTGACTTATTTATTGACTGGCTGACTGACTGATTGACAGACTGACCAACTGATTGACTAACTCACTCACTCACTCATTCACTAATCCATTCACTCACTCACTACCTTGACGCTGATATTTGATAATAAGAATAAACATATATAATACGTAAATGATCATATTTAGTGGCCTAAATGACGTCACATCCAAAGTCTCAGTCCATTCTGCCAAGTAGTCATATATTATATTATTATTATTATTATTATTATTATTAAAATAGAAAATGTATTATATGCCAGATCCAGTAACCTATTTACAGACGGCGAAGGAAGAGGAAAAAACCCTTTACTAATTGGTTAACAAAGAGATCAGTAAGAAACCATTAAGTACTTATTTATAAAATTGTCTTAATTCGCTGTTTATTAACGAGATTATTTTTTTTAAATAATTTCTCGTACAAACGAAGGAATTCCAGAATGGTGAGATGTTTATGTAACGTTACTATCTAGTTAAGATAACTTTATTACAGAACAGATTAGAGAACATTAGTTTCTGGCTTTTCTCGTCGAAGAAAATCTCAACCGATGCTTTGTTTGTATTCTGATGCGTTTACGTGTACAGTGTACACAGTACATCGTACAGAATTGGTGGACGTGCCTGATTAGAGTACTCTAATACCCAACACCAGTACACTTATATGTACCACAATTTGCGTGTACTTGTATAAATACTTTTGAAATTACTAGAGCAGAATAATTTAGTTTAAATGACCTAATTTAAAATAGTTTGCTCGATGTTTTGTGAGGTAAAAGTAAATTTGATTTGTTTGTTTTTAATGAAGAACGTTACCAACACGCTGTGAGGGACATCTTTTGGGACAAGAATAAACATATATAAGACGTAAATGATCATATTTAGTGGGCTAAATGACGTCACCTCCAACTGTTCGTTCAACTAGCCATTCTGCCAAGTAGTGATATATTTGTCTTTGTTTTCTAATTAAGAATAACTCGAATGATGTTTTTATAGTATTAGAAACTAAATATGAACTTTTTAATGTTTAATTATCAGCCAGCATATCGTGTTATGTGGAGAAAATTACATTTCAAAACTTCGTCTCTCTCTCTCTCTCTCTCTCTCTATATATATATATATATATATATATATATATATATATATATATATATAATAAAATTTGTACATGATAAGGTCTATATTATATATAATCACCTTTACTTTATCACTAGACAATCAATGAGGCCAAATTGAGTTGATTAATATAGCATTTTTTATTGTTGTTGTTGTTAAATCTGTTATATTTTTTGTATTATAGTTTCTAGCTTAGTCAAAGTTTTGTGAATTACACTTTTCTTTTGTTCCAATAAAATATTTTTTAGAATCCGACATTCACCATTACACCTTTAACGTTTATAATACATCATCAGCCATGAGAAGCACCTGTTTGGTATCTATAATGGGCAGAAATGTAAACAAACCTGTATACCATTAGTTTATTAGTTATATTTGTCACGAATATATTCTACTCTAGCAAGGACGTAAGTAGGTTTGTTAAATGGAGGAGACAAACTATTAGAATAATGCCAATCGTGACGACGATGTCCCCTTCTGTCTGTGAGCAGAAGAGAAATTAATTTAATTAAAGCCTACGTAGATGCAATCTGGACACTCAAAAGGTAAATATATGATCATATATGACAACAGCCACGGATTATTAATTTCAAAATACTTCTCCATTCATTGGACATAAAGTTGTAAACATGATTATTATGGGGAATGTCGACTAGACACATTGAAAATAATTGTGTGTAGAAAATGATGGTCGACGAAATTCGCCAAATGAAATATAGGAAAATGGTATTATAAAATATGGACATACACCCAAAAAGATCGGTATAACCCTGTTTAGTAACTGCCATCAATGTATGAAGGGTCAATATTAAGTAGACCTACCCGAGGCCATGTGAAGAATGAACATTTACGAAAAGCTCAATTAATTATTCTGTGCAACGTTGAATCCCATCTTCCAACGACATGCAACAAGTCTACTAGGGTCGTTTCGTTATTCATCCGATGATCAAAGTCGGGTTATTTAGCGTGCTATCAGTCAAAGATGTCTGGCTCCTAGTTTCGACCCTTCTAGTGACGTGAATAAATCCGAACTCATAGAGTAGCCAATAGCAGTAAAATTGCATTGATGATGAGATACAATGTTTTTAGACAGATCTACGTAGTTCGAAGAAAGTCGCTTTCAGTGTTTCGGTTAGCACGTTTCCATCTTATTAGCTGGGTCGCCTCCGTGGTGTAGCGGTAGCGTGTTGGCTCACAGATCACTACCACCCGTGTTCGAATCTCGGTGTGGGCATATCTGAAGGGTGTTTCATCTTTGACTTCGCTTCATTACCTTTGGAGGTCGTTCAGCCCATTTAGCCTATCATGTGCACAAAAGTGGCCGTAAAACATCAATCATCATCATCCATCTTATTAGCTAAAAGTTAAGTGATTTGATGACTGTTAATGTACTAATATGCAGCATACAAGATATCATATTATTATTAAATTGTTATAAACAAATAAGTCTCAAAAACAATCTTTGTGTTTATGGCCTTTCATGGACAATTTCATTCTTATTTACCTCTCGATTAAAACCGGATGCCATCAGCCTGTTCTTCTGAAGAGCTTCTAGGATTTCCACCTGTACCGATTCTGTGTCATGAGTTAGCATACTACGGATGAGGCAGTAAACCGGCATAAGACCTTTTAAAGCAACTGTAAGTTTTATTCGAAGATATTCCAACACGTGGTCGATTAAAAGGCAAGAATACGGCAAGAATACGGTAATGATGCTGCAAACTTTCTGTAGGTTCCTTTGCTCACTGTGTTTGTGGTACGTCAGTACATGGTTTTATTGGTTCAACATCTATATTGGCTACGGCATTAGCATAACATCTTTGGTAAATGGCATATTCCCCACCTCCCGTTGAATTCATAACTACAATCAAGTTATCTGCATTCTTATGGGCAGCTATGACATCACGTGTTTTTTTCTTCTTGTAGAGCTACCGATATTAGTCAACACAAAGCCAAGAATGTTCGGCATTAAAACAGCATTTATAATGTTTTTTGACATAGAAAATCCTTTCCAATATCACTCTACGACATCTTTCGATTTGCTCTTGATCTCTTCAAGTACATCGTACTTGAAGTGCATTAGTACTGTGTTGAACGAATTTACTCTAGGGTCACCGAGTGCTGCGAATGGTTGACAGGACATAACGATTCACAAGCTTTCTTCTTCAACAGTCATGCCACATAGCAAGTCCAAAGTTCATCTTCGCGGCGTTCACGCGGAAGAAGGTTAGTTCTTAAAACGTAGCCATTAAGTTCTTAATTTCGATGATCTCTGTAAAGCCGTTCACAACGACAAATTGAGGACAGTGATTCCTACGGAGTTTAAATATTTGACCGTTTGGGTGGTTTTCCATTTTTCGTTGCTGGACTCATCATTTTAAGAGGAGTCGAACTTATTTTAAAATTGACCCATTTTTTATTAAAGGTGGATATGTGACGTGTTTCTCAGAGCACCCGACAATTACATATCCGACAGAACTTACAATTACAGTTATAACAATCTTGAGAAAATCAGGTAAATTTATTTTGCCCTTCGATTGTGTCCCATTCTATATATTATCGTAAATATCATTTTGTCACCGGAATCAAATGTACTTGCGGATAAGCAAATATTCGTATTTATGACTACAGTAAGTAGGCATGGATTCGGTATGACTTAGTTTGAATTATTGGTGGCTTGAACCTATTATAGGTTCTGTCTGATTTTTTCCACTTCGTATTTGTAACTTTTCACTCTTCCGGAAACACTCTCTGCTCGAGTTATTTAGTGAGCCATTCATTAGTTTTAATACACTGGCCAACTTGTTGAACACAACACGTCGATAACTTATTGACCAACTTTTCCACAATCGAATTTAACACGTAAAATGTTCCGTTGGACGCTTGCTTCATTGCTACGTGCTGCGTTCAATAAACGTTTTACGTGTTAAATTTGTTGAGGCGATGTGTTGCGAAACAAGTTAATTCAACTTGTTGCGCAATGTAGCCACACTTCAAGTGTTTTTGATATTATTCGGATCTCGGATTCGGAAAGCCACGATTACATGTGTCGTTGTGTCGTTTGAGACAGCACGATGTAAATTATTAAACAGAAAACGTCTGAATTGTGTGCAATACACGGCGTGGAAAATATGATGGTGTTGATTGTAGCTCGGAACGAGCGTTGGGTCGTGATTAATAAGAAATGTTGCGGTGAAAAGACTTCGATATAGAAATTTGTCCTCCAATTTTAATCAGCATTTCAGAAGAGGAAGCCGCCTCCTCTGCCTCAGTGGTAGCTACGATACTGATTGTAGAGGCACCAATTATTGCCTGTTTCTTTCTAATTTGGTGACTCGGTAGAAACAATAATTATGCGATTGGAAAGACAGTTAATATATTCTTATAAGAGTATTGCGCTACAGAGACTTCAATTCGGGGTTCGAAGTACCTCTCTTTGGTGGCTATATCCCTAAACAGTCACCCCTCAGCCATATGTCCCAGGTGTGATCACAGCTAATGTACCTCTGTTTGGTGGCTATTTCCCTAAACAGTCACCCCTCACCCGTATGTCCCAGGTGTGATCGGAGCTAATGTACCTCTGGTGGCTATTTGCCTAAACAGTCATTCTTCAGCCGTATGTTCCAGGTGTGATCAGAGCTAATATACCTCTGTTTGGTGGCTATTTCCCTAAACAGTCATTCCTAAGCCGTATATCCCAGGTGTGATCAGTGGTAAAGTACTCTGTTTGGTGGCTACTTTCCTAGACAGTCATCCCTCACCCATATGTCCCAGATGTGATCAGGATTAAATACTTATGTTTGGTGGCTATATCCCTAGACAGCCATCCCTCACCCGTATGTTCCAGGCGTGATCAGGGCAAAAGTACCTCGGTTTGGTTGCTATTTCCATAGACAGTCATCCCTCAGCCGTATGTCCCAGATGTGATCAGTGGTAAAGTACCTCTGTTTGTTGGCTATTTCCGTAGACAGTCATTCTTCAGCCGTATGTCCCAGGTGTTATCAAGGCTAAAGTCCCTCTGTTTGGTAGCTATTTCCCTAGACAGTCATCCCTCACCCATATATCCCAGGTGTGACCAGAGCTAAAGTACCTCTTTTGGTGGCTATATCCCTAGACAGTCACCCCTCAGCCGTATGTCCCGGGTGTGATCAGGACCAAAGCGAAACAAAGCAATTATTCACTCAATCACTCACCATAACTGTTGGCCTGATATGGTTCTGGTAAGAGAGGAGCCGGACCTTGAAGTAACACATCCTATCCACTCCAAGTATTTCTATTTATAAATAGCCAATAAAAGTCAATGTCTAGCTAGCATCAGTCAACATTAACAACACGAGGTGAGATTTCGTTATCATTACAGATGGTTTTCAATTTGGTCAGTCAGTGTTGATATACAGTCATCTCGCCATTGTTTGCGATATAAACATCATCATCCAGGGCATCCCTCGTTATTTATTCAGTGGCTGTGTAGAGAAGAGGAACTATAGTTTTATCTTAACTACGATTGTTATGTGGAATCTCAAGCTAATAATGTCTTTGGAGAGGATTATACTTTGTGTGTACAGCTGTTTCTATGACAATGGGAAGTCTGCTTCCCGGACTCTGGCTGACGCCTTCTAGTAGACTATGAAGATAGCGATGATGATTGTTGTTTTACGGCCACTTCTGTGCACATAGTAGGCTAAATGGGCCGAACAACCTCCAAAGGTAATGAAGCGAAGTTAAAGATGAACACTCTTCAGATATGCCCATACCGAGATTCGAACTCAGGTGGTAGTGATCTGTGGTCCAGCGCGCTACCAGTTAGACCACGGAGGCGCCAGGACATATGTTAGAGATAATGGGCGTGGTCCCGAGATGTCAATTTACTGATAATTCTTACATATTATTATCGGTAAAGGTTATCAATAAATGCAGAACCAGACTCTTAGAGTCTAGCTATGGCTCATCACCATCATCATCACCATCATCACCACCACCACCACCACTATCATCATCATCACCACCATCACCATTACCACCATCATCATCTTAATTTTCATCGTAGTAGTAATGACAGTCGTAATAGTTTATAATTACTCCCTACAATAGGACAATCAGGTAGACTTTGTGGCTAAAGACGATCAACAAAATTAAATAATTATACAATTAACTGTTCAATGTGGATTCTGGGAGGGGTCAACTGAAGCACCTTTCGTCTGATAGAAGAGGTTTATCTCATCAAGTCCCCTTATCTTAGAGATCGAAATTCAAAATATGAAAACAAAACCGAGAATGTTGACATCCGGTAATTGTAGATGATTTCTGTTGTCGTTGTATTATGAATTATCAAAATTATTAACCTTTTTCCTTTAATTGATGTTCAACAATCATAATGCCCTCGTCCGCCAACAAGACGATTAGTTTAAAGTATTTAGCTCGGTAATGTTGTCGAATTTATTATTTTCCTTTTATTTCAAGAGATATAAAGATGAAACACAAGAAAATCCATACCTGTTTTGCGATTGGTTGCCTATATACTAACTGGCTGAAACTACTTACTACTCCACTACTAACAGTCACAGACATTTAGTAGTCGAGGACGGATGGGGCAAATTGCACGAGATCAGTCAATTTTAGAAAACATCCTCACATGTTTTCTTCCAATACCGCAGTTGTCGATATTACTACTAATACCACTTCATCATTTTCGGTGAAGTTCAGCTATCATTTAATACAGTTACTAATCCACGATGTAGCAACCCGAGACATCGATCTCTGAACTGGTTATGCAGAAGTTCGAAAACGTTATGACCGATTATGTGGCGTTTTGACTGGGGGATTTATACGGGGCTTTACTGTGTGTATGTCGTCTAACATCGTACATATTAATCATTTATAATGGTTATAACAACAGCCGAGGAACACATTTAATATGGGATATTTTTATTAAGATAGTAAAATATGTAATTATATTACCGTTTTTTATCTAAGATCTATAATCTTATATCATGGGCTCATCATATTGTCATTATATCACCTGTAATTATTGTGTGTTTAACAATGTCCTGTACAGAATAATCACATTGTTCTAACGATCCGTCATTCTGATATATTTTTTCATCCACGCTTCATCCAAAAGATTCCTAAATTTAGCAACAGAAAGTACACGTGCAGTGTCTAGCTGTGATGGGTGTCATCAATGAATAGCAATGCTATACACCATGACTAATCACTTCCCATCACACTCAACCACTTGTAGTTCCTCCTCCAGAGCTATACAGACTGTAGTATACAGAAGGTCCTCAACAGGAAGGGAATAGATGAGTATGGATTTGGATATGCTGCTCAATGGTAACAATTTATTCGTTCACATATTTTATGAGTATATATATAGATATATATATATATATATAATGACGTGATCCAGTTTAAATGTGTTATCAAGGGATGGAGATGTTTCAGTCTAAACTGTTAATTCAATCAGAAAAACATTAACAAATATTCACACTTATAATTGTCTATACTATTTTATCTTGTTCCCTAGTATTGTCAAAGGCTGGAATGTCATGATCTTGGACTCTATAAGAATGAATGGATATCAACAGAGATTAAACACTGTCATGTACAACCCAGGATTAATATGAGCACTTACGTATATTTTGAACACACACACATTATTTACAGTACTTTTCAAATTTTTCTTAGTTAATACAAAAACTCAAGTTCAAGTATACCATTAATTTGGAGATATCATGGTCGGGTCAGGGATTCAGTTGCCAAAATGCCACGAAATTCAGAAATTAATATCTGGAGTTTTTTTAATAGAAAAATAACCTTCTTGCACTTAACACATTGAATGCACTGGAAGTAATCATAAATCACGTATGTGTCTGTTTATTTGGATTATATATTGTAGATAAAAAGTATAAAACACACCACAGAAAAGTCTTAACTGTTCTAATACAATGCATACCTACCACAAGGTCAAGTATACCATTAATTTGGAGAGATCACGGTCGGGTCAGGGATTCAGTTGGCAAAATGTCATGAAATTCAGAAATTAATATCTGGAGTTTTTTTAATAGAAAAATAACCTTCTTGCACTTAACACATTGAATGCACTGCCAGAGGACGCCAACTACTATTATTACATGTTGTAATAGATGGAGGGAGAGAAGTTAGCAGAAACTAACTATTTATGCCAACTCAGTACATTAATAATTTAAGCCAGTAAAAGATTGCAGTGATCTTGTCACTTAACCTATTTAATTTTGTTTTTAAATCATGGCAATTATCTTTGTTTTATTGTCTTGTAACAGACCCACATTTTAAATATATATTTCCTCTTATCCTTCAAATGATGCGTCTGTTGCTATGTGCAAGTTTAAAGTGGCAAAATGTACATATGTTTTTGCTATATGCAAGTGAAAGTAGCAAAATGTACATTTTATATTATAATGCATGTGTGATTGTGTATATACTTGAACAAGAAGTGCTAAAATAATATGAAATATTCCATAAACAATGTTCTTTTCATTTTCTACGCAAATAATCCCAAATAATCCAATAATGTCAACAATGAATATTGCCAAATATTTTTCACCGAGCGCACTATTTGATAGGTTACAATAATAAACAATAACGGAACCTTCCCCGTCTGCTGATTGTGTTACGCTGGGTCTAGAATCCATCCAGAGTTTCCCTAACATTTCTGTCTGCAGAAGTGTTTACTACCAATACTTCATAACAACTAAACAGCTGAGAGGAGAATTACGAGTAACGACCTCCCCCCCCACACACACACACGCACTCTGTCCACTACATGTAGGTGTCTTCGTTAATCAGCTGACTGATGCTCCAGTCACCGTGACCATCAAGATGTATCTCGTATTGATGAAATGCCTTCAGACTGTCACGATGTCCAACACTCGTCAGAGTGATACCCAATTTTTCACATTGTTCATATAACGTCCTTTCCATGTTCAAGCCGACTTGACTTGTCGCCTCGTCCAGAACTGGAATAATTAAAATATACAGATAATCATGTTTCTAACATAAAATATGTCTACTTTGTTGTTCTTTCTCTGATTTAAAAAACATATTCCTACGGCCAAGTGGGTAAGAGTGGGATTTTCTGACTCATGGTCATGCTGTGTGGGACATCGGAGGTTCGAATCCCGGCCATGGGACTATAGTAGGAGTTTTCCATCTAACCAACCAACTTGCAAGGTTTTCTCCACTGAATTGTAAATTTATTTAGAATTAGTCTCTGTGGTGAAGCAGTAAATTACAGACCATATGCGTCTCCCTCATTTGAGGTAGATAAGCCACCTAAAATAATTGTGCCATTTCAGCCATTATTATATATTAAATTATTATATTATTATTTTTAATATCGCTCAAAATATGTCACAGGTCTATAATAATAATAATGGTCAAACTGACAGTTTTTAACGTGGCTGGCAACCTCAAATGAGGGAGACGCATATGGTCTGTAATTTATAGCTTCCCCACGGAGACTAATTCTAAATTAATGTAGAATATATGGGATATTCAGTGGAGAAAACCTCGCCAGTTGCCTGGTTCAAAGATCTGTTATGCGTACATGATATATTAGGTGTATATGATCTATCGTGTATACATGACCTGTTATACGTATATGACATGATAAGTGTACATGACATAATAAGTGTAAATGATCTGTTATGCGTACACAACCTATTAAGTGTACATGACCTATGATAGTCTATAACAATCTATCCAGTACTCAGTCATGATGTAGTGAATCAAAGAGCACGTCAAAGATCAGCAACCAGTGGGTGGCTTCAAATAGAGAAACCTCTCAGTTTCTTGTCAAAAAAATGAAATGTTCTTACTTTATGGCCACCAGTGAACCAAGGAACCTCCGAAGGTAATGAGGCAAAACAGCTCTTAAGACATAGCTATAAACTTTACCGATAAATGAGAATGCCCCACAACCTGTTTCCATATGTACCTCAGCCAGATGTTTGTATCACTTGCACAACTTACGATTAAGACATAAGCTAAAAAGGTAAACTGATATAATGAACTGACTGCAGCTTAAATTACTTTGTTCTACCAAATCTGACAAAGTTCAGCATTTAGTCCAACCATTTTATATAGAATACATCCATCTGCCATCTTGGATTTGTTAGATTCAGACATTGGGAAGTGATAGTTTGATGTATATTAATATGATGACGCTTACTAGCGAAATGCTATACATGCTTGAGCTTAAGTAATTTATATTTGTCCTTAATATTAAGATAAGCAATTGTCTGAAGAAAAAACCCATGGATATATGTTTTGGTTAAAAAATATATTACTGCGTCAAATGTTAAAACTGCATGAGAGAGAAACCTTGAGACTGACACATGGATAGTATTTTTTTAAACTTTGTTTATGGCATCTCAGAGTATAAATCTGTCACTGGAAAACTGTGAATTATTAACAGATAAATATGATATCAGGTTAAAATTGATCAAGTCTTACCGGCAAATGGTGGTTGATGATAGAATAACCTTACAAAGCTCAATCTTTGCATCTCGCCAGGTGACAACATATCATACCTGATAAAATATATTTTAATTACAAAATTTTAGTCGGAAAAAAACATGTCTCACATGTATGTGCCAGTAGTTTTTACTGATTTGACATTTATCAAAAAAACACTATGTTAATTGCATGGCTAGAATATATATTAATCACAGCAAAAATGTATTGCTAAATAAAGTTAGGGTCATATATATATATATATATATATATATATATATCACACACCACACACACACACACACAGGTATAGGAAGTATTTGTTATCTTACTATAAATTGTAAAAATAAAATAATTTTCACAGAGAAAACATATACATTAAAGAAATGGACACCAGTAATGAACCATATAACAATATCTTAATATCAGCCACATATTGCCATAATTTATATTATTATAAGTTGATACTAACCAGTTCCAGTCAGAGACAATATCCAGACCTCCAATTCTATGATAAAGTTTCATCAGATCAGCTAATCTTATATACTCCATAATAACACTGTCTTCAACACCTGTAATTATAATAGAAGACATCATGATGATAACACCTGGCTGTACATAAATAACACATCTACACACACTAACACACGCACACACACGCACACACACACAATATCAAGTTACACATTTAAGCCTTAACATAGGATCATATGTGTGTTGTGTTGTTTAGCCTCAGCATTGGTAACATGAAAGACATATGTTTAAGGGTGTCTGCTGATGGAAAATCCCACAAACACAGGCATGAGGCAGATTCGAACCCACAACCTGGAGGTTTGTAATGCGGTGCTCTAACTGTTCCACCATTAGATTGACTGATGTTTTATGGCCACTTTTGTGCACATGGTAGGCTAAATGGACAGATCATCCTGCAAAAAGTAATGAAGCGAAGTCAAAGATGAAACACCCTGCAGATATGCCCATAGTGATAGTCAAACTCAGGTGGTAGGGATCTGTGATCCAATGCACTACCAGTTAGACCACCTAGGCACCCATTAGACCATGGAGGTGTCCCCTATTCCACCATTGGAATACCCTTGATTAACATAGGATGTAGACCTTTCCCACCCCAAAATAGTTTAAGCTATGATGTCCTATGCAAGAGTAGGATCAGTGAGGTGGGTCAGTGAGGTGGGTCAGTCAGTGTTTTGTGTATATTCTCGTCATTGTTCAAACTTGGGACATGCCGTCAAAGGTCAGCTTCCTATTAAATATGTTCAATGTGATGGAGTTTTATTGTCTTGCATTATTTCAGGTTTGTAATATCTAATTGAATAAGAACTTGAAACAATTTTTGGTTCCTGAACTGCAATAAAAAGCTGACAGAAGCATTCATCATAAAAATAGATAAAAATATCATAACATCAATTTCCCACAGAATCAATAACATTATTCTTAGATAGCATTCTTGGCATTGCTAATCACCACCATTTAAATACAATGAATATTATTTAGTTAGTTCAAATACATACATGTGTGTGTGTGTGTGTGTGTGTGTGTGTGTGTGCGTGCGTGCGTGCGTGTGCGTGCGTGCGTGCGTGCGTGCGTACGTGCGTGCGTGCGTGCGTGCGTGTGTGTGTCATTTACCCATTGACCATAAAATAGACATGTCACAAAACAAAAAGAACATGTATCGGTACCTGGCTAAATCAACCAAAATGTTAATAAACTTATATCATATGTTAAATATAAATATTTGAATGATTATTTTATATTCCTGTAATGAATATATTTTACTAAAAGCACTGGTTGTTATGTGACTCATGATTATTTTGACAACCAAACTATAACAGAAACATTCTCCAGATAAGTAGCTTTCATTCCAAAGCTAACTGTAACCTGACCCTCGTTTTTGTTAACTGGAGTCTCTGGTCTGAAAAATGTCTAATAACAAATTAATTCTCAAGAAAATAACTCTTATTATATCCAGTTGCATCCATTCTCTTTCTATATTGGATTATTGCTCCAATGAGATATTGGTTAGGGGAACTGTGATGCAAACATCCAGCTTCTGGGTTGAATCTGGCTAATAACTGTGTTTGTTGGAAGTTCCCAGGGAGTCACCCATTGGCCTTAAGTCCCATGTATGAAAAACACTGAGTTTAAACAAACAAATAAACAAACTTTCTATATTAGTAAGTATTACCAATGCTTACCCGTATATTTCCAATCTTTGTAAGGGTACACAATCTGTAAAAGGAATTATAAAATTCAACATCAATAAATACATATAAATGGAGAACAGTGAAGCAAAATACATGTTAAAATACAGGACCACCGTAAACACTCAATTAACTTTGGTTATATATACTACTGGTAGTTGATCAGACATCCAGATAATTTATCAGGCTAGAAGTTTCATTGGAAATACAATGGTGAATATTTGTTCGCTAATTAATTATGGTAAACTATCAAAATATCCAAGAATGAGTAGTTTTCGTGGCTTAGAATAAATTTTGCATATATTTGTCAAGATATTTATAGAATGAAATGAATCATCGCAAAATCATATATCTTCTGTCACAAAACATATTTAGGAAGTATTTTATTGTACAGTTATTTGAAATGTCACTTAACCAAGAGCTGGTTAATGAAGTATATTGATTTAATATGCACTTATTAATATTATTATTATAAAACAATTTTCCAGAGAAAACTTTATTTTAATGACTATTAACTTGAAGATCATTTTGTTGAAAACATTACATGCAGCTTTAATATATCTGTACTTCTCATATGGGTAGTAGCTTCAACAAAATTTTACAAAAATATGAATGTTTAATAATGAGTGGTACAAATACCACATCCACTTTTTAATAGTCCCATATACTAAACATAAGAAATTTGTATGAAATACATAAAACATGATCACTTATTATACAATTTAAACTGTAATATGATTTAAATAATATTGTTCAACATGATTTCTACATTTTCTAGTAGATTGTCTATTTAACGTTTTCATGAAATATGTATTAGGTGGATCAATACCATTTCTAATTATAATTAAACAAAATTAATTGATTTGTAAAAGAAAAATATATTGTATCATCATATTCCAATTTGAGGAAATGCACAGATTCCAACTGGAAATAAAGTATACCAAAGTAATGACCTTGTAATGCTTTAAGATCTGAATCAGAACATTTATGTTATAATCCTTGTAGAAGCCCAAATAATAAGTATATAATTATATTATTAATACATTTTTACTTTAAATAATATAAATATACAATGAGATCAGCTTAAATAACTTTTTATCTGATATAAACACCAAATTTACAAATCTTTATCATGACTTTTATAGCATCATATTAGCATTAAAAAAGGCATTTAGTGTCACATTTCTTGAGTAATCTCATATAACATGCCAAAGATTATAGTTAGAAAAATGTAAGGAAGGATATTATTTAGCAAAACAAAGTTTTGAGACTGAATTAAAACCTTCTGTGTTTATTAATTCCATTAACTTTGCTGTTCCTATTTCATAATAAACTTACTTGTTCTCTAAGAGAGCCATCTGTTAGAAATGGCTTCTGAGGTAGATACAATACACCTCTGTGACCATGGATAACCTTCCTTTCTACAAAACCTAAAATAAACAATGATATATGACAGTTTACTTGCTTACATAGATAATTTGCTCTGAACATTTATGAGTAAGTCAGAATGATTGAGTGAGCGAAGTGAGTGAGTGAGTAAGGTTTGATATAGCAGGAGCATAAAAGGTCATTTTAGACAAAAAAAATACCATAAACAAAGGCAAATTCTAAAATCTGAATTGGAAAGGGGTTTGTACACACACAAAGTGGCTTTGTGTTTTTAAACTGCTTACGCATTGTTGTTTATTAATATCCATTAATTATTATACAAATAACTGAGATTGACTGAAACAGTCATAAAATTAGAAGCAAAATACAGAGAAGACAATATCAGGAACATTATTAATTGCTATCTTTGATGTCCAGTTCATAACAATATTTGATACAATTGGTATGACATATAAGAAGAATTAGTCTGGTTTCTTTCGATAAATATCAACAGATCAGCTCAGCCTTGAACAATTAATGCTACTGAATAGTTTTGAATACAAGTTAAAACTTTCAACTTTAAGCTTTGTGCTGAATTTTCAAATATATACAAAGCTCCCATACCATAGTCGATGGCAAACAGTTGCACGCACATCACCACATATCTTACCTGATCTCTGTTGCCATAAGCCATCAAGCACACGTAACAAAGAACTCTTGCCACACCCGCTATCTCCAGTTATTAATATGTTGCATTTTGCTTTTATTTCAAAAGTCAGATCTGTAAATGTTCACAAAAATATAATATTGCAGCAACGCCACAACATTATAACATACAACTTGGAAAATGAATAACATGAAGAAGAAAAAGAAGTTAACAAAGTTTTACGCCGAATGGTGAATTAATGCCAGATAAATATTAGTACCTCTGACCAGTATTTTATCATGACTGTTAGGAGGACTGTATGTAAGGTCCTTCACTCTATAAGCCACTTCAGGATCAGAACTCTCTCCAGCACTGTTTGAAAAATAAAACATTCAAAATATAAGATATTACTATAAAATATAACACAGTATATAACTTAGTAACTATCACACCTTTATAATGATATGGTTTATGCAAATTATAACAAATGTGCAACTATGCGCTATTGAAGAAAGGTAATTTTTTCATGTAAATAATTTCTTTTTTACAGTTATTTTCATGCACATGGTAGGTTAATTGGGCCAAGCAATTCTCAAACGATATTAAGGTAAAATGGGCAAAAAAATTAGGATTCCAAACTGTTCTGTAGCCAACCCCAATACTTGTTTAGATAATGGAGATGTCCCATAAAGGTATTAACCAATAAACCAAAACTTACCATGTTAATTGCACTGAATGTACTGGATAATGTTAAGAAAAACCTGTATTGATGCCTTATGTACCGGTATGTGACATAAGACACTCACACATAAATCAGTGACATTCAATACGATGTATTATATACATACCTACTGAAAGCTGAACTGATGTGACCTTCATAGACTGTATCCTGTAGCTGGTCACCATGACAATTCCATTCACCCAGCTGCTCCATCATCTGACCAACTCTGAAATGTTTGGTATTGAGATATGAAATCTTCAGGCAAATGTATGATCACAGAACTGACTCTAAGACTGCATCATTCGTTATTATCAAAACGAACCAAAACATAACACCAGATAAGATCCATTAACTACCACTTGTTTTTTTAAATTATTTTAAGATCCTTGTACTTGGATCATCATCCAAGATTGGGACCATATTAGACATTGTGTCCGTATTACTTCCAGAACCTTTTAGCTCTCTCCAGAATGCCACATACTTAGAGAATGATCTAATTAATAACTATATATATGATGACTAATAGTTTTCTATGTGTTGATTTGGTAACAAATAAAATCAAGGTGAGCTTACTCTGCCACTTGCCGAGTACTATGTTAATCAGATAATAATAAAAAAACAATGGAAAGTCACATTATTTTTATCTACTAATGTGTTGTTTTTCTTAGTTTACGATATACTCATTTAATCACAATTAAAATGAAATTGGGCTTATTCCGTAATATGTTAGTAAGCACCTATTTTGAACCAGTTTGATACTTTGCACATGACCACATAGACTTTACCCGACACATATATATTTATATCTCCATCACACATGAATGATATACCTCCGTCATTCAACCAGTCATTAAACATACACGTAAAATACACATATATTAAAACTCAAGACAATATACTTTATGTATTTTGGAGTCGAGGCATACTTAAATTATGCACATGGTAATAGTTTGTAATGAAGGAATAAAGCCAATACAAAATGTCAAAGTCTACACAAGTTTCACTTAAAATCTGTTTAACGTGAGCGAACCTTACTCAAAGCAGGTGTGTTATCAAGGAATTTTTCCACATTCACTGAGTGATTGTGAGTAGATCAAATTTTGTTGACACATCAGCATAAATTAGGCCATTCATTATCTAGAATCCAACTGAATCAAAGGGTACGGTGTGTCTGAATACTAAACTACTACAACCATATTTGATGTTTAACTTATAAATACAGTGAGGCAAATGTTATAAAGATATTGATCCAGGTTGATCATAAAACTATACCACTAACCTGTGTGTGACACCAGCCATATCTGTTACGTTCATAGCCAAGTCTATCAGACTTGTAAACGAGAAGATAAGATATATAGTGATGAATGCATTCTGAAACGGAAATGTATTTCTAACAAAATGGACAGTGAATTAGATAAAAAGTCATAATTTAAGTATGAAAGTACCACAAGATGAGATGTAAGTGAAATGAAAGAACTTATTTAGTATTGCTTTTATTGTGGTTTGTTTTATAACCAACCATGTGTGTGTGTGTGTGTGTGTGTGTGTGTTTCTGTGGGTGTGTGTGTTTCTGTGGGTGTGTGTTCATGTGAAAATGAGCACAGAAATGCACACACTTGTTTATAAATGTACAATCCAATTCTATTCAAATAAATACCTCACTAATTAGGGAGCTAAGTTCAGATGGAGTTAGATGATCATAAACACCCCCAAAGATGGGAAATGCAAGAATAATATAGTTCAGTATACTTCCCATATAATCAGCTAACTTGATGGAAACTGAAATGGGTTTAATCACCATAATATTGATTTTAATCAAATGAAATAAAACGGATAAAAAAGATCAATTCTATAATTAATCAAATATACTTAAAATAAACATGACGTTTAACATTTAAAAATAATAAAGAACACAAACTGATAATAAAACAAGGATGCTCAAGGTGGAGTAAGATCTTCTATTATAAAAATTAAATATTCACACCGACACACACACACACATATGCAGAGAAATGTGTGTGTGTGTGTGTGTTTATGTGTGTGTGTGTGTGTGTGTGTGTGATAAGCAGAATAGACAAGCAAGTTAATTTAGAATATATTTTATATACATTTTAAGAACTACTTGATTGAAAATAAAAATGCTAAATTACTTTTTCCTTATGAAGCATTGTGTTATAACAATATTTATATAGCTTACAGTTCAAACCATATTCTTTAAGTTGTAATCTATTTTGTGTCTGAATGAGTGCTTCAAGTTTATGGTTTGTTTTCTGTCTTTCAAGATGGCCACACCGATAGAATGCAGCCGACTCTGCATTAGCACGGATCTGCATGTGCTTGAACCTAAATTAATTATGGAATGTAAACAATGGGTGAAAGTGACTTAATGGGAAAGATCAGATTTGGTATCTAAATTTTATGAGAACAGATTTCATTAAAAAATATAGTTTATCCAATGAATGATTCTGTGAGGTGGTTCAAAAGGTTAATTGTTGGTCAATCCGAATGTTTATTTGCATATCAGGACAGTGTTTGCGTGTACCTGAAGTCTCCCTCTAACTGTTCTTGTTTATAAACGAGTGCAACAACTGGAGACATAAGGAACTTGTTGATGATGGTGGATATTATAAAGAATACCACAACACAGACAGGACCCAGGTAGCCAGTACTGGAATAAACAATAACACAAGTGGAATAAATAGTGATGAAATGTTATATATGTGCACCCACACACCCACCCCCACATATATTCTTACTCTGATTCGGGAATGATTTTAGGTAGAGAAGTGTCCAGACAACAAAATGGAAGACTATAACTAAATCTGGATGGCGAAATTCCTTGGTACTCCTATGTTAATAATTTATGCTTAACAATTGGCTACCCGGTAGTTATACTATTAACAGCACCAACTGATATTTAACACATGCGAGAAAAAAATTGAACTATTTGGACTCGGTTACTAACCTTGACCACGTCGAATACATGTAGAAACATATGACAAATGGCGAGATGAGTAACTTGGCTATGATCTCACTAAACGACTTACACAGTCTCTCACCATCCTGGGTAATTCTCTGATCTCTGTAGGTATATCAAGTTGTGTGGAACATTTGAAGTCTTAAAAGACCGAACGACAGACCAAAAAATAAATACAATTAACACTTTAGTTACAGGCTCATAAAATGTATGATTGTTCTTTTAGAGGATAGATAATGTATTTGTGTGTGTAATAATAATAATGTAGATTTAGTTAAGCTTGCACAAGTCCTCCATAGGCACAACCCTCCAATGTTAAATCAGAACAGTGTTGATAGAAAGAAGGAGTACCAATAAAACAAATATTAAAATTTTAAATTTAGACAAAAGGAATGCAGAATTAAAGAATGTGGAGAACAAAATGGAAGAAATCTTTGTGATAATATTGTTCTATGGTACTAATATGATTTAAATTCTTCACAATTGAGTGTAGATTGTTAGAGACAGTTGTAAAATGGTAATGAAAAGGGAAAATAGATAGACAAAAAAAAGGGTTTTTGTTTCAAAAAAAATTTCTAAGTAAACGTATCTTCAAAAAGATTATAATTTTATAACTGGCTTCCATGCTTATTACATGTAAAATGGTAATAAAAAGGGAAAATAGATACAGCACACAAACAAAAACCGGGTGTGTATTGATGTACACACTCATACAATGTACCTGGAATCTATAATCAGTCATAAGAGCTTTTTTTGGTAGAATAACAGCAAGTTATCAAACATCACAAGAGTGGATCCATCCAGGTATTGCTAATATTTATATATATGTATCAGACCAATTAAGGTGACAGTAAATAATGAAGATGCAGTAGGAACAACCAAAGCAATTTAGTTGAGCTCACCAGCATTGATTAACAAAGACAATTTTATCTAATGCTCTTGAACTACATGGACAGATTAGGTGAAATATTGGTATATTTGAATATCTCCATTGAATTGGCTCATCTAGGGATCACTGTAGAAAGTTTTGTGCCAACAAAAAAATTTAACCCTTTTAACCATCTGCAAAACATGTAACACAACAGCGACTAATTGCACCAATAAAAATATGGATATGAAGTTTGGAACAAATAGTTCTGGAGCACAGTAATATAATAATGGTAAGATGCTATCATCAGTCAGCGTATTTGACCATTATTACGCAAATCCAGAGATTTAGGTATCCCTGTTTAGATGGATGATGAGCGTAAACTGAAAACACAACAAATAATCAGTACACTTAGTCATGTTCACAAACAACAGTAATTACTGTTACCCAATACATATATCTGAATTAGATCTGCATTTATTTTACCCACACTCCTTAATTCCTTCTCTCAGTAATAATTTTTTTCCCATAACATAAAATGTATTTCCTGTCAATAACACATGCAAGACAACTTACAATGGTCTCATGCTATATTAACTATACAAGATAACCAAAATACAATAATAAAAACCATTGATCTAATTGGATTTTATATATGTGTCCTCGCCCCTCTTACCCGATAATCTATTATATCAAAATTCCTTCTTTCCAATCAATTGTATAACTTTAAGTAACTTACGGGTTATCAATAACATCATCGAGTACATTAAGTTGATAGTAGAATATATCTTGGAAGTACTTCTCATGTAGATAACGACTCAGATCTCTTCTACTCGTCACATAAAACACTGATGTCACATAACCCTCGGTAGCGTATAACTGGATGTAATTTTAATAAAGTTAATTTATTTTAAATAAACAAAACTTTGTTTGATCAAAGTCCGTTATCCAAAATATTAACACAAACAAACACACACAATAGATCTCCTAAGTAATATTGTCATTAAAAATAATAAAATGTCTCTCTAGGTTTTACAAAACAGTTTATTAAAAAAAAACATGGGCAATGTTTTCTTTCTAACTGATTGATGTATTTGTGAGAAATAAAAACTATCAAAACAAATTTTCTCACACAAAGAATACATAATTAAAAAATTCTAAATAGTAATAAATAAGCTATGGTATAGATTAATTAAACAGTGAGCTCCGGTGGCCTAGTGGTTAAGCACCCAGCACTTGGTGCCAACGGTCGCAGGTTCGAACCCCGCAAGAGGTCGAAACTTTTCCAGAGATTAATTTCTCGGTTCACTACATCGTGGGTGGCTGACCACGTTAAATGGCGCTGCCGTCTCCACTGAATTATAAAAAAAAATAAAGGGTGACGTTAAAAAACCCCTGAGGACGTAAAACACTCTGGCAGTGACCACCCTCAGGGTATTTCGGCTCCATCTTTCCGTAGTGGTGGGGGAGGAGGTTTTCTCAACCACTCCAACATAGAGGCTGTGCTGATTATGCGACAGCCTGGGGATTCTCTCCGAACAACAAAACCATTAATTAAATTAAATTAATATTATACTTTTACTATTTACAACAAATACAAATGTAAAACTTGAACTAAACTACTGTAGAACCAGTGTTAAAACAAGCACATGCATATCATATATTTATATTAAACATTAATTTGTAAGTACAATTTTGTCATACGTACAAAGGCCACAGCGATGGTTATTATCAAGGAGTATACAGTATGTGACATAAATCCTGGTAGATCCTTCTCACCAAGCACTTGATAATATGTACTTGGGATTAATCCAACATGATACACAACTACTTGCTCTGAAAATCAGATAGATAATTAATATCTACAGAAAAGTATAATAGTATATATGTGTGTGTGTGTGTGTGTGTGTGTGTTTATGTAGGTAGATGTTTTATTTAACCTTAGGACATAGAAGCCGAGGGGATGCTCTCTAAAAAGATATAATTCAATGAAACATCCCACTGACTCAGGTAACAGGGAGATTTAATCCCCTGACCTGTCAGCCAACTTAGCTGCCAAGTTTAAAGCCATATCTTCCCCCCCCCACACACTGTGTATAAAAGTTTCTTAGTTAATATACTACTTACGTAACAACAGAACACAGAGGAGAAACAGAAAGAGAAACACGTTTACTGAACACCATCTTGGAAACAAAACCTTCAACACACGAAGAAATCGTTTGAAAAATGTTCCATCAAAATAAAACCTGGAAAAGAAAAACCAAACTATCAGACCATTAACTTTCAAGCAATAACATGTATTAATTATTCCTTTTTGTAGCGCATATATTAAAATGAGTTAAACCAGAACTAGACAGACCTCAAAACAATAAAAAATTACATCTGTCACTTACATGTTCTTCTCCTCAATCTAGGTCACTAACATAATATCCTGCTGCAGCGAAGAAAGTCAGAAAACAAAATGAAGCAATTAACTTGTTTGTCAACGAACAATTAATAGATTATCAGCTGTCTGTCTAGAAACATCAGACTTTGTAACAGTTCTGGCACAGGTCAATGATCATTGAACTCACCTGATAGTATTACAATCGGATCAACTGACCTAGTTGTTGTTTAATGCAAAATAAAATGCTAACAATCACACACACACACACAGAGAGGTACTCAATCCAGATAAATTTCTCATACATCTAATCTGGTATAAATATATGTGAGCCTTGCTAAGTAAAATTCACAGATGCACAGAGTCCTTTAATTAGGTCAAATTCAATGCATTTCTATAAAAATATTAAAATCTATATGTTTTGTAATCTAGTACAGTGAAACCATCGAATTTGTGTTATCTTAATTAAATTACTCTTGACGTATACATTAATTCCCCTGTATAAACTTTTATGGATCAATAAACATGTAGTATATGTCTACATTTATTCACCTATGATGAAGTCTATCTCTCCTTGTATATGACTATGCATGGTTTATTTATGGATCTTATATTCCATATATTAGAGCAGTGCATACAAACTTCCAGGTTTTGGGTTAAAATCTGACTGACACCTGTGTTTGTGGGATGGTTCAGTAGAGAGTCGTCCCATGGACGTGTGCTCGAGGCATTATACCAGCGCCGAGGCTAAATATCTTAAACCAAATGATTTATCTCTCTCTCTTGTCAGTCTTGAAATTTTCCATATATTGGTATTATAAGTAATTAACGTCTAAGGATTGTTTACATATAATTGCTGTATAATATAGGTCTCTCCATAATACGTTTTAATCGATTTCAATCATACATAGTTTTTTTCCACGGATGGCTTAAAAAAATTTAATTCAAGATAATATTTGGTCACACACAATAATAATGAAAATAATACGAAATTATGAAGATTAAGTCAAACACAATCGTGTTTTGCCATATTACTATAATATTATATAATTACATTATGTACATGTAGTTACGGTATTTATAACCACCCCAGTTCTGACACTTGTACAACGATAATAAAGGTATATGATCAAGATATGTGTGTGTTTGCTATATTAAACACGTCCGTGTGTATAAAGATAAGTGTCACCAACTAGAAGCAGGTCTATACTATAAGCTATCTATACCAACCATTAAGCCGACCGGTAAAACAACAACAACAATAGCACTTGTAACCACGTGTTCACAGTTCAGTCAGTCAGTGCACCGACTCACTCTCGGTATTGTAAACAGACCGTACGTTACCAAGATCCTGTCTACTCGATCACCTGTTTATTTGACAGACATGTCACCATCATTATTATCCACCTGCTGGTTAAAATTGTTTTTCTATGTGGAAAAAAACACATGCCCAGAGAGATTTGTTTGTTGTGGTGTCTAGCTGTGCCTCCCTTCGGTGCACTAGATCTATTTGTCTGATCAGAGCACTGCCCGCTTGATAGTCTAACTGAACAAATGTAAAACACTCATTTGTGTGTGTAAATTTGTATCACACACACACACACACACACACACACACACGGGGCGCCTCCGTGGTCTAGCGGTATCGTGTTCGACCACAGATCACTACCACCCGTGTTCGAATCTCGGCGTGGACATATCACAAGGTTGTTTCATCGTTGACTTCGTTTCATTACCTTAGGAGGTCGCTCGGCCCATTGAGCCTACCAGAGAGAGAGAGAGAGAGAGAGAGAGATACTCCAGTCGATCACAGCTTATAACATAAACCACATTTCATCTTCCCAGTTGGTCATGTATTCTCTACGGTATATCGAGCGCCTTTACCGGTTTGTTTATACTCGTCGCTGACATTCTACAAACACGTGCAGGTAACACTATAGTAACAAACATACTAAAATATTAAATTTGCAAATGTTCAATATTTGTACCTCGTAATTGTAAATGTACTCGTTCTATTTTTTAAATATTTCAATATGATAGATTTTCAAAAAATAAAATGTATTTTTTTGTACAGACATGCATAAATTGAAATTATTAGACTGAACACGTAAGTGCAGCCCAATTTTTCAGTGTCGTGATATGATTGGTCAAGGATGGCATGTGACAAAAGTTCACTTCTGGACGGAATCAGGGATTAAACACAATAGAACTAGCGTTTAAAGTATATGTGTCAATTAAGTAATAAAATTGACGGGAGTTAATTAAGTTTCATATATCATCAAAAATATCACAAATAAGAGACAGCCTCAAATACCTGTGTGTAGTTATCAAAAAGTGAAACGTCCAAATCTGACCTGATGGTTAGAATTGGACGGTAAACAGCAATGTTTACATAATTCGAAATAAACTTGAATGATAATAACATCTTACTCAAGTCGAGAAACATATAAATCTGACCACTTTTGTGTTGTCTGTATTTCTTTATGTTTGCTAAACTTTAGACACGCAGTGATAAACCAAAGAGTATAATATAATAATTAAGCCACACTTTTCATATTAATTTAGTCCACCTTGATCCATCATTATAGGACACACTAGTAGGGAGTAGAATACACTCTCATGGAATCGATGTTGAACTTGTTGTGGTCGTAGTCATCGTCGTGGGGCAATCAATACATTCCACGAAAACGCGAAGAACATGGACAGACGGAACTTTGTTTTATTGTGTACGCCTTTAAATGATAAGAACGGGTCGTGGAATTGATTTGCACCTTAATTGTTCCCTACCAGATCTATATTCATAGCAATATATATGCTCCTGGGAAATAGACAAAGAACAGTCAACACTCAGTGAATCAAACCCTTATATGATAATAGAAGTGTTTGTGTGTGTGTGTGTGTGTGTGTGTGTGTGTGTGATAAAGATAATAAAGACACTGACCGAGATGTTATATTTGTATTCAAAACGCAATTACCACTCGATGCTAGTTATTGAAATTATACATTTAATTAGAAAAAATACAAACAGAAGCCATATATATATATATCGCAGGCACACACGCACCACACGCACACACACACGCACACACGGTCTTAGTTGGAAAAAAAAGAAAATGCATTGCTCAGTTATTCGACTATAATCAAAACAAAGCTTTATGTTGTACACGAGAGCCAATAATGTATCGACTGCATGGATAAACTAAAATATAGTCTAATCTATAAAGGTAAAAATTGAGTACATAGTATAAACCAATAATATAAGATTAAATCAAAATATACTCTAATCGATACTGATATAAAAAGTAGAAATATGACAAGACTCGGGCCGACAACAAAGATCAACTTCGATCTATTCAAGTCTACATCAAATTGCACAGCATGTCTAACGTACGTGACTATATTGCTCGGGGTTTATGTAAAGAATTTCCACAATGAAGCTATTCATTTGAGCCTTTAGATCTTTTGAACAAATTAATAAGGTGTGACATTTAATATTTTGTTTTGCTTGTGAAATGTAGCCGGGCGTTAGAAAACATGTTTCTGGCACGTGAATGCCAACTGAATGTGATTAATATTATTTCTACGGGTGCATGTGCGAATGCCCAGCTTAGCCATTAAAATTATGTTGTGAATAAAAATATAAATCGAACGTATTCTTCGAAGCTTCCCAATATCATATTAGCAAATCTCATTGCTTTACAAATGTAGTAACGGTGGGTTGATATTTTTCTGTTTTGTGAGATTGACAGTTCATTGAAGTTGCGTTTATTAAAAACGTGTAAACCTTTCCCAACTCGCACTCGCCATCTGTTGAGAGCCAGGGGCACTACGGATGTGGGGTAGAAAACTATATAGCAAACAACACTAGGCTGACTCTTTAAGCTGGTAAATCGGTATAGTTCACCGAAGAATGGTACTCAGAACATCCGTAGTATTGTTCTAGCGATAAGTCTTTTCACAAACAACAGCAACGGTAGTAATATTATTCCCGAGATATTAATCTGACCAATTGTTTTCCTCGTATCAATTGTTTTGTTTTTTTCTATCCGTATTTCACTTTTCTATTCATTGACCTTTTGTAAGTCACTCATTATTCTTTTATACACCATCCTTCCCCTTATATACATTCTGTATATAGTTTAATTTGTTACTTTTACTCTGTTAATAATGATATTTCTCGTTCTAAACATCTGTCGTTGTCCTGTTACTTGCCATTTTTATTTCTCACCTATTCTTCTTTACAGTTGTCTGAAACAACCTCATGGGTTATTTTTGCACGTATATTTATATTGCTCTGTAGTTGTACAAATATTTAATATTATACTTGATTATTAACACACTTTAATAATGTACTTGTGTGTGCTACCCTCTGTTAGGGCAGCTGGGTGATGTTATCTGAGTTGTACATATACACAGTATAGTTAATAAAATATGGCTTTTAGAATGATTAGCTTCTGGCATTCGATCCTTTAAGCGCAATCGTGCCATGCAATACTGATATATACGTTGTGTATATTTGTATTTGTAATGTGTATATATTTGTATACGAATATATATTCACATATATGCCATACTGAATAAAACATGTAGATCTGAATTGAATATATGAACATATATTTGTATGCTCCGTCCTCGTCACTACAAGGACCAGTTACATGAATAGTTAACATACTTCTTGAGGTTCTATTACTGTATTAATTCATATGCTGAGGTTTACATACAGTTTGTTTGTTTGTTTGTTTGTTTGTTTTTTTTTTTTTTTAAAACATAATAGGATCGAACGTACATGTGCACGTATAGATAACGTTACACGGTCACAAGTTCGAACCCCGTAAGAGGTCGAAACTTTTCCAGGGATTAATTTCTCGGCTCACAACAGCGTGGGCGGATGACCACGTTAAATGGCGCTGCCGTCTTCACTGAATTATTTAAAATAAAAGGGGACGTTAAAGACCCCTGAGGACGTAAAAAAACTGGCAGTGACCACCCTCAGGGTATTTCGCCTCCATCTTTCCGGACTGCTTCCCTGTGAGTGGTGAAGGAGGAGATTTCGCAACCTCTCCAACATAGAGGCTGATTAAGCAACAGCCTGGGATTCTCCCCGAACAACAAAACACACACACACTAGCGCTCTGTACCTATATATGCATAATATTGACAGGACACATAAATACTGAATTCTGTATCCGATTGAAAATCTGTGGATACTATATGAAGACGCGTGACGATATTCCTGCACAATTATGATCTAATTTAACTAACGGTAAAAGTGGCTGTGTTTTGAATTGCAAATTAGTACAGAAATAATTCTTGCATAAAATATAAATTTTGTTTTGCCTATGAACATCCACGAGCTAATAAAGAATATCTTAATAATAATAATGATAGCTACATAACAGTAAGAGATTAAGATATTTAGACGTGTTAATCGCGGCCTTAAATATTTCGGGTATTTCCAGTAATTATTATTGGTTGGAGTACTATTTAGTATAGCTGATGAGTGTTCCGGATGTATATGGTAGCCATAGTAATTCTGGCGGTTGACAGTTCTCGGAATATACGAAGTGACAAACCAGGGTTTCATCATGAGTACTACGACGGGGTTAAGTGCAAGTAGCTACAGTGGGCCAGACACCCCTGGACTTCCAACACAACAAACTGAAAACTTGCCCACTCCATCGCTGGAGGCTTTGGAGTTCTTCAATTTATTGAACGAAGCCCATTTCAAGGGGTTACTCTTCGACGACAATCTCATCACCATATCAGACACCGGAAAGGAACTTGGTGAGTTTACTGTAAGCATATCTCCTGCTAAATACAAGGGCGAGGAGTGTTTCCTGGTACACGCCAACAGCCATGGGGCAATTGATAACGTACCCTGCGGAACGGCAATTACTACTTACGTCTCAAAGTCATTAGAAACCTACGAACAACAACACCACGAATATGTAAAGTTAGACAACCACCCCCTTGACAGAAAAACGTTCATTGTACAATCGGATGGCCTTTATACAATAAACCGTATTATAACCCAAGGAGAGGACGTCCAACGTTCATCGACAACATTCAGAAAGGAAGACATGAAAGGTTTCGTGTCAGAAGGGAGCAATTTGTTGTTGCAGCGTCTACTTATAAAGAGGGGAATGCCTGATAATTTTCAGTTGACCTCCCTTGACTCGAATGCGAGCCTCTGCCCCGTCACCTATCGCAGCCTTGACAGGAGAACTCAGGTTGTGGAACAAACCGAACTGGAAGTGATAGGCATCGAACGAACCATTAACTCATTAGCTGATCTTCCAACGACCTGGCAGTCGTACTTCACCAAGGATGGCCACCTGACGAGCAGAGTACAGGTCGGCTCTCCAGTTACGATGCGACTTATGTTTTATCCCGAACCCATCGAGGAAGAAGAATATGAGAGCAAGCCAGTGTTTGAGAAGAAGGACCTGAACTGGGAGGAGGATGTGGAGCTGCACTCAAAATATTCCTCACGAAAGGAGGAACTGAAGGATAATCACATGAAGTACATGAGAGAGCATCCTGAGCTGAAGGCACTGATGGCAGATTTCTTACAATTTTTGCTGCTCAGAAAGCCAACTGACACGATAGCTTTTGCAGCTGAATACTTTGCATCATTTTCCAGCCACATGATGAGTCCCACTGCATATCTTGACAGTGCTGCCCCCACACCATTCCCACAAAGCCGATCAAATTCCAAGATTGAATATCTGACAAGAACATAACTTAAGCATCTTTTCTGGATTGTGTCTGGTTGAATTGTCTTGTAATGTTCATTCTGTTATTTACGATTTTGTTTATCAGACTGATTAATTTTTGGCATGTTGATGATAATTATTGCTATATTTTCGGAGAATGAGTTACAGCCTTATTGATTTAATAATCTGTATTGTATAAAATATGCATCCTCCACACAGACACAAATATATATATATATACATATATATATTATTTGTGAAACAAAAATGCAAAAAGTAAGCACGTAGTTATATTTTTATTAATATATCATATTTATCTGTGTGATTACCATTGAACTGAACATGCTAACACTTGAGATATTAAACATTTTATGCTTGTAAATATTTAGTGTGTTTTATTTTCCATTTCATACATAACATACGTAATGACCTAGTACAGTAAAGAGTGATGATCTCTGCATCATAAAACATCTGATATTTGCTTAAAAAACACATTTCATGAAACAATATTCTGTAAGTGTATTAACTTTGTCTATTGGAGTGTTAGTTATAACTGATTATCACCGTAATGTACTATAAACAATAAATAACGTTATTCATAAAGTATAAAATATTAAGGAATCGGTTCTTATTAGGTTTTATAATATTCTTATCTTCAAAAATAGGAACAAAATGATTGATGGTAATTTTTTGTTTTAGTCTATTAATTATGGCCAGAATGTGAATATTGTGTTTTACAGGTCCCACCTGTTTATACACATTTTTTATCCAGAGACGAGTTGCACTCATACTCTCAAGAGGTTACATGGTCACAGTTACTATGACCCGCATAACAGATGAAACTGTTGACTACCAAATTACAATAAACATGTGTTACCGACAGTGATAAAATGTTCGACTCATTAATTTTCTGGGTGCATTCCTCTATTTGGGTGGTTGACTGTGTTAAATGGCACTGTCATTTCACCGAGTTAGAAGGTGGATATCTCAAGAACCTCTGATCACCAAAAAAAAACGTTTATGATATTAGACTCCTTAATTATTTAATTCACCTTTTGAAGACTTTAAAAAATTATATTTAAAGATTTTAATTAAACATTCTGGCAGTGAACACCCCAAGGAAATTTAAGCTCCATTTTCTGAAACACCTGCCCCCTCCCCTTCACGTGAGTTTAGGGAAAGGAGGTAAATTCATCAAGCCTGAAGAGTACAAAATTAACTGTACTCTCCTCTGGGAACCAAGTTCAACCAGGGAAATGCTGCATAAAATATAACAAAAAATACCGTTTTACATCAAAGTGCTTAGAGCATCTCATTTACAGAACACTATTACACAATTGGATAATAATAAATACTAATTATGTTTATGATATACCCAGTTTCATACTTTAGATCCAGGTAATAATTTGGGCGGTTATGCAGAATGCTTGCTTACACATGCACACTTATAAAAACAACAAATTGCTATTCACGTCAGACTTTATTCATCTTTTAAATACAAGTTTCTGTCAAATCATCTAGCTGCACAGCAGCCAAACAGTCCAGTCTTATAGATGGTTCAGTCTTATAGACAGTCCAGTCATAGACGGTCCAGTTTTATAGATAGTTCTGTTTTTTTTATATCTCGTCCGTGATAGATGATCCACAGACGTTATGAGATTTCTTCATTCACAGATCTAATTAACTTATACCCCTCTATCAATATAGGAAAAAATAAGATTTAATAAATTAATACAATCATCATATATATATATATATATATATATTCTAAACTAGTGCCACTACATGTAAACAATGACGAACAAGTAGCGAGAGCATATATGGGATGATTACAGGTTTGGTTATATGTGTATATTTATTGTATAATGATGCACATCCTTATATTAATAACCAACTTGCACAAAGCCTAATAAATGAAGTTTACCTTACTACAAACCATGTGTGACAAGTTTTGTTTGTTTGTTTTAGTAAGCTAATATTTCTAGATCTGATAATAAAACTTGCATTATCTACAAAATAAAACCTTTGTTCACAGAATATCATATTTTGTGCACCTTGCAACTGAAATACTGTTTCACGTCAAAACCACTGTGTGGTTGAGCTGGTACTGTTGTTACCCACAGATCTCTAGGACCAAAGTTTGTATCATGGTTTGGAATGGAAATGCATTTCATCAACCTTCACTTCATTGCAGTCAGAGATTTAGCTACCATGTACAGGAAAATGGCCATAAAATAACAACATCTGCAACAACAACAACACTAAAACATTATAATAATTACCTTCTGATAAAGGCAAAATCATCCTTTCACCAACTTTTCACATTATATTTAAATGAAATTATATTTATTACATTCAATAATATATATATATATATATATATATATATATATATGCACTCAACAATTTACTCTTCACATATGATGAATAGGTACTAATACAAATAAAACAAGTAATTTAAGGAATAAGTAAGGTAGAAGGTGGATATGTCTTAAATTATTATTACGTGATAAATATTGGAACAATAAAGATTAATTATTACACTGCAATATTTATCAATATGCCAAAAGAATATCTAAGCCAACAAATAATTATAATAATGGTGTAACTTTTTATAGAGTCAATAAGATCACACACCAACATTACGACAGGTACTACAGGATTTACTGCATCTGTTGGGGGGGGGGGGAGTAAGGGCTGACATTATGAGATCTTACAATGGCACAGCGAGGCTCTCCGGTTGAATAAACCAATAAGCTCCACAAAAAAACACAGCACCACAAAGGCAAATGGATGAAATTAAACATCGCTGATGAAATAATGATGAAATAAAAGCTTGGAAAGAAATGATGCCAATTTACTTACACACTGTGTTGACAGTGGAGTCATGACTAAGAATAGCATTCAATACAGTTCTACACAATGTCGAAAAACAATAATATATCTATAGAAAAGCTGACAGCAGGTAAAGGAAAACAATATTTTCATATTGTGTAGTGTATATGGTAACAATATGGCTATAGATCATAAACACCATGAGTTTACTTCAGCAAACCGTAATATTTTCCTCAGAGTGAGAGATAACGACCAAATTATGCAAAACGAGTAAACCAATCTAAATAGCATTAACTTGTTATGTTTGTGAACCTAAGTGAAACCCACTACTTGGAACTGACTTCTGAAAACTGAAATAATACTAAACGGTAACAGTGCGAAGATGATGGCTTTTGTATCATACTGAAAAGGCCACTGATACAATGTATCTGAATAAGTATTATGCAAATCTCAATTAAGATTGAAGCAAATAATAAAAGGCAATTAAATTAAAAGCACCTCAGAATGTTCACTCGACTAAGAGATTGAGGATTGATGTTTTACGGCCACTTTTGTGCACATGATAGGCTAAATGGGCCAGGCGACCTCCAAAGGTAATGAAGCGAAGTAAAAAAAGAACGGTATTAAAGTTGAGATTTAGACGGATAAAACAAACACACATAGACTGGGTGTAATCCACTTGAACACTGTATGGAAATTTACCAGTAATAACAAAACACTGAGGAATCTTAGAACTAATCTCAGGAGAGACATTGTGACACAAGTACGTCACTGTTGTCTAAGATCTAACTTACAATTAGTTACTGTTTAACCATCCAGGAAGAATTTCAAGATTATTTTAAACCCCAATTTCTAGCGCAAAGTCAAAAATCAATATCTGACCAATAAGGAGGAATCAGTATTTTCGCTGAAAACCTGCAAAGTGAAGGCTTTAGACAACAAAAACAATTTGACATATGCGTGATACTGACATTGGTGCTAAAAACTCAACAGTTGATAGGATTTATATTTTAATATTACATTACAACGCTCCTCCTCCTCTGTGAGTATTAAACAAATTCAAAGTCGAGATATGTAACAACTGTTAATATATCTGAATACTGATAAAATACCTGTATATATGGATAACATCCAGATCACTTTGTAAAAGTATTTTTTATCTCTATTAATACATTAATCAAATCTTTTAATATTCTGATATATTATCATGAATACACAAATTAACTTTGACCTATTTGTATAGCAGTGCCATCGAGTGAGTCAGTTTCTCATAACAAACAGCATATATCTCTATATTTAGTAGCAACACTCATACACTTATGAATTTTGTCTAATAATTGTATCATTTGATTGGCAACGGGCTTATTTTAATCATCTACATCACAATAGATCTAGACAGTTGATGCTGCAGGATAAGTGTCGTCTGATAATGAATGATTTAATGCTAAAGCGACAGATCACCGTCATTACTTTCTAAGAAGACCACAGGTTGGTGAAAGATGGCTACTGATAAAAAAAGAGGTTCATGAATGCCACAGAGAATGAAAAATTATTCATACCGTGATATTTTATTTCCCCAAAATAACCCAACCCAGAACTGATAAGGCCATACTAGTAAAACCAGAATATAAGAATATGTTAACATATTTACAATTTGTGTAGATTATTCCAAACAAATAATTAAATTGTTTTCATGAAATTGTTGTCATGGAAGCATAACTTCACACGGTATATATGAAAACAGAAACATATTTTCTTAGCAGTCAAGTTTTAATATATATATATATTTACCCACAGTAATGTTATATTTTAGCTAACTTCAAAATAATTCAAAAACACACTCAGACATAAACATAAACTAGATAACTAATACATGACTATATCTTCATTATTAGTTATCATTAAAAAGAAATAAATTACATTAAAGAAAAATATGATCTTATGGTAACACAGTAAGCAACTGATATGTGTAACAAATCTGACATGCACACACAAACACAACTCCCCCCCCCCCCCGGCCACACACACACAAACATGTTAATCTGACCAAACAAACATCAAGACACAGTCTCGGATTTCTGGTCCCGTGGTGATGTCTCAAAGTCATGGATACTCCCAACTACATAATTAATTATCAATGGATCATGGTTGACATTTCTCTGAGAATTGCTGGACTGTGAGATCTCTCCAGGTGTGACTTTTCCATTAAGAGTATTGTTAGGTAGATTGCTGTCATGGGTGCATTGTTCTTTTATATTGTCCTCCTTATCGACGGCTGGATCCGGATCAACACAGCTCTCCGGTTGATTGTCCACCGTATACGTCTTTTCTTGTCCATTATCAAGACATCCACTGTCTTGGATGCCATTTGTGCCAAGCATTGGTACCGTGTCATCTTGGCTCTTGATACCTAACTTCTTATACACCTTGAACGTAGTCTGTCGAGTAACAAAATCAAAAATAGTTACAAAACATCAACCTGACAGCCACAACTCAATCAAAAGACAGCAAAAGACTAGTAATACAAATCAGAACACACAAATACAACACGTATGTGGTGACGACAGCAGCTTGTTTAAAGCACTTTACTTATTATTAATGTACATACAGAAGCCACAAACAAAATAGTTTCCATTTATAAACTGAACAGAACTAAAACATGCATCCATTAAATCTGGACTATGATGAGAAAGCTCACCAAGGTTCAGGTTTAATAGATGTAAACAGTTAACATTTGATTACTAGCTGTGAGTTTATGCCATGTAAATGTTGGCGAATTAAAAACAACAAAATGACGTGCATCAAATTTTCTTTAAAGAAGATGCTGAAAGTAATTTTAATTCTGTTCATTGTATATATAATAAGATGCATTTACGCTGCATAGGCTAAAGCTCAATTAACATTTATGTCAAAGTTTTGTTTTTATTATGCCTACAAATTCACTACAAATTGTCACTATGCGGTTTCGCTGGAATGATGTAGCTATGTGAGGTTCAACTAAAGCGTGTTTTATGGAATCTGTGGTCTATGATACAAATAACCCTGCCTTATAGGTAAATAAAAAATATCCTTTTCACGTAAAAATTTATCCATTTAAATGAAGTTATAATATTGGAATATAACATCTTAATGCCAATTATGGTGACTAAAACTGATATCATTCTATCACTGGCCTTTGAAAGAAAAAAACACCCGAAAACCAATTTGATCCAAATCCTATTTCCAGAAATCCGGCAAAACCCAGAAAACTCGCATTCCTGATAAGTGTGTGTGTGTGTGTGTGTGTGCGTGAAAAGCGAGAGAGATTCTGTATCACAGAATAAATAGGTGATGCAACAAAAATAGGGCAACAACAACAACAGAACAAATAACCTTCCCTACATGACTAGGATGACTCCATTAAATCATTCACCAAATAATATTAAAACCCATAACCTTTTATATTTTAATTTTAGAATTTTAATTCCCGAGAGCCATGATATATGGGGGGGGGGGGTCAGGGGGAGGGTTGACTGTACAACTTAAAAGACAGTGGCTGCTCCTTATACATTTTCCAGCATCTCTTAATAAATTATTTTGATCAACTGATGCTAACTTTAAATTTCCTTCACATATAGCACCAGCCAATTGCCTGTACTTCAATGTTAAAACTCAGCTATGAACTACGAGTTAATGGTAAAGGAGAAGAGTGAATGATGGCAATTCTTTTCCACCATATTGAGAGGTAACCCTACCATCATGAGCTTAGCAATGGCTCTACTATAGGAAAACTCTACCGAATATTAACTACACGATGAACGAAGGCAATAAGGAGGGACTTCACTTCACAGTGATGGCAGATCAACAACTGAAGGGTCCTGACCTAGAGCATGTGATGATCAGTCTGTGGCAGCAGGTTAATCGAAGTCTTCAGACGGGGGGGGGGTTGAATCCATAAATATGACAATTAACAAACGTTTGATGATAATTTGATTTTCTTAAAATTGCATTGAAACAAACCTTTTAGAATATTAATTCACACCAACTGAAAACATTAACTAAATCCAAACAATGAACAACATGATATGTATCATACTAATTACAGCATAATGCTACATAATAATTACTTCCTACTGCTATACATGATATTAATATTGCATGACACAGAATGGTACCGATGCATGAACAAGTGTTTGTTATTGGTTATTTACCCAAAGTAATTGTATCTGTGTCTTATAGTTATACACAATATTTAGTAATATTGATATAGGAATTAACACTGCAGTGATTACTAAAATATTGAATTGAAATTTATTCAGAACACAAAATAAGAGATTGAAGGGCCAATGTAGCATAAACTGTCTTCTCACTGACCCTAACATATAATAAGTACAGTTATATATATGTGTGTGTGTGTGTGTGTGTGTGTGTGTGTGTGTTAAAGAAGCAGCAAAAGAGGCTGGATGAGACAGTCACCAGTCAGCACGGACATGATCAGCCAAAGCCATTTCACCCAATTTGCCAACAAATGACAGCATTACTGCACGCCAAACATTTAATTCCGAATCTCAAAATAGTGATTTTATCCTAAAATGAGAAACGTCCAGATTAGAAAAATAAACAAGAGAATAATTAAGATCCAGCATAAATACAGGGCCAGATATTATCCTTTGATATCGTTTTTAGTTTTTTACAATAAACTATTACAAATCTGTTGATATTTCAAGTCAGAAATGTAGTTTAAGATAGCCTCTAACACTTTTGTTTCAGCTGGACCCTTCTCAGACATTATTTTCATAGGTAAAATCTAAATGCTGTTAAGGATAATGTACCCTTTTCTGAACAAGTAAATTCAAAAGAACACAAATTGCCATGATAGCATAATATTACTGAAGATCTTCTTATTCGGAATGATCAAAAGTGCAAGGCACATATGTTTCGTACACTATTACCAATCCAGACACCCTCCTACACAAACAAACACACTTCTTGTGTATCCATAAAGGTTTGTCTGACATATTTTGATGGAAAAAAAACATTTCTGCAATCTGGATCAATAAATTCTGTCTGATAAAGAAACCAAAATCAAAACAATAATATATTATGCAAGGAAAATAATATTTAATTCATTCCGCATCAACATAAACCAAACTCCTTTCAATGCCATAGAAATAAGTGTTCAATAATGCCTAATATATTACACAACATTTCACTTTGTAACAGTACCCTCTATGTACAAGTCCTAATGTATAAACACATACATGAACTCACCACTTTTTATCATACAACTTTACCATGGGTGTTAACTAAAGGACATGGCTGGATAATGATGGAAAAAACAGCAATAAAACCTCAAACGTATAACAATTATGATGACGTTTATACACAAAAACATCAATACAATACCACGTTTGGTGCATGAAAATCCACATAATAACATGTGGGTTAGCCAGCACTAACATAAAAGATAATCAAATTTGGCATATCATGACGATTGATCACACTGAACACAATAAAGTGAGCACAAAATATACACAACGGTGAAGCAACAAAAATGAATCAGATCAAGCACATCTTAAAGATGGCCATTTTAAATGCGTACACACATATATAGCTCCAAGATGTGATTAACGGCGACCCACCTGTATTTTGTCTTGTAGGTAAATACGTAGATAGTAGACAGGGAAAATGCCCTCGCCACCTTGGTACTGTCCATCTCGTTCTATCCCATTCAGTCCGACGTTGTTGAACACTTGTAATGACATCATGCCGACCGTTCCTATCCAGTGACAGACCCAGCTGCCCACCTCCGGATCAGGCAGCATGTATTCGATGCACAGATCCCACGCTCCCCGCCAGAGCAGGAGATTGGCCCACGTGGCGATGAAGAATATGAAGTCTTCGTATATCAGTTTGTGCAATGCCGACCTTGCCTCCAGTTTCTCCGAGATCCAAGCCAGTGGAGGCTGCAGTATAAACATCAGTGCCACGAGACCAGCTCCTATCAGCAAGGAGATGACGTCCGACATGAAATGATGGCTCGGGAGCAGGAATGTGTCAAAGATGTTCCAGATGCCACGCCAGATGCAGATGGAAGAGAAAATGATGATGAACTGGGTGAAGAGACAGTCCAACATGTATCGGATACTGTCCTCGGGCTATGGAAAGAAATGCAGAAAAATAAGTGAGATCTCAACTACTTCTGAAATATGACAGTGTCCAGATTTATGTCCAGCGAGTCAAATAGAATTTGGTTAGTTAAAAAAACATCTTGAACCAACAATGATTGTCTGCTGCCTCTATCCTGGTCAGATAGTAACCAGTAAATGATCAAATTGTCCACTTCGTTCATACTAAACATATTTCCCATATCGTACCATCAATACAGCTCAACACAATTCTGCAAACAACTAGCTCAGAATGACACCTAAGACATTCAATTTTCACAACTGGACCATCACCAAACTGAAGAAAGAGGACTAAACTATAAAGGACAGAAAAACCAGTTTACGTGGTGACTGGAATCTAGACTCTATAATTATAAATACTGATAAAATGTTGTCAATGTATGGTCTTCTCTTGAATGAAATAGTCTGATAACTGTTAGTTACTGTACGGAACAATTACCCTGATGTTTGAGGGTTTTTTTGTGACACTTTATAACATGCCACAAGAATTCAGAGCATTAAGACACTACTGTGCATCTCCAAAAAAATTAAATGAAGATCACACCTATTTATATTCTTTGTATATATATATATATATATATATATATATATATATATATATATATATATTTCATTTACATACTATTTAAAAATATACAAATATAGGGCAATTGCACAGCCATTAATTATCTATTCAAGCCCTTTGACAATTTATTTTTGGGTATCAGTAAGAATCATAGGTTGGATATGCTATACAGATAGCATTTTTAAATGAAAACATATGACTGATATGATCATCTGGTTAAACAATCCTTATTTGATGACTTTTTATATATATATATATATATATATATATATATATATATATATATATATATATAGTTCAGTATGCAGTTTTATGAAACCAAATGCATATAACTTCTATGAATTATATTAGTAAGCCATTGCTTAAGAACATATGTGGAAAACAATATTATGCTTACTACTTGTGCTATCAGAAACTGCGAAAGGAAAAGCAAATTATAACCTGAAGATGAATCACTGAATAAATATTCGAACAAACAAAACAATGTATATAACCATGGTTATAGAACACTGAGTTCAAGTTATGGGACATTTCCAATGTTTAACAACCAAATAATACAGAATCTATGCACCAAACGTTTTCTGTTGAAATGAATCGTAAAAAATGTGTATATATTAATTGTGAGTGATTTTGTTTTGTACTTCACAGAGAAATGAGATGATCAAGTCAAATACGTTTACCGTTGGATAAAACATTCCACAAAATATAATGGTAACAATGGAATTTAATCTGACAACCAGAAATCTGAACTAAATTAACCTGGCAAATGGGCTAGGGAAGGATCTTAGAATATGATAAGTAAGAAGACTGATTTTTACATACACATGCTGCTATGTTGACTTACTGACACAAACATCTTGACCTCATTGATTTTGAATTATTTGAAACCCATTTCCCCCCCCAAAATATTTTACTGAAGTTGAACAAACAGAAACAGATGTAGACTGGGGACTCCTTAGAAAATGTCTCACAAACACAGCTATGATTGGGATTTGAATCCATGACCTGGTGGTTTGATACCACAGTGATCTAAGCAATGCACCATAATATTACCCATCATGCAAATATACAGGAAGATGGGATTTTAATACTCTGCACTGCATACAGGAAAAATGTAAATCCTGTAAAATGTTATGTAATTCTATAAAGTACCAGGTAATTAGTAATTAGTTACATGAAATAATTGCATAAATTTATAAGAAACAGAAGGCTAATTGGCAACAACCCCCTGCCAGTCTGATACTTACACTGATCTTGAACACAGTGTCTGGCTCCAGAAGATCCGGATCCGTGTCAAGCATGATCGATACCGGTATGCCCACATTGGTCCTTGTGGTCCTCGTGACAAAAGATATAATCTGGCATATTATCAGTATGATCAATGAGTTGATCCAGCCTTCTGTCAGGTATAGATCGAGCAGATTCCAGACACCCCGCCAAAAAGACATCACAGCCCAGCCATGTATGTAGAGATGTAGACGCGAGTATATAAAGTACAGCACCTGCAGAGCAAAGATAACATACTGTTTTATGGACTAAGTGATATCATAGCATTTCTGACATAATAGTATTACATATTTTCCACAAATATCATGCCATAATGTTTCCAGTTGATGTATGAGAATAATTTTGAGACATCGTGTGTGTGTGTGTGTGAAATGATTTTTCATTTGGGATCATTTTATAATAAACCAGAATAATTACTGCCGAGTACAGTAATATGCAGTGCAGATGGTGACGTTTATTTTCCCACAGAAACAAATCTGTCATCTATTTATTTCTGAATGAGTCCGTATTCTGTTCAGCCTTACTACTTTCCTCATTTAGAATATACATTTGAGGGAGGGAGTTAGTGAATGGGTGATAGTGATTTTTGTTTAGCTTCTATGCTGGTCATATCTGGTCACAGTCTGACTCCCATGGAAATGAAAGATCAGACGAATCATTCCCAAAACACAGACAATACTGGTATTTGAATCTAGAAGATGATGATTAATGTTTTATGGCCACTTTTGTGCACATGGTAGGCTAAATGGACTGAGCGATCTCCAAAGGTAATGAAGCAAAGTCAAAGACGAAACAACCTTCAGATATGCCCACGCCGGGATGCTACAGTAAGATGGCAACAATAGCCAAATATGATATTGGAGATGAGTGAAACCAAGGTACATGCTATTGTTGTTATTGAAGAAAGAATTTGCTCGTGTTAGACACTGTCTGACTGGAAATTATGATATGGTAATAATATGTATACATCGTTTATTTGTCACTAAGCAAGAGTGACATATATAGCTATACACTAATAATGAGAAGTGTACTATGTTCATAAATTTGACAAGTAACACTCTTTTTCATGTTACAAACAGAGAATGAAGATTTAAAACTTTGTCCATGGTAACAGCACAAACCAGAACTAATATGGTGTATCAGCAGATTATCAGACCCTACAATACAGGTCTTACTCAGGTCATCCGGTCAGATACTACTGCAGGTTCCTGTGTCTCGGTTCAAGTCATATGGTGATTGTGCATTTAATTTAGCAGCCCCCACTTAGTGGAATAGGTTGCCAGCATGTATTAGAAATGCATCGTCTCTTGAAAATTTTAAATCTCTTCTAAAAACACACCTGTTCAAGGTAGCTTTCACAGATAAATAATTAATAATTTTAAATCACTTATAGGGTTTTTACAGACATATTATTTGGGGTATTATTATATTACATATTATTGTACAGCACCTTTGAATGGCTCCTGCTAGTAAGGGTGCTTTATTAAATATACATTATTATTATTATTATGTACATATCTTTTTAGACAACATGACCACTGGAGTCTATGTGTATCTAATGCAATGCATGGGCAGAAACGGTACTGTATACCAGCCGAGTTTAGTTATTCAGCCTCAGCACTGGTCACATCTGGGACATATACCTGAGATGCAACTTCCTAGGGAAACATGAGCCAGATTCAAAGCCCCCTTCATCTGAAGACTTGTAGCGCAATGCTCTAATCAATGTACCATAAGATTATCACAGTACGACATATAAGAACAATTAGATATGCATTTGGTTGGTCATGTATATATATATATATATATATATATATATATATATATATATATATATATATATATATATAATAGCAATACACTCACATGAGCAATGGTAATTATATTAAGCAAAAGGGTGAAACCACGGCTTAGCATAAGACAAGATAAGGGATAACAAAACCACTTCTAATAAATCAGTAATACTTCACTTAAAACATATCTCCAAACCTTATGCTCTTGATGTATAGCTCCGCCTAGGTATGGCTGGGTAAGTAATTCGACCAGTCCGAGATTTGCACCAATGGCCAAACTGATCCATGAACTATCGACCAAGTTACCGGGCAAAAAGTAGATATCTTGTAGTTGCCAGGTACCTCGCCAATGGAAGATTGCCAATGGGAAGAAAATGAATAGGCAGAGACCAGCATCAACTACAGCCAGACAGCGCTGTAACATTGGCATACTTCACTGAAATAACATTATATATAGACTGTGTGTATATTATGAATAAATAAATATATATATAATATATATATATATATATATATATATATATATATATATAGAGAGAGAGAGAGAGAGAGACAGTGTGTGTATGAGAGAGAGAAATGAGACATACACACACACACACACACACACACACACACACACAAACTAACCTTTGATTCCATTATGGTGTAGCAATTCTTAGATATTTCACTAACTTACACGTAATTAACTGTTAACCTATCACTATCGCTCAGCTCCAAACTGAACCGACAACAAAATTATTTTCTATTTCAAACATCCAAACACCGAAGTGTTCTGATTATACAAAACACAAGCGCATTCATGCACAGATAGAGAGCTAGTTACCTTTAATTAAAGACATTTGATTATCAGCAGTACAATAAGTAACTACACAAAACCAATAACAGAATGAAACATCTATAATATATTCCCAACCATAAACACCACCACAGATACCATTGCTCAACGTCTATGATCAATAAACTGCCACATGGCCAGGTTGGCCACAGCTGCTATTGATTCTATCAACACATTCACAGCTGATTGCGATGATACAGGTAGATCTCCAAAGTAAACCAGCAGACTTTCAATGACTGATGACAGTCAATGATACGCAACTCGTTCTTTCAACAATTCTGAATAAATTTAAAGCAATTCATATTGGAATTTAAATAATCGACACGGTTGAACGAATCCTGCTGGCACTATAATAGTAACGGCATTTATTCAAACCAACTATTATTATTGTTATTTTTGAGTGAACAGTGGGATAATGAATCGGGCAATGCTTTGATGCAGTTACGTGAAATAAAGTATTTAAGCCAAATCATAGGTTTGTGAGCTACTATACTATTTAGCACTCTGTGGCCTTGTTTAACTAAACGTTTTCTGTAGTCTCAATGGATAAGGGCAATGCCATAAATACATATATCACTGGGATTCAAACCTGGATCGGGAGGTTTATAGCACATTGTTCACACTGTGCTATCTGAATAGCTTACTTTAGTCACAGAAAGATGTCTTTTAAAAAATTAATCATCTTTATTTCTTATACACACATATAACAATATCTACATAGCCAGAGACCAAGTTTAGCATAATGTCAAAACATACATTGCAACATAACACAAGACATGAAATACATATATAATTAGTAATATTAATAAGTAATTCTTGTGGTAATAAAAGTATGACAGTTGATCACAAATTTAAAAATGTCTTATTATCATCATCATTATCATTATTACCAGTTGTTGAACACTGTACTGATGATAAGAGGACAATAGACATCAGAGCTGTATTGTGTTGAATTATATTGTCTAACCTCAGTGCTGGTCACTTATGGGCAACTGTGTCGGGAAACAAATCCCACAAACATGGGTATGACCCCGATTCGAACCGCGATGAACATCAGACACGAAGTGTGACAACTGTCCTGATAACAGAGATAATGATCGTGTCAGGTATCGGGATTTATCAACCACTGATTAGAAACAAACCATCATTCACAAAAATACAGAGTAGGCAAGTTAATATGAGGACGTGAGTAAAGTAGCAAAAATAAAATCATCACTTATATAACATGAGCGCCATTTATACAAGATGTTACAACATACAGACCATTGTATAAAATCAAATATCTGCCAATACTCTCATACTGCGATTGATCAAGTCTGACATTATAACCAAGATCGAAACTTTAATGATCCATAACGTTATCATATATTCACCTGTAATAAACCAACCAATCGGATGTTATATATGACTTGGACAAGGACCACACTGGAAATAAATATACGCTAGTGTGCTTTTATGTGGCATCCTTGGTGATTTATATATACGCATGTATCATGTATACTTTTTCGCCAAATAAACTCAAATCAAATCGTGACCACTAAACAAGACGTATATTTTCATCTCGCCTACAAAGTATTATCACTTTTCAGCATCCCAAATCATTCAAGTGGCCACCGAAACAAGCAACTACAGAACAAAGGTGACCCATACAAATTTCTACTTATCATTCTATATTTTCCACGTTCATGTGTATGATCCCACAGATTTAATATCCAGACAATAATTACAAAAGACTGTGCGTTTGTGCCGCAATAAATTAAAGCTGCCAAGATCAAACTACATAAACAAATGTAGCTCATAATACAAACATCAAAATTATGTCAGATACGATTTGTATTAGTTTGATACTTTTATTAGAATGTGGACTGACATTGACAGTAGAGAAGCTCTCAAATGATTATTATCAGACCCATCAAAATTACTATTTATGGATTTGGATTTTATGAAAGAAAAAGGAAAAACTTATTTATGTAATATATGAAAAGAGATCAATTAATGCCTCTCCAATAAGTGTTTATATTAATATGCATGGAATATGATTGAGTGGGTTTCTCCCTATTACAGATATGTTAAAATGTATTTGTCAATCTTTTTATTAAATCTTCCTCATTAGAAAGCTGTATAAAGTTATATATCACATGTTAGTGAATGAAATATTTGTGGACTCTCATTTTTGGCTAATTATATTGACACATGTGAGAAGCATGTGACAAACTCAATGAACCATAATATACATTACTGGTACCTCTTTGGTATTCAGTAATAATATGCAGTATCTAATAATAACAATTAATAAAACATAACAAATGATACTTACAGCAAAGACAAACATGGAAATAATATGAACAAAAATCAAAACGTAGCAGCCTTTTCAGTAGGGGATAGAGTAGACGACCCCTTACAAAAATTAGGCAGCAGCTCACCTATGATGGCCTGTAAAAACACTGCGATGCCACTGGGGGAGGTATGGATACTGAGGGGAGGGGGGAGGTGGTGAAGGGCTGGCTGTGGGGTAGTGGTAGTCACACTAATACAGTAGTGGCCCTTCTCCCTGAAAAAGTTAGGGAAAATGGAGTATTTGGTGCATTCTAGGCCACTTTTTCACCAAAACCAAAATAACTGACCAATCTTCTGTTGATAAAATAGGCTATGAGGGACTGTAAAATAGACGACATATAGCGTTGGCTGCTAATGAAAAGTCTGTGTAGAGAAAGTTTACCATAATATTTCCTATCATAACAAGATAAGTACCAAGTTATTTCAAACCAATACAAACTATAGGGTATATTATTTACTAAACACCGACTGTCCTAAGAGTATATGTATCAACAGTGATTAATATCAAAAACATATTGTCACCTCTTTTAAAATCCATTTAATAAAACTTTATTAACTTTTGTGCATGATGTCAGCTAAATAGACTGAGTGACATCCAAAGGTAAGGAGGTGAAGTGAAAGAGATGAAACATCCTCGGGACTCAATCCCTAGCGCTTAAGATCTGCAGCCCCTGGTAACATGACTAACTACTAGCCAACCATGTTGCTGGTTCCATGATACAGATAGTCCCCAGTCCACCACTAAAAGCTGGACAAATACTGGCACTGGTCCTCTGCCCATTAAAAAAAGATTTGCCTTTGTGCCCTGCCATATTAACTACCCACAGTTAATCAAATCAAAGCAAATACAGTCTTGTCTTGAAAATGTTTCATTCTAGTTCTACATGTGTGTCTGTGTTCACACACTGAATTAAAAGAAAGGGGCACTCTTTGTGACATTGTACCCTTGCATCTCCCCCCCCCACCCCAACTTCTATAAGGCATATCAAAACGTATTCAATTTAAAAACTGTAATCCGTTTAGAATTATGTTGCATCAAAAATAAACCAAAGTATGAATACAAACTCCTCCTTGACTATCGCTAAAAACAACTGTTGTATTTTAACAAGATAATGTTGTTCAGATGGACATCATTAAACAGGTTAGTTGATGAACTAAGCCCGGATGAGAAAGAAGGAGGGTTGAACGTGGGGACAGCACCCCCACATCATAAAACAAATACTCGCTACAGAAACGTTGAAAACAGAAAGTACAAAGAACTCTAGCCTGGAAGAGGAAGGGTCTTCATCACGAGGACCTATGACGCCATGTGGTGAAAGCCACAAGAACGCGGAAGCCACAGGGCTGAGCACCCTTCTTTCAAACAAACACCTTAATATGGGAACATGGAATGTGAGAACCATGCACCAGAAAGGAAAGACGCCACAAATAGCAGCGGAAATGACCAAATACAAGCTTGCACTGCTGGGCATCAGTAAAACAAGATGGACACAGACTGGCCAAAGAAGAATTTCTATGGGAGAGCTGTTACTCTTCCAGGGTGTAGGAGAGATGAACGAAAATGGAGAGAGATTTGCAGACACGTGTGCACTGAACAACATTACCATTGGGGGTAGCATGTTTACACATAAAAGGATACACAAGACCACATGGATATGATCTGATCATTTGACAGAAAACCAGATAGACCACATTTGCATAGGAAAGAGATTTAGGGGGTCACTTGAAGATGTGAGAGTGAAGAGAGGAGCAGACGTGGCATCTGACCACCACTTGGTGATTGCCATACTTAAACTCAAGCTGAAGAAAAACTGGATGGGGACGGCAACTAACAGACGAACGTACAATGTCGTCCTTCTGAAAGATCCACACACAAGATCAGAATACAAGCTGAACCTTGCTAATAAAGTGTTACAGAAGCAGTATGAGGAAGAACCACACCCGAACAGCCTGTGGTAGAATATGAAAGAGATACTGACATCAAATTGCCAAATAGTCATTGGCCTGAAGAAAATGCAACAGAAAGATTGGATCACAGCAGAAACCAAGAAATCAGCAATAAACAACAGTCAAACATGAGCGATAAGGGCACAGGAAAATTACACAACGGCCAACAGAGAGGTAAAGAAGAGGGTTAAAATTGACAAACGAAACTACATCAACAGTCTGGTAAAAGAAGCAGAACAAGCTGCAGATAGCGGAAACATGAGACTGATGTATGATACTACCAGGAAACTAGCAGGCAAGTATAGCAAGCCAGAACGACCTGTTAAAGACAAGCAAGGAAGGAACATCACAGGAACTGAGCAACAACTCAACAGGTGGGCTGAACATTTTGAAGAACTGCTGAACAGACCTGCCACACTGGACCCCCCAAATATACAACCAGCAATAGTGAATCTACCCATCAACTGTGACAAGCCGACCAAGGAAAAAATCAGGAGGGCCATAAACACCTGAAGAACAATAAAGCAACAGGATCGGATGACATTCCAGCAGAAGCACTCAAGACAGACATAGATACGTCTGTGGAACTATTGTATCCTCTTTTAACTGAGATTTGGTAAAAGGAAGAAGTGCCATCATAAAACTCCCCAAGAAAGGAGACATCAGCAACTGTTCTAACTACAGAGGAATCACACTTCTGTCAGTGCCTGGGAGTCTTCAACAGAATAATCTTGGAAAGAATGAAAGGTGAAATGGACCCACGGCTGAGAGATCAACAAGCTGGCTTCTGCTCAAAGAGATCATGCGTTGATCAGACTGCAACACTACGCATCATAGTAGAACAATCCTTGGAATGGAACTCCCCGCTCTACATCACCATTGTTGACTACAAAAAGTCATTTGACAGCATAAACAGGGATACACTATGGAAACAGCTAAGACATTACGGCATACCGACCAAGCTGGTCAGCTTAAGAACAGCTATGAAGGAACAGGCTGCAGAGTAACACATAGTGGACAACTACCGAATCATTTCTGGTCATCGACTGGATTATGAAGATGTGCACAAAGCAGAGAAGAAATGGAATCCAGTGGACACTTAAATACGCAACCTGAAGACTTGGACTTTGCTGACTGTTGTCCCACACCCATCAACAGATGCAGGAGAAGACAAGTGAGCTGGCAGCAATCTCTTCACGAGAGGGGTTAAATATACATAAATGCAAAACAAAAATCCTCAAGGTAAATGCATGGAGCCAGTCAAACTAGAAGGAACTGAAATTGATGAGGTAGAGACCTTCACGTATCTGGGTAGTATCATTGATAAACATGGTGGTACAGATGTTAAGGCAAGGATTGGCAAGGCTAGAGCAGCATTTATACAGCTCAAGAACATCTGGACCTCCAAAGTGTTGTCATTACACACAAAGATATGCCTGTTTAACTCCAATGTGAAGTCTGTACTACTGTATGGAGCAGAGACATGGAGGACAACTAACACCACCACCAAGAAATGACAGACCTTTATTAATAACTGTCTGGGAAGAACCCTCCAAATTCGCTGGCCAAACACCATCAGTAACAGTGACTTGTGGGAGAAAACACACCAACAGAATACTGGAGATGAGTTCAGAAGGAGATGATGGGGGTAGATTGGTCACACACTCCAGAAACCAGCATCAAATATCACCAGGCAGGCTAACATGGAACCCACAAGGAAAGAGAAAAAAGAAACACGTGGAGAAGGGATCTCCTGACAGAGGACAGGTTACAGCTGGAGGGAGCTTGAAAAGAAAGCCCAGGACAAAAGACCTTGAAAGACTAATGTCAATGACCTACGTCCTGGGAGAGGTGAAGAGTGAAGAAGAAGTTCATGAACATCTGTGTGAGGTTATCACAAAAAAGGACTGATTAGATATCTACAATTTACATATTATATAAATATGAAGAAATAGTATTTTAAACCATCTGGGATCGGTAAAAAAAATAACGAACAATACAGCTGAAAGTTTTAAACATCATTACAAGGTTGGCAAGTTATAGTCACACCTGGTAAAAAACTAGTTTTTACTGTCTAGGTGGCAAAATCAACAAAAACTAATTTTCTTGGGTTTTTTCCATAAAGTTCTACAATTTTTCTCATTATGCTTGTTCATAAAGCATTATTCAATAACCAACATTAATACAGTGCCCAAATCTGAGGCAATGTCATTTCTCTCACTGAACTGCTATAGAACAATATACTGCCTGCCAATAATGCAGCCTAAGTTTGGGTGAATTCAGTGGCTCACTTCTCAGTTGACACTCTCAATAAATTCCAAGCACTAATAGGGATCTGATGAGACTATCATCCAGCTCAGCTGAAAACAGCCATCAGGTAATCATTATTGCATGCTCCACTGCTCTTGGTGCGGAAGGGATTAGTGACTTCTTTTCAGAAGCATTTAAATAATGACCAGCCTCTGGTATGATCTGATTACCATCTTCATACATCTATCTCTACAAGGTCAACAGAACAAGTTCTATGTGCATATTATTTTGGCATTATTAAATTGGTGTTAGCTAATACTGAAAGCCACAGGGTGCCAGTATGGATATAGGCAGCAGGCCTAAACATCTAATATCTGCATATTTCTATGAAGTTATTCTTGATGGCAATATATGTTTCTGGTGGTCATCAGTTATCCCAAGCTGGTCTTTTGTTATCGTATGCTTCATGGACCAGACATGGGGTCAATTCAATTCCAGAATTGATGGGTAATTCCAATATTGGAATTGCTTATTTAAATAAAAATGGAATTTGCTACAAAAATAATCAAATCCACAAATTAATTTACCCTTTAATTTTTTAATTCAGAAATATTTCTTCCAAGACAATCCTACTTGAAATATAAACTACTCGGAGTACCTAATCATGGTGAAAAGTGGAATTGATAAATTTGGAATTGGAATTCAAAATTTGATGCGAGATTGACCAAATGGAATTGAGTGGAGTTGGAAATAGGAATTGAACCCATGTCTGTCATGGACAACACAAACTGGATTAGTAATATACAAACAGTGAATAGTTATTATGAAACATGAACTGTTATAAACACTCCCAACATGATATCACATATGCATATTATCCGATATTCATCACTGTTGATTTAATAAATGAAAACTAAATATCCTTGTCAGTTGAATTGTTTTCCACTCTTAAGTGACATGTTAAATATTGATACTACTTAATGGAGCTTAATGACTAATTTGAATTTTTATCGCTATTCCAGCAAAAACAAATTTTCAATGGCAATTACCCAACCCCGTATCTGTATGCAAATCCCAGTATGTGGTCAATTTATAGTTGAAGTAATGGTGGTGTTAAATTGATATAAAACGTTAACAAATGCAAGAGAAATGTACCGTCTCCGAGTACTTACCTGGTGATGATGCTATAACATACTGCAGTAAACTATAAGCCATCTAGTAACGGGTAGTCTTAATACCATTACCAGCTCTATAACATTCATCAATCAGTGAATGTGAACCAAAACGCTGAAACGAACAGGAAACATTTATCAGTATCTACAATATTTATTTACAAAGAGACAATATACACAGATCTGGTGGCCAGGTTGCGGGTTGTTCGTTTTGTTGGCTACCTTTATTTATTTCATATTCCCATATGCTGTAATTATGTCTAAAATAATCACTAGATTGCCCTCTAAGTTCAGAAATCGGATCAAAATGTGATGAATGCATTTTACTACCAAGTGGAATTATACATCACCTTTTAAATTAAATGTAACCTGATTACAACACTGAACAAACGTACGAATTTGAAACATATTCATAAAGACAACTAAGAGTAATCGCTAAATTTAGCCTTTTTTTCTTCATGTCCATGGAGTTATACTTTCACCTGTACTTGAGTAAACTGAAACTACTCTCTACAAAATCGACATATAAAATTAAAGCTACAAATTAAAAGTAGAAAAAAAGGAAAAGAAGTACCACTAACTGTTTACTACTGTTGATGTATATGAAACAATACAATATAGTACTTGTATTTTATATATATATATATATATTGGTGTGTATATATATATATATATATAGTGTATGTGTGCAATTCCCAGTACAATCATGCACCTAGTTGTTTCACAAGTGAAACATGCATGAAAAAGAATATATATATAATTATTAGATGCATACTAGATGCAATAAATAGCAATTATTATAATAAATAACAATACAGTTTTGAGCTAATTATTTGTTGCTTTTATCTACAGAATGTTAAACAGTTAATCTGATAGATTTGCATGAAAATGCAAGTCTATTAAGGAAAAGGTGGACTTCTTCCTTAAAATTACAACTAAACAGGGAATAAATAAGCTACACCTATTAAGTTGATTTACAATTATACAATACTACGCTTCATTTATTGCACAAATTACTAAAATTAATTGTTACATAGTTTTCATATTAAGTTAATCCAATAAGCTCATCAAAATGTAATCTCCAAAATGTATTATGATGTCTAACTGTCTGTATACCATCAAATGCAGCTGCCAAACATACTGTGGCTGTATTTTGGGGATGTAGATGATACCATCAGATGTAGCTGCCAAACATACTGTGGCTATATTTTGGGGATGTAGATGATACCATCAGATGTAGCTGCCAAATGTAATGTGGCTGTACTTTGGGGATGTAGATGATACCATCAGATGTAGCTGCCAAATGTACTGCGGCTGTATTTTGGGGATGTAGATGATACCATCAGATGTAGCTGTCAACGTACTTTGGCTGTATTTTGGGGATGTAGGCATACATCTTGCACATGAAATAGAAGCTGTTCCTTTTATGGTCTTTATTATGTAAAAACCAAGCGTCACAGTATGGTTGACTGTGACAGTCAGTGGTAATCTTGGACTTCATTAATAATGGACTGGTAACTTTGACCCTATCATCTATATATATAAAATAATGGTTGAAATGGCAGTTTTTTTACATGGCTGGCAACCTCAAATGAGGGAGACGCAAATGGTCTGTAATTTACAGCTTCCCCACGGAGACTAATTTTAAAATAAATGGCATGTTCGGAGGAGAAAACCTTGCCAGTTGCCTGGTTGGATGAAAAACTGCCCCTACTATAGTGCCACAGATGGCGATGAGAATATATGCTATTAAATTAATTATGTTTAATTACGTAGTGTTCTCATTTATCATGTTTACTTCATCATTTTTGGATAAAAACAGTCCTATGAACAGACATGCTGTGAATGAACATGATTGGGTATTTGTAGCCATATTTTTATCTAATGGATCAAACAGATTGTCAATGCAGAAAGCACATGAAAACCAAAGGGGTGTGAACTGTAATTACACTGCTCATTGTATGTACTCTGCTTTGATTTTCATTGGATGATTCAGATAAGTGTCTTCTCATGGAACTGACTCTTAGAAAACACCAATTCACAATCACAAGTTACATTCAAAAATATTACAACAATACTCTCACAAAGTAGGTAGGAAACATGCAATTAAGATATTTTCAAAGACTACGAAAGGACATGGTCTTAGTTCAAAAGTACATAATCTCTTTCTGATTCAAAGCTGCCATTACTGTGGAAGAAACCTGATAAAACATATATTTATGCTGACATAGTAGTCTGATGACATGGCACAAGCATTACTTGATGTGCCAGATCCTTGTATATACTATGTCATCATTCTGTGTTTCCAAGACAAGAAGCTATCCAGTGTGATATTTGTCATTTGTGGCTGCACCATACCCATAATACTGGTATCTCTTGGCAAATATACCATCAGGCTGTGAGAGGTATTGCTGAAGTCCAACGGGTGTGTAGTATGTGTAACTCGCATGAATCCACTATTTCATTACCTGGAACTCCTATGCCCTTGCCAAGATCTCCCATGATGCTGAGGTCTCCTAGACCTATGACAGACTATATCACTAGAAATGCCAACAACCATCATCAGATACCATGACCAAAAGATCTAGTTGACTTAGATTTTGTCCTGTATAACGAGCATATCCGAGACAACTTCCTGTGCAAGGATATCACCATAAACAATGCATGACACATTATATTTGCCAGTAATAAACAACTGCAACTCTTAGCCGAAGCTAAAATGTGGTATATGGATGCTACCTTCAAAGTTATCAGAAATCTGTTAATACAGATGTTCAGTGTCCATGATTTTGTGAGGCAAGAAGACTCCACAAAACAGGTTCCATTTGTGAGCAGCATGATGTCCCATTGCTCAAAACATGATTATATTGTCATTTCCTGTGGTATCATGGACATTCTCCCATCACCACCACAAGTTCAACTTGTGGTTCTGGAGTACAAAGCTATCTGGAGAACCATGAGAATAGTTACGCCAAACATCAAAGTATAAGGTTATGCATTAAACTTTAACCAAGTAGTGTATCAGCATGTGCTGCAGTTAGGTCTGCAACAGGCATATTAAATTGATGATGAGACATTTAAGTACATCAGGAAACCTATTGCTCTATGGTGAATGTTGGCAAACCACATCCCGGGATTGTTTAGACAGTTGCAAAGAGAGGCCAGTACTGAGGAACTAAAAATCCCTAGTGGAATACACAAGAAAAATAAGGATTACTAGCACTGTGTGGCCCCCATTAATCTGGAGCAGGTATGGGGTCAAAACATTGAAATATATTTAAATACAAAAACTTTTCTTTTGGTCAAATACAAATACATTCATTTGTAAATATATTTAAATACAAATACTTTTGGATGTATTTCAAATACAAATACTTTTCAAATGAAAAGAACAAATTCAATGTTTTTCCTTTGCTTTTTATTCTGATACACTGTTACATAACATCACAGCATCAACTAGATTTGTCACATCAATTTATGAAATTTTTGTTTATTACACCTGAGGAACATAAGCTGTTCAAAATTCTCTCATCAGTCAGATGAGATCTGCTCATTGGATTTACTCACAAGATGTTTCATATTATCCTTTGATCTCTTCTAATTATACTACATATAATTGAGGATAATCTCCCTTTGATTGATAACGAAGCCATCAAGTTATTACATAAAAAAAATCATTAATTGCAATTCCTTATGATCACAGAGAGAAGACAATTCCTTCATGGTTGTGTGTGTGCAATTCAGTAATCAGATTATTTCCTGAAACAAATCATGCTGGTCACAAAATATTCAGATCAAAACATGAAATAATTTTTGAAAAGTATTTTAATGTATCTGAAGATGTATTTGAAAAATCAAATTCTTTGTGAAAGTATTTAAATACAAATACTTTTCTTTATGGTAAGCTCAAATACTTGAAAAAAGTATTTAAATACTTTCAAATACAAATGTATTTGTCCCCATACCTGGACTCTGGAGTGTATATGGACTCAGTATCAGAACAATCAATAATATTGAGGGGTGCCACAACAATCTTAACAAAGAGTAGGTGTCTTCACATGCTATTTTAAATGCTGATCACATTGCTCCATGATGAGGAATCAAAACTCAAGTGCCAAGAAAAAAAATATCGTAAACTTCAGAAGAAAATATTCACATATTGGGAAGAATATGTCAATGGCAGATGCAGTGCATTACAACTTCTATGTGCATGTTCACAACTATATAGACCTGTGTAATAATAACATACTACTGTAATATAGATCCACAATGCTTATAATTCATATGAATTGCACTATCAGTGTTGCCAATAAATAAAAATTGTCATTGGATACTGAGAGGCTCTTTGATTAGTTTAAATGTTTACATGATATTTTGCCAATCTTTCAATTATACAGTGAGTTTCTTGAGCTTTAGAAATAGGCCTATATCGTGTTAGGCTCTGTTGAAGGTCAGCTAATTATTGAAATATCAACCAAGTCCAAGACTATTTCATAAATAAAAAAATCAATACACTCATAATAATACAGGTATAAAATATTAACCCTGTAACCCCAGTTTGATATTATCTTATTAAAATTCTGATAGATCTAGATCTGCTAACACAATTTCACATCATAAATCTGACATCATGATAATAAACACTGCATTGAAATGACTGAACAGCTTGTTCAAGTTCAGTTGAAGTTGTTGTCGTGTACAAAATGAAGATATCGAGACCTTTAATTAAATCTAATTATAATTGCAACGGTATGGTAATAAAAACACACTACAGCAACAGCAAACTCGGTTACCTTATCTATTATAACAATATTATATACTATCATTCTTACATTTAAATATCGATACAAAAATCTTGAACAATATGTTTTCCTTATATAAAAGGATGTGAAATCATGAGAATCAGAAAACTTTGACACAAGCTTAGAAAACATTACTCCGGTACAGGTTTCTAAACAATCGTTTTCTATTTACCATTACATTTCGCGAATCAAATACATGTCCGAAACAAAATAAATACTCGGTTGTCCGCGCGCGTGTGTTTTGAAATAAATACATATTTATACATATTATATATGTATATATATGTTAATAATTGTAGATATTTAGGTGTAAAATAAAAACCTACTCAAGTAAATCTGATTTAAACACAACTTTGTCAATTCTCTGCCAATGTATTATAAAATTTAGTTTTTGTTCTGACGATGTCATGGTGTTCTTATTTAAATCATACTGTACTAACCTATACTGTACACAATTCTGGTATGATTCTTCTGAAACCCTTATGAAAAAAACAACTATGTGTAGGGTATAATAATCGTCTTATGAAACTGGATAAACATTGTAGCACAAGTGAAATGTTTGTTCACTGTGGCATATCTGCCTTTGGTGAATTACAAAGGAAACATATCACAATTGTTTTCTATAGGCTTCAGTCCTGTTCAAATAGTATTATTATGAGTGTTGTTTTATCTTCTATTCCGTTGTCTTCTCTTATCTGGGGCTACTGGTTTAATATTTTACACGTGCACCAGCAAATGCTATTCTATCATCAGTATATCCTCAGGTTTAATTATGTTTATGCCCCACTGGTTTTTAATGTGATATTATATAAAATGACCTGCCTAGTTGATGTTTTACATAATCTCTTCTTTTTTACTGTGATAATTAGTTACTTGTATTGTATTACCAAAGACTATTTAAAACAAGATGTGTTACTTCGCGTTTTAACATGGGACGCCATTTTGAATTCATGGAGCGCCAAGGCCCTAGCGACCGGAGGTAGATTGTCACGGACAGCTCCCTTCGTTAACATGGCGCCTAATGGCACTGGTTCACTCTGCGCCGCTTTCGGCTGCAGTAACAGAAAAAGTATGCACAAATAAAGACATCCCCAAAAGGAAATGAAAGCTAGTGTAAAAATTGGATATGATCTGGCTTTTTTAAAATAAAGGATATTTAAAAATAAGCATAACAATTTGAAGTAGACACGCCCCTACTTGACATGACCCAAGCAGTAGGACCAAGCAGGATCTATATAGATCTATATTTGTTTCAGACAAAATCTGATTAAATTTTATTGAACAATATCAACCTATTAATCACAAAATAGGTATGTAAAATATACATAAGCTTACAGTTACATGTACTGGAGCCATTGAAGATGTTATGGGCGGGAGGTATATTTTATTTTATTATTGTTAATAATATAATTGGATTTCTAAAATTACATTACTATAATCAGATAACTTTCCCTAATTACAATAATTATAAGTAGCTGAGTATTTACATGATCACCTGCGTCCATATTTATTTTTAAATGTAAGCAATTGGTACTTATTGATATATATGGACTTCTATTTATAATTTAAATGTTATGAAATTAATTATTAAATACCTCAATTAGTGGTAGAAACATTCATTTTGTAATTTTTTCTATTGACAGAAATAAAAGATGGGTTATTAATTGTTGTCGTTCAGATATATGATGAGGAAAGATTTAAATTACTTGAATACTAATTGTAGAATGTATGATATGCATTTCACTGAAACGGAATTCATGAACCAGACAACTTATCCAGAATGTTATTCCAACTATTTTTGATGTACCAAATCCACCGCATGCATCCACTGAAATCAAAGAGGAAGGTATTAACAGATAGGAGACCTATACAGGAGACAGGACCAGCTGTGGTGGTAATTAATATTTATAAATATTAATGGTAAAAATTGGTATTATAAAATTAATTAAATAAGAAACAAGGCATCAAACCCATGAAATTTTGTCAGCTCATTTCGTATCTTAATACAAAAAAAAAGGATTACCAGCACCTGAATTAGTACTTGAATGTTCAGCTCATGTGCTTTAATTGGTATACTTCTCTTCATAACTTAAATCCATATCAAATCTAATTCTTTAACCAACTTGAAAAAAGGAAAACATGTGTTTACACATTGTGTATGCACTTGGTTCAAGTCATTATCTTACAAGGTATTGTTCTGTTTCAGTCCTTGAAGTTCTATGATGATGAGATACCATGTAAACAGGCCAATTTCTTGGTTACAGATTTAGTGGTATTATCTGTTAGAGTAATCAATGCATGTGTCTATTACATCTCTGGGTATATTCTGTCTAACTTTAAACAGTTCACTGATCTGGACTAAATGTCATATTTTTGTAGTAGTGGTTGTTCAGAGCTGGAAGCAATTTGGGTTATTCTGTCCATTTGATAACAATTAAATGACTGATTGTAATTATAGATGAACCCGTGGCACAAGAGATTTGATGCTGCTTATTGTATGAAAATAATAATTTCTCTATCTCTAACATGTTAACGCAAACATAAACATTGTTAATATTCCATGTATATTCTTTGTTCTCAGCTGGGCAGGTCTATATTGCATGGTCTATGTTATTGAGGTGTAGACTTTAATTGAACTTATAATTTTTTTAGTTAATATATGATAAACGGACATGATGAATATATGGTGAATTGTGTTATGGTTGCGTTATAATAGCTGTATATATCATCATATGTATATATTCAAATAAATAAAAATTTATGGACTATTATAAACTGACATGATGAAAGTATGTTTGTATGCATTTGTATGCATATATACCTAACTGTTTTCATTAAAAAAAACTTGTGAAAACTACGCCTTCCACACACAAAGCTGTGAAATAACCTAAACCACGTTCAATTATTTTCTGATCAGCTGTCAAGTGATCGCAAATTGTAGGCTATGGATTAATTAAGTAACTGGGCTGTGAAATCACTTAATTATTTATTTACAGTTTCAGAGCTTCGTTTCCTTCAATATCATGTGTGCACAATTAAAGTGTTTATTACTAAAAGAGTGTGTGATCATATAACATATAGTATTAGTATTGGCAATTCATTTCAACCATCGCACACATGTACACGATCACATGTGGACAACCAGAGAGCTTTTGTTTATCTGAGAAATACCTCCGGTCGCTGGAGGCGCCACTGGTTCAAAATTCAACATGGCGCGGCAAGAGTAACGCCTCTCTATATTTAAGCTCTCTGCTTATAGTTATAGGTATTGTACTCCTTTAATTCATCCTTACGGTAAAGGGCGGGCTGGCGGCGGGACAAATCGGTTTAGGCCACCTCGGAGTGCTAATAACCATTTTTAGTGACCTTAAAAAATGACCGACACCGCCTCCCAGAAAACTTTTTTTATGCGTCACTGGATCCATTATGTGATAAAATAACTCGGCTATTTTGTTTCCGAATGGTTCATGAATAAGTTCGTCTTTATCCGAAAATATTCTGATTTCCGTGAAAAAGGTTGTATTAGCGCGAACATAGGTGAGTTTGACGCCGTTCATTTATATTCCCATCGTAACCAAACGCCTTAGAAAACTATATAAACGCGAACATTAGAGTGAAATTTTCCCCCAGGAAAAGTATCATACTTTAAAACACTCACGCCGATACCTCACCAACCGTCGCTAAAAAGCACTGTTCCCGATTGTGAAAAAAATGAGAGTAAATACTTCTTTAGCGAAGTCCGCTAGTATCGGTTATCGCTTGAAAATTGAAATGTTGACAGACGGGGTTTGTTTACATTTTAAAACCAACTCATAGTTCGCGCGTTAATTCACGTGAAATAATACCCAAATGCAATATATCAATGCCAGATTATTGCTCTATCCATCAATACCTTTGTGTAACACAATATGTCTCCGATTTGATGAGTATTTTCGATCCAAATAGCACACCCGTTTGTTTATTAGAATTATGCCATCTATGCCGGCTCATTATCACGCATGCGCCATGAGCCTACTGCTAGACGATGCTACACGGAAAATGACCACAAATAAAACAAATTGTTGAAGATATCTCTGAATTGTCCTGGTAAAGTGATAGTATTACAACTGCCTTGTCCATTTTTGATATTATTATAAATGGCCAAAGATGTGTATTGAAGAAACACTGTGGGAAAGCCACCGCCTATACATAAACTTTCGCTATGAATACGGTAATCCGCTTGTACACGGGAAATGTGTTCTGCGAACTATTCCAATTTAATCTATTTTGTTTACTAAATCAGTCTTCTTTGAATAGAAATATACTAAATATCACCTTATCTTTAATTTACCTTTACTGACTGTTAGAATCGTGGAATATTATCACCGGCAATGATCGTTAAAATATATTGCGTACATACTGAAAAGGAACGATTAACACGACTCGATTATAGTAGTTCTAAATCCGGCCATCAGATGTCTCTAGCTTAATTGACAAGGTCTATTGTGTTTCTTCCTTGATCCTCTATATATAAATTATTACTCATTTCCTTTTTTTAAATTTCAAGAAAAAAATTCTTAGATGGTTACTAATATTGCTTCAATCAAAATGTTACTTAGAAGAAACATATATATCTTCATTTAAAACTTGAGGATATAAAATCCAAGTGTAATACTCTTACCAAAGTACCTATATAGCATTAATAAGAGTGGTGGTGAATCCCATGTTAAATGGTCTTACTGGTGTAGGCTTTGATTTTGTTCCTGGTCAGAGTATCTTTAGTCAAATGGTATATAAGATGTGTTGGCTGACATTCAGGTAGGATGATGATGATGATTGATGTTTTACGGCCACTTTTGTGCACATGGTAGGCTAAATGGGCCGAGCGACCTCCAAATGTAATTAGGCGAAGTCAAAGACGAAACAACCTTCAGATATGCCCACGCCGGGATTCGAACACGGGTGGTAAGGATCTGTGGTCCAGCACGCTACCGCTAGACCACGGAAGCGCCCCAACATTTAGGTAGGAGAAGCAGTGGTTAAAATGATAATCTGAGCTTAGGTTGGGATGCAACATCACCTGATGGGGCAACATATAAATGAGAAGGTGCATGTTAACTTGCCAAGTGTGCCATCCCTTAAAGAAAGTATTAAAACTATCACAGTATCTTATTCTTATGCAGCATACTTTCATCACAATCAGATGGAGGTTACTAGTTAGTGATCAGTCATTTAAAAATACACTCACCGACATGCCCTGCTTTCATTATTAGTTATTGGGAAATATTAGAACAAGAAAAAGATTCTGTAGATAATAAACTTAAGTTTAGGGAGATTTTAATGGGAAATTTTAACTTGGCCTAAACTATTATTTTTTTAAATAAATATTTAATATATCTTAATTCTTATGTAATGTAGACCTAATAACCAAGTATGTAGTCAAATGTATTTAATATGTATCTGTAATAGTATAAATATTCGTATTTTGACTTTATTTTTTTACAAATAATCCATTCATCAGAGTGAATTTTAGCTGTTTTATGCCTTGGAATAGAACACACCACATAATAATATCCCCTTAGTATGATAAGATATTCATTATATTCTAGTACACGTCATACGTCAGATAAGGCTGCAACTCATCGCGTCTGGTGCGAGGATTTTCTTTTATCTGGTGCGGCTTAGGTTAATACTAATGATTGATGTTTTACGGCCGCGTTTGTGCACATGGTAGGCTAAATGGGCCGAGCGACCTCCAAAGGTAATGAAACGAAGTCGAAGATGAAACACCCTTCAAATAGGCCCACGCCGAGATTCGAACTCAGGTGTTAGTGATCTGTGATCTAACGTGCTACCAATTAGACAACGGAGGCGTCCTTTGTTGCGACTTAGGCAACATAATCGATTGATCAGCGAGTCGAGTACAATAAACCGAATTAGATTTGATATATTTTGTTCGCGTACAACATCTTGGAAAAATAAACACCTTAGTTTAATCGTTGTGCAATCGCGTATAAATATAATCGTCTAAATGTTAATTGTTATATAATCAGTCGACTGTTTAAATGTCATACTGTCCGCAGCCACTGTAATTGTATACAATAAGTACTTATACTATTAACATTTATAACTGTTTTGTGACATTTCTCGTCAAAATAAACGTTACAACACATATCTTTGTGTGTGAGAGACACCTAGTGAGTAGTTAAAATATTAACACATATAACACAGCCACGTACTGGGTACACGTATATAAAGAATTTACGTATAATACGAATTCGTTAACTACCCAACAAACTGCTCTTTATAAGCATGTGTTGGAATATATATATATATATATATATATATATATATATCCGCTGGTCACATTAATTAAAGCATAAAAGATCAAAGTGGCCAAAAAATAGTTGAAACAAATGTCAAAGTGCAGTCTCATTTGTTGCAAAAGTCATACGCACACCAACCATGCAGATATCACCTATAACAATACTGGTTGAATCTTTATTTTCCATAGGATCCTACAAAAAAAAAATTATTATGTTTGAAAATAATTGCGTAACCAAAATTAAGTACTCCGATAAAACGTATATTGTCTGGAAGGTATAATATATATATATATATATATATATATATAGTCCGTCGGGCTGGAATTCTCGCAGAATTATATAAAGTGTACCATGTCAGGTAGGATAAAATGTGACGACTTCGATACTTATAATTACTGTAAATAGGGAAAAATTATCTGATTATAGTAATGTCATTTTAGAAGTGCAATTATATTATTAACAATAATAAAGTAAAGTATACCTCCCGCCTATAACATTTTCAGTGGCTCCAGTACATGTAACTGTAAGCTTATGTATATCTTACATACCCATTTTGTGATTAATAGGTTGATATTGTTCAATAAAATTTAATCAGATTTTGTCTGAAACAAATATAGATCTAGATAGAACCTGCTTGGGCCTATTGCTTGGGTCATGTCAAGTAGGGGCGTGTCTACTTCAAATATCCTTTATTTAAAAAAAGCCAGATCATATCCAATTTTTACACTAGCTTTCATTTCCTGTCTCGCTTTTTTCATTCTTTATTTGTGCATACTTTTTCTGTTACTGCAGCCAAAAGCAGCGCAGAGTGAACCAGTGACATTAGGCGCCATGTTAACGAAGGGAGCTGTCCGCGACAATCTACCTCCGGTCGCTAGGTGCTCCCTGCATTCAAAATGGCGTCCCATGTTAAAACGCGAAGTAACACGTCTTGTTATAGTCTTTGTTTATAGGTAGTAGAACTATGGAAACATTTAAAGTAAAAATCTCCAAAATAATATATTGTAAGAATATACCGTACCGAATGATGTTTTCTGGTATATGTAAGTATTGATTTAAACCGTTATTATCTTACGATATCTGGAATATGTCTCTCTATGATTTTTATATTGACATTTTGATAAAGATTATTCGATTATTCGTATTTAAGAATACAAGCTCACTGTGTATTTTCATAATTTTCAGACTTTCTAAACACCGCATCAAACAATTGAAGCCGCCACTGAATTACAAACTGAAAGGCATTTTCACCAAACAATGAAAAGGACGTTCATCATAGCCGAAGATACTATACATGTATATATACAATCGATCTTTACTTGGATATTGACGCAATGCGGATCGAAATCCTGGCTACACTGGATCGAAATTATGGACTGATAGACGTTATCCATATTCTTTTATGGTCTTAATCATCCAATTGTGTCAATGATCTTCATGAACATGATTAACGAAATCAATATCCTAGAGGATTGTCTAAAATATAAACAACTACATATATAGCTTTACATACTCTCTACGTAAATATTATAAAGCAAGTAAATATTAATATTAACTTATAAATACCATCTTCTATATCTCACATGAGTAAGAGTCCCGGGGAAGCCAAAACTCTTCCAGGAAATCCTGCATTACTAGTAAATAGTCTTGATTCTCCTTTATGCCAATATTCTTCGTTTAGATGTTGTTTGCAAGCTGAATTAGTGATATGTTATCATAATCTCTCATTATCATTCACTATACAACAACAGTTTCATCCAAAATAAAGTTCCTTGTTTTTACAAACCCTCAGTATCAATACCCTGCGAATCAGTCATATTGATTACTGCAACTCTCTTCTTTATAACATCGCATCTAAGGATATTCTAAAACTTCAGTGTGTTCAGAACTGCTTAGCTAGGGTTATTACACGGTCTCCTCGGTTTTCCCATTCTGTCCCACTTCTGAAATCTCTTCACTGGCCCCCTGTTCAATCTCGCATCATTTCAAACTCTGCAATATTGCCTATCAAACTCTTTCTTCTGAAGAACCGTATCTATTTTCCATGCTTTCTCTAGCACTCAATTCCAGAGAGCTCCGTTCATTTGGTTTTCACTTGTTGTCTGTTCCCAGGGTTAAACCTCATGCGGGGACTCATGCTTTTTCAGTTGCTGTCCCTACTCTTTGGAATTCACTCCCTGAACACGTTAAGTCATCAAATAGCACAGTTTCTTTCCGTCACCATTTGAAAACTCACCTTTTCAGACTCACTTATCCTTCCTAAGTTTCCACTCCATTCGATCATTTGTTAATGATCTTTGCATTGTACCTGACTGAGTTTTCCCAAATCCTGTACTAGGTGCGCCATTGAGCTCGATTCTTTTCGAGGATAAATGCGCAATAGAAGTTTTGCAATTATTATTTAGGAGACTCCAAGAGAGATTTTGTTCATGAATATATATATATATATATATATATATATATATATATCATATCATATATGTATGTTATTTTTGTAGGAGCACATTGAAAAGCTCGTAATTTTCTTGAGTACACTCATCATGTTTTCGTTGTACATAAATTAAATATCAATATTAAATTTTCGATTATGGAAGTTTCTAACTGAATTATGATTATTCGCTTCTTTCGGATGACTGAACTAGATGAATATCTTCCAGTATTCGACATGTCTACACTGGAGGGATCCCTGTATATCTGACGAGAGCACGAAGACTCAGAAGATGTGATCAATATACGAAATCATTTCGACCAGGTAAAGGTTTCAGTGGACATTGTCGAACGAAACATGACAGGATATATCCCGTTACCAATGCAGCATATGCTCGCGAAAGTTCAACGAAAGGTCTCATTATGCAGGTCATGAATGTTCATCTGAAATTGAAACCATTCAATTCAAGTGTGGCAAGTGGTAAAAACAATTCGGTTTCAAATCCAATATGATGATGGCTCATCAAAAATGTTGTGGCACCAATACAAATCACAAATGTGAGGAATGCAGCCAAGCGTTCGAAAGAGTATCTGCTAAAACTAAGTAAAAGAGATGTTCCGAGAAATCAGAATGGGGTATCTGGTCACACTTTGAGCATGATGAGGATGTGTCAGTTGTACATTCATCTTCGTTGGGAGACCCAAGATAGTGTTCTGCTCTGCCACTCCCATTTGATGAGCTGAATCATTTCAGTCTCTGCTCTCTCTTCTCTGGAGTGACGGCTTGTTTAGATATCATAGGCGCTTGACTGGCCTGATCCTGGGCAGCTTTGTCCTTCACAATCAACCTACTCCCTTCGTGATATATATTGACGACGACGCGCTTTGCGTAATGTCAGATGCATTTTTGTTATAGTGCAGGTTACGGTACTCATTGAAATCGGGTAACTTATACAAGTTACTTGGCTTGTTGTCTCTGTGGTTCTCTCGGATATGGTGTACAACGTACTGTACTAACATCTTCACATAAAATTTCCATGACGGAGACATCTGTAAGTCAATTTTTCGTATAGATCTATATAAAACCAGGTACATATACAACTGTCATAAGACGCCATATTTTCTATTTATTGTGGATTTACAGACAATAATATCCGGAGTGAAGTACTTGGAAAACTGCCGAGCCGTAACAACTCTACTGGGGGAAATGATAATTGTAGCAAGAAAAATGATGAGCATCAAATCAATCAATCACCGTTCGGTGAAAGTTACCCAAGACGTCATGAAATACTCGACGATAACAAATACTTGGCGTTGATTGAAAATTAGCGATAATATAGCAAGCTTTAGAAAACTGCGGGGTTCAATGAATTTGTGGTAGTTTTCTCGTGATAGAGCGGTTACAGATAACTGCAACTGATACTGTTTATTAACTTTACACAATACACTACCTTTAATCGGTAGAGTATCAAAGCTGAGAAATTTCAATCCAAATGAGTTCAGATCCAGTTAAAAGGTCATTGTACTTGGATAAATACCACGTGTACTATAAGAAAAATAATGCTGTACGTGTACCGTAGAAAAGGAAATCGCTACTGTGGTGATATCGGAATGTAAAAGAAGAACCGTAAGATATGGTACCAGATTAAGTGTGTATATATATATATAGGCCTATATGCAATACTATCCATAAAAGTACACTATATATACAACAAGATCGAGATATAGTTAAATCCCAGATGTGACCAGTACCGTGGCTAAACAACAGAATTCAATTTAAATAATTAAAGCTATCAGACCATAATATCCACATGTCTCATAATAATAAGAGACGCTATTTAAATAGAGAAACATAATTTAATTAATATACAACCGAAACTCGGCTACATTTAGAGGGGCTGTTTTACAGGCCAAGCATAGGCATCCCAAGGACATGTGATATTAGGATAACTCGAATAGTTCAAACAACTGACGTATACCCGAGTTGGAGCTTAACATTTGAAACAGCTGAACATAAATTGGATAGCAAATTAATTAAGTTTATATATATATATATATATATATATGGGCATATAGTTAGAGCTCTAAATATTCTTATGTTAGTAGACTTAATTATATATATATATATATATATGTGTGTGTGTGTGTGCTTTTCGCCCGGAGTGGAATAGATCGTATTATAGATTGGACAAGCTAACGTATATTGTTTACATAATTCATTTCATTATTTTAACACATGTGTTTACGATGTTAAGGTCATGTTAAAAACTAGAGTTTAACTTAAGAAAATTTAAGTTTACTTTGTGTTTTAACGTTTTAATTAAAAAGAATTTGCCGAATTGCGGAGGTTCGCAATGTGTACTGGTGGATACTGGTGGATAATGATAACAGTAAACCAGTATAGGCCCTATGTAGTGTGTTAGCAAAAACATCTGCCGCGTATAAACCTTTCATATATGGCATTGATGTGATATGATTACTGTATTGTGTCAAACAGATCAATGCATTTTTGACGTCATTGGTATTGAATCAACAGACACGTTTCGCTGCCATGTCAGTAAGTGGCAGCTGCTAGCATATTGACAATTATTCCATATGTCAGCTCTAGTCTATATGTTAGTGAATAGTTTGTCCACATTGGCGACCGGTTTAAAACACAAGCCACGTCTGCAGGTACGATCGAGCTCTTAGAACTGGCTTCTAATTTGTATGCTGTTTGTGTTTTCCGTAGGAGATAGTCACGTTGTTTATTTTAGGAATATATACACATCGTTTCTGTCGATGTATAAAAGTGTCAACACTGTGGCGAACGAACAGGGTCAGAAAGTACAGGTATGTTGACAGTGCCGTGGTGACTGGTGTGTGGTCATTTCGGGACAAGACCCAATCGGGACAAGTCCAAATCGGGAATACTATTATATTTACCACACAAAACAATGTTGATATATGAGCAAGCATGTAAGTTATGTAACTTTGTATATTAAATAATTTTTCATGAGTTTTAAGACCTCTAACTCTAAACAATACATATTTATTAGTAATAAATTATTTATTATTACCTTTTTAATATTTTATACCACTTCTGATGTACATGACACTGTACCAACCTGTTTCGCAACGTGACCGTTTTAAAACGGGACCTTCCTGTTTCGTAACCGCACTGCCAGCCTTGTGGTTGTAAGATGGGAAGCCTGTTTCACAATCACTTGATGATTGATCATGTACTATTTTGTAAAATATTAATTTATTATTTTTGCTTGTGCTTGTATGCATTTATATATGTATAGATCTATATAATGTTCCTAAAAACACAATAACTGACAGTCATGTATAAATTCATTATCCCAACTCAAATAAATAACATTCTGTCTCGTTTCGAAAGAAGTTTTCAGAAAGAAAAGAATTCATATATCTATGTAGCTTCTGTATTATTGGCCTGTTTATTTGAAGTTGTCGAAGCGGGAAGTGGACGTTTCAACAATAATACAGAAAATAGAGAAATAACAGCACAACATGTCATTCCCACACAATTGCGAAACATGCAGGCATTCTTAAAACCACATCGGCTTAGAAACAGGAGGGTCCCATTTTGTAATGGACCAGGTTGTCAATGTGGTGTAAAACAACACCACCTCTGGCAACCAACCCATTCCAGGGCTTTGCTATTTTGATGAACACCCCTTACATTAGGGTTGGGTTTATGACAACCGTAAACCTGTTTATGACATGACAGTGTCATAAACCTGTCGTAAATACCTTTATGATGTCATGAACCTTTATTCACTATATTTTTTAAATTTTGGCTACAAATAATACCAGTGTATAATTACCATTGTCTAATAATCAGGCCCTAATTACCTTATTGTTTAATAATTTTACTTTTAATATTACAATATTATATTAATAACATATTAATAATTTAAGCCATTCTAAAAACTACTTTTCAGGTATATTTCAGAAAAAATGTCATAAATTTGTGTGTCTTCAGGATTTAGGGTTTTTTCTCAGTGTTGATTATAATTAAGTCAGTGTTGACTATAATTAAATCTGTGGTCCTTATTAAGTGTTAGATCTCTAGATTACAAATATAATTATTATTTTATCATTTTTATGTCTTCACCACACTCACATTTTGTGAATAATTACTAGTAAATTAAGATTACACTAGGAGTCCATATAAAACACACTCCAATGAACTTCAGAAGCCATCATAATTAATTTTTGGTATTATTTGAGCTCCGGTGGTCTACCACTAGTAGCAGTTAAGCATGTTGTGCTAAAGGATGGATTTGCCTTAACCACCAAGGATCACAGGTTTGGACTTATCAAAAGGTTGAAACTTTTTCAGGGACTAATTTCTTACCTCACAGTACCATGGGTGGCTGTCTAACTGACCACAGTTGGCATATTATTTTGTTTCGAAAAAATCCATAAAATGGAATTTTCTATTTTATTTAAAAGATCTGTATTTTTGGTGTTAAAGCCTGCTCTCTTCTTTCCATGGTGTATATAAATTTATGTATATATATATATATTGTATTTCAGGCAAAACCCGCACATGTAGATAGATGTATAGCACTCTTGCTCTAACTCCAGTTTTCTGTGGCAGCTTGCTGGCCGGCTGTATTATGTACACAGTAAAGAATCCTCGTCTTAAAGATTCACAGAGCAAAGTGCTTGGGTTTATGTTGGTAATCCTGGCTGTTGGCCTCATCATCATCTTCTCTGGATACAGGGGTCTCCTGTCAAATCCCTTTGTGGCATTTAGTGGCCATCATGATTTGGCTTTAAGAGTAACTTCGCCTATGAGCAAGGTATCAAGTACTGGCCAGTCGGGTTCAATACTGGGAGCTAACATGTTGTTGTCAGCCCTAAAGCCACAGTACGTCTATGGCATCATGTTTGATGCAGGAAGTACAGGCAGTCGTATACATGTGTTCAAATTCAAGAGGGTGGATCCAGGTATGCTTATTTGCACTTATTTGAATGTGTGTGGAGAGAACGTTTAGTGAGATTAATGCAAATTACTTAATGTTTCAGACGATTATGTCTAATGTGTTTGAATGCTTAAAACTAGTTTATTCTATTTTCAAAGGAAAGCCCTTTGAGTTTGTAGAGGAGCTCTTTGAAAAGGTTCAACCAGGTCTCTCATCCTATGCTGATGAGCCAAAAAAGGTATGTGTTACACATAGTTTTTATCAAACGTAGTCAATTACGTTTTTGAAAAATGTTATTATATCCACCATCAGAAATTACAGATGTGTAAGATATGTATGGTTTCGTAGATTTCCACAATTATCTGTCCATCAACACTATATTTTAGTGTAATATTTTCATGATTTTCTTCCAGTCAATTTCCAAGGGGTCTTTTTTCCCAATTTGCCTTCTCTGTGTAGAGGTGGTTGTGGGAATGATGAACAAATGTAGGATGCATACTGAGTGGCTGAGCCCATAATCCATAAACAAGTTATACGTTTGTGCTAGGTTACTGGCTATTTTAACTGATGAGATATAGACATAAAAACTAAATTCAATAATTAATTATCCTGCACTGATGCTGTTGTATAGATATGTGACATGCATTACTAGTTGCTGGGTCGGTGAGTGAGGTTTTATCAAGTGAGTGAAAAAGTTGGATAGTTAGGAAATGAAAAAATATTGTTGAATTATTTCTTATTAAATAAACTATTAGAATATGCAAAATTTCTTATTAAGTAAACTTTTCGTATATGTTAAATTTTGCTTTCAACTTTGACTTTGCTCCATTACAAAGTGGTCATAAAACATAGACTGCATTCATATCATAATTAATATTGGCCAAAGATCTAGGATAAACCTGTAGTCTGCTTTTGGATTACAGGCTGAGTCATCTAAACTTGCATGCAGCAGTATATTATGTGGTCAATTTAAAAGAAGCATGCACTAACAGCTTAACCATGCGTGGCCTTGCATTTTCAACTAGTGAACCATGCAAATTGTTTTCCTCTGCATAATATAGGCTTTTCATTTCACGTTCAGAAGATTTTTGACAATGTCTTTCATATGAATTTTGTTAGTTTTTATTATTTTATATATATATGTATGTGTGTGTATAATTTCATTTAGGCAGCAGACAGTTTACGTGATATGTTGGACAAGGCTAAAGAATTTATACCTAAAGAACTTTGGGCCACTACACCAATAGCCTTAAAAGCAACTGCTGGGTTAAGAAAGCTGAAAAATGAGGATGCTGATAACATATTAAATGAGGTGACTTTATAAATCATAAACTCATGTCATGGTTATTGGCAAGGCTATTTAATGTTTTCTTAAGGAATTTAATATTTTCCATCACAGTAATTTAAGCATCACCATTTTTTCTGTTGATCGATGGAAAATCCCTAAAACAGTATTTATTAAGACTAATATTATATCATCAAACCTATGCCCTGTGAGTTAGGCATGTAGAATTAGTCCACTGTATCATACTTCTTGTTTTTAAAGATTAGGGAGGGAGGTCACATCAGTTGACCTTGTGTGCCATTAAAAGATATGCATTCATTCATTGCTAAACCTTTCAGATCCATAAGCTGTTTGTGGAGTATCCATTTCAGCAAGAAAATGACAGTGTTGTCATAATGGAAGGTACTGACGAAGGTGTCTTCAGCTGGTTTACTGTCAATTATTATAGTGGTTAGTATTGAAAAGTATGAGTGGGTGTATGTACACATACACACAAATGTTTTTAAATGTAATGTTGTCCTTTAATTATTTCTCCTTCGACACCATGGTGGGTGTTGCATTGTTGTGCACATGGTTACTTGTTAGCATACCATACATACTCGCATATAAGTCGATTTTTTGGGTAGTGAAAAGGGAGTTCTCAGAAGCAACTCGACTTATACGCTGGTCATATTTCCTACCAGCTGAAGGAAAGATGTTTTTGGCCATCCTTGACACACAACACTATAGGATTCAACCCAATCAAAGTCAGAATAAAATTGTCACATCGCTGCCTACTAATCCCTTATTATTCAATAAATAACAACTAATTTTCACCAAACTGTTATTTTGATCTCACAAACAAGCCACGTTTTATGTAATACTACTTGATAGTCATGCGCTGTTACATACCCGTACCTCCAGATGTGCTGTGAAACAATGAATTCATAATCAGGCATGTTTGTGTGAGCCACAGTTGGAACAAAATCGCCAGATCTTTGCCTACTAGCCTTATTCAATAAATTAAGATTCATTTTCACCAAACTGTTATTTGGATCTCACAACATGCCAGTCTTAACATATTAATATTTGATAGTCACATGCTGTCAACTACCGGTACTTCTAGATGATTAGTGATAATATAGGAATCACTGTTCACATTGCAAACCTTGCTCGCCACTGGCCGTGAAACATTTAATTAATAACACTTGCCAGTTGAAGTTACAATCAGGGGTGTTTGATGTGACAAGTTTGTTTACTAGTTAAATACAACATCAAAGTGAAATCTGTGTGTGTATCTCTCTCTGTGTGTGTCACTGTCAGTGAAGAAATTAATTAATTCTGACATATTTACGATGCACGTGCTGACACCATGAGTTTGAAATGACTGGGTCAGCTTTTTTGTGAATGACGACACTGATTAGGATTTTGAGGGAAGTTTGTTTACTAGTTAAATATAACATCAAAGCGAAATCCGTGTGTGTGTGTGCTCTCTCTCTCTTGTGTGTGAGCTGCCAGTGAAGAAATTGATAGTGATATATTTACCACGCACTTGCTGACACCATGAGTGTGAAATGAATTGGGTCAGCTTTTTCGTGAATGACAAAAATTATTAGGATTTGAGGGATTTTAAGCCAATACTTAACCTCAACTTATATGGTGAGCATATCCCCAAGGAAAGAATTACAGGGTCAAACCTTGACTTATCTGCAGGGTCAACTTACATGCGAGTATATACAGTATTTAGTTTTTTGTACTGGTATATTTTTTTGTACTGCTCTTCCTATCATTTAAATGTATTTCAAAGTTAATGATTCACTGAATATCCACGGGAGAGGTGGGAAGACAACCTGTATTGGTTATATTTCTCTCCCCATTTCCAACATTGTTATCAATATGCCATTGTTATCAATCAATATATGACACTTGTATATATGTTTGGAAATGGAAATAAATATCTATCTGTAATTATTGTTTGTCTGTGCACACTAACATTATAACATTTAAATTTGTTTTCCTGTAGGCGTATTGGGCGAGCCCTCTCAGATGACTGGAGTGATGGACTTAGGTGGTGGATCAACGCAGATTACATTCACTCCCAGTGATCCTGTAATTATTTTCTATTCATTCCTAAAAGCATAAATCTGACAAATTGTACTTGTGATGATGTGTGCAATAATTCTAGGTTGTTGAATGAGCTGTGTTCTTGAGGACAACATCTATTGTTTAATACTTAGAATGAAATGGTTAAAATAGATTGTATATATATAGCTGTGATTATATATATATATATATATATATACTCTTCTGGATTTAATGGAATGACAATCCCATCTGTTGGATGACTGTATTTAGTTGTGAAGCAACATTAAAACGAAGCTTGATCAGATATTAATAAACTTTACCAGGCAGCAGCTATTGCAGCTACAATAATAGAAGTGTGCCTGTTAAATTAACAATTCACTTTCAGGTAATGTGACTGAAATGTGTAATGCTTATAAAAAAATGCCAAAAGTCCCACAATAATATTCATTATAGATATATCATAGATGTATGGAAATAATCCTATTTACTGGAGGGTTGTCTCGCCATAGAAGCTCTGTGGTGAGGAGAAAAATCCATTGCTCTGACAGGCCATAAATCCTGTCTTACCCATCCTTGTGATCATACTTGTGCCATTTAAAATTTTTTAATTACTGCTAATTGACACTATTGTTGATTCATTTACATAAATCTGACAGCTTGTTAGATACTTCATGTTACAAGAGTACAAAACAATCTTGGTAAGGAAATTCACTAAATATTTTTCTTTAGTCATTTCGGTAACATATCAGACTGCTTGGACCAAATATACTGTAATATTCGTAATTTCACTTTTGTTCCAATATTATATGCTTGGCTGACACTTGTTGACATTGCTATGATTGGGTCAAACACAGTTTATACCTATTGATGTCAGACAAGTTATAGTCAACTCACTAGCAGTATGAACTTGGTTCCATAGTATATGGTTCATTGTGTTCATATTTTTACATCATATATAACATCTTTATGTTAGTCCTGAAAATTTGAAATGAAAGCAGACTGTTCCTTTAATAAGTAAATGGAAGTATGTGTTATTTTACAATGTGTCAAACCTTGGATGAACTAAACTGTATATTGCTACTGAGGTTTAATCAGTTTAAAACAGTATGTAGTGCACGACACTAATTTTATCAGTATCAATATCGGACAATGTGATTTTCATCATAAAGCACCCTTATTCCCTGTGCATGGATGTGTGTCCTTGACAATATCCTTCACCTTTCTGTATTTTTCTAGTATTTTGTTTAATTTATCACAGTAATGAAAATATCAAAATTTGTGTGATCTAATTTCACCATATTTCAGAATCACTCTGGAAAAACAGTTCTCATGCTTCCAATATATGGACGCACTGTCCCCCTAATTTTAGAGACTGTGGGGCAAGAACACCCCCCCCCCAATACCTAAATAGGATGCTGAAGTCATAAAAGACACTAAATTACCTAGATATGCTCATGCATCAATAAATGCCACTCACATACTTCAAGATGTGGTTCAGATTTTGTTAATTATTATTTCTTCAGTCCACATCCTGTATCCAGATGAAATATGACAATATTTCCTTACTGTGGTAGTTGATTGCTCAGCATCCAGCAGATCTGTTAGAAGTGTAAATACTTATTCTGTGTTGTTGCTTCTTGACAGTGCAGTTCTAGAATTCCTTACCCCATTGAATGTTCGATTATGTGTCCTATTGTATTTAAATGGAGTCTTAATATGTAATGCTTCAAAATAACTTTTCTGAATTGTTGTTAATTTGTTTAAGCTTGTCTTTGGATGGTCAGTGGCTATGTTCATATCAGGTAATTTTATATAAGGTGAAAGCCAGTCAGGTGTCCGGTACAGTAGCTAACTGATATCAACAAATTGCTCTTATAACGTAGCTTAGTTTACACTGTTATGTGGTTCAGATTTACAACATTGTAATTAATTCAGAATTTGTTCCATTCTGGCGCATTTCTCCTTTATTAATATGTTATTGGGCTTAAGTGTTGGTGGAAAATGTGTTTCATTACCTTGCGCTTCTATTTCCATTGCTTTTAACTAATTTGCTATTGGTTAGAATTATCTGAATATGATAAAAATGTGATCGATTGTGCAGATGTGTTTATTTATATATATATAGATATATATATCATTAGACCAGTGCTAGCTTTGCTGTGTCCATCAAACATGTTAAAGTATGAGCTCTTGTTTTGCTTCAGAACACAATAACCAGTGCCCCAACTGATTACATTATAAATAAAAACATCTTGGGAAGAATAACGAAAATATACACTCATAGGTAAGGGCCTTTGTTTTTCCATTGTATAGAGCTAAATTACTTCATTGTATATTAAAGAGAAATAAGATCAGATTAAAATAAGTACCTTGCATTGAAGAATTTCAATTTGGAAATTAACATTTAATCATCCCTTTTTACAGTTATTTAGATCTCGGATTAATGGCTGGACGTCTCCAGGTTATGGGAGGCAGAGTTGGAGTTGATGGTAAGTCTGCTGCCTTATCCCATGATATCAGTTGTCCTTATTCTGTTCTCCAATTAGTGCATTTATGGTATCATTCTAATTAATGATCACTCAATTGCTAGTAGAAAACTGTTTCATTTTTCTGATTGATCCTGCAGAATCGCATCCTTTGCCAACATTAAATAGTGCATGTCTGCCTGAAGAATATGAAGGCAAGATAGTATTTGGTCAAGATGAATACCAGATTAAGTAAGTTGGAAGGGTTGTGTGTCTTGTGCATTCACAAACATACAACACATACACACAACTATTCAAGACATTCTTTTTCTTTTTTTCAGAGCTGTACAACCACAGGGTTCAAGATTTGAGGTTTGCTATGCGGCCGCTAAAGCTGTAATAATGAAATACAACATACATACAGCAAACGAAATCCAGAACAAATCCTTCTGCACTATATCCTATTACTTTGATCGGGCTGTAGAGGCTGGACTCATCAGTAAGTATTCTCACCAATATAAAGAGTCTGCTTCCATATCATAGTTAACAGTATACTGTGCTGAAGACCTTCCAACTTCGGAAGTGTTATTTGTATCTTTGGATGGTTTTGTCCATCTGTGAAATGTTTTGGGAGTATGTCACAGGTGTGATTGCACTCACTCACTCAAATATCCATGTAAACATCATGTTGTGAATAAGTTATGATTAAATACAAAGCTATCTTTACAATCGAAATCTATCATGTTCATAAACCATATTTGTATACATATCTATGAATTAAAAATCTATGGTTTTATATTTGGCAGAAGAAGAAAATGGTGGAAAAGTGAAAACTGGAGAATTCTTTGAAGCAGCCAAGAAAGGTTTGTCACTGGTTAATTATTACTGGTAAACCTGCAAATAATTTAATTTGGGTGCGTCACATTAAGCAATTTGTGTGATTTTAGTTGATTTGTATAAAATTTGTTTTCAGAATGTGCCAGTCCCAAAAAAGAACAGCCATTCCTTTGTTTGGACTTGTGTTACATCAGTTCACTGCTGGATGATGGATTTAAAATTTCTAGTTCAGTTTCATTAAATGTAGGTTTTACCGAATTTTAGCTAAATGTTGAAATTATTATTGCTGCATTTCTCAGTTGAAAATCACATCATCATCATCAGTGTTTCACTGTTAATTGTCGGAATGTTTTTCTCTGACTCCAGGTCCAAAAGAAAATCAGAGGTGAAGAAATTAGCTGGGCCCTAGGAGCTATGTTCGACTTCTTCAGTAATCACCACTACAGCTGATAATAATTGATTGATAGTGCTTGTGTGAGTGTGTCTTTTAAATACGAGAACTAGTATAATATGGTGTGATATTGTTAGCTGCATTATATAAACATTGCCATTATATTGCCACCTGGTTATGTATCTTATTTCTATGTGATGTCACAGTGTTTAGTACATTCCCTACACAAATGCCAAGAGATACCATACTTTATACCACAGTTTGTATATCATTGATTATCCATAGAGATTAGTTAGCTGATATTTTCTATAAATGTAGCACCTTTTTGTAAATGACTGTGTTTATTAATGCTGGATGTGTGAGGGAACCATTTGGAAGCTATCTTGATGCTGGGTGCTACAATTTACAGATTGTCAGATTTAGTAAATTAACTGATATTCTATAGCTGTGTCTCCTTTATTGTTTTGAATGTAACATAACATGCAGTAACAATGATGTATGCATATTATTTCCATTAATTTATTTTAGTTAGTCTGTTTCTCTCTTGAGAGAGAGAAAATCGATTTTTTACCGTCCCGTTATATTTTATGTATGTGTATTTTAGAATATGTAATATTTCAATGCGTCGACATGGAGCCGTAAATGATCTTTAAGCTTGTGTATATTTACGTGGTCTAGGCACCTCAAGGGGCTAGTCAGTAATGACAGCATTAAGCTTATAATAGTTATATATTTTCCTCTTTTTTTTAAACTTAAAGTTACAGAATGTTATCAGTAGTCTTCTGTTGCTGTGTTCAGAGATACGTCTTCACATTGTCAAGATACACCTATTAACATGTGTCACATTTATAACATTGACTGTCTTATGTTGTTAATATATAAAGTTATAATGTAAAAGTTGAATATGTGGAAATAGTATTTGTTATTCTAGTAATTCTTTTCATGTATAAATTCCATCTGTAGGTTATAATTAGGTCATACTGAGTTAATGGGTTATCAATAATAGTAAAAAAATATATAATTATGTTGGATATAATAATGGAGGGGTACTATACTAATTTGTTTGTGTGTGTGTGTTCCATCCTTTATTTATTTACTGAAAAACAGTTCATTTAAATATCAAGCTCTTGATTATACTATAAAGATTAGAAGTTGTGATTTATTTTGAAAGACATAACTACAAAAGCATAGAGTGTTAACTGAATCTTCACACAGATGATGCCCTATTTGGTGTGGGTTTAGAACCAAAGGTTTATTACTGTCCCAAAATAATGATAACTCGTGCCTTCAAATAAATTCTGTTGATATTTTAAAATGAAATCTGTGATCTGTAATAAACATATCATTATTCTTAGTAGCTGTATATTATTACTTGATTTATAGATGGATGTGGCAGAAAGGCTCTCGCTGCAACAAAGTATAGCCAGTCATCTGGCCTACAATTTCCTAAATTCTGTTTATAAAACAATTATGCCCAGCCAAATTTGCATATTAAATTTGGAAGTTTTGGGTGTTGAGGCTAAATAAATTGGTCAACTGCATTTTAAGAATGATACAAAATTGTTACTCTTGTCAATGTTTTGAAGTAATTGTTGCTGACAAAGTTGTAACCATTGTTCCACCCATTACTTTCTTCTACAGAAAATATGAGCTGCTTTTTAAACCATATTTGAATACTAGATATAAAAAGCTTATTGTTATCACTGTTATAATCTGATATTTAATCACAGCATGGCAGTCAATAAACATTTATGGCAGATTTCCATTTTTGCATAATTAATTAGTTCTTCACAAATGAGCAATAAACAAAATACTTAACTAGTAGACTATCGTATTAATTTACGTGATCCACCTTATCTGAAATGAAACAAACCTGTGTTTATATATGAACAGATTTGAAGCAAGAAAATATTTTATTAAATTAAAAATGGCTGGACTTGAAGTACATTTTTAAAATGGGATATTTTTAATAAACACAGACCTACTGAACAAACCTATAGCTGATGTGGAAATATTTAGAAGAGTGCCTAATTATTGTTCATCATTGTAGTCTACAGTATGGCTATACTCAGTCTCAGATACTAGAGTAGAGTCTATAAGCCTAATGAATTATAGAAAACATCAATCTATATAGTGGTAACGTCATAGCTAACGAAGAGATTTAAGATATCAATCCTCGGTATCACAGTCTCGTAACATTGGCGTCAGATTTATTGTTATCCTAACTGACATGCCCGATCGGACCAGGAAATGTATTCCGCCCACCCATTCTTTCCTGACAGGAAATGATTAAAACTGAATTATCGCTCATTATTTTGCGCCTGTCTTAACTGCAGCTGTTTCCCATTATATAAGTATATTGAGTAAAATATAGGCAAACCAACTTTTAATGGGTGTATCATGAAGCGAGCTGATGTTCTACAGTGTCAGTTCTCAAATTGGCACAATGTGTTTCGCGATATTACATTCAAAAGGTAGACCATATCTAACAACGCCACTCACTGCCACACTAAATTCTAAAACTAAACGTCAAAAGACTATAAATTATAGCATAATATATTTGATTAGTCTAGACTCCATAACTTACTTAGAGTCTGCTATACGTAAAGTCGTAATATATCTCTTCAATTTACTTTTTCTAGTTATATATCACATGTCTTATGGAACAGTCGTGGAAGTGTAGAACTTTATCGGCCTTATATGGCTTATTATCCCTTATTAAGTTATTAAGCTTATAAATTAAGGATCACATTGTTATGATGTTTACACTTTTATGTAATCAGTTCTTCAAAATTTTGGTACCCGCTTGGGCTTGGTTGCTTTCAATAGAAAAAAGACATAGTCATTTACAATTACCACTAGTCATTTAACAATTATGAATCATTCATAATTAATTGATTTGTTCCCACCAGGCAGTTAATTTTCTGATTATATATTTGTGTAACAAAACATCTCAAGGAGCACAGCATCAAATGGTATTAATTGTTGATAATACAACATCCATTGTAATATCAGACTGAACACTCAGACTAAGGATCTTAGTCTCATTTACACTATATATATATATATATATATATATATATATATATTATGGGGGGAAGTCATACTCTGGAGATGAGTTTCATGTTACATGTTCATTTCTTTCATGGTAGATGGTGTAAGTGCTAATCAAAATCAGGTTGGACAAACCCAGTCTGTACAACTACAAGCATAGTGGCACAGAGTCATAGAGAGATTTATATTTAATACTTTTTATGGGGGCAGTACCACTTGATTTCATCGTGGATAGTCATCAGGGTTGGTAGGTTTAAACCTGCTGCTTTTGCTAGACCTAACCTGTTATGTAGCTTGGTCTGGTTGGCACCAAAGTTTGAGAAAATTCTCAACAAAAGCATAATACCTTAAATATCAGATTATGATGATCTGTGCCAATTTTCACAGCAGTATAGCTTAATGGATAATTTAACATTATAAATATAATAATTGTCGAGCTAGCAGTTATTTTAAGTGGCTTAGCTACCTCAAATGAGGGAGACACATATGGTCTGTTATTTACTGTTTCACCACTAGGACTTGATCTAAACAAATTTAGAATTTACAATATATAGCATAGTTGGTGGAGAAAACCTTGCCAATTGCCTAGTTAGATAAACAAATCCTACTATAGTGCCATGGCTGGGATTTGAACCTCCTGCATAGCATCACCATGAGTAAGAAAGTCCTACGCTCTTACCCACTAGGTATTATATTAATATTTTATCAATAGTAGCATTTTATCAATTCATTTTATTCCAAAAACTAATTTTCTTGTGTATCTTTGTTAAATATGTATAAATTTGTGGACCAATATAGCCTGTGATAAGAAAAAACTTTGGTTTGGCTAACCTTTTAAAATAGTAAAAACTAGGTTTAGCTATGGTTTAACCCACATGGCTGGGCTAAACTTATTTAACCTGGTTTAAAGTCCTGATAGTCATGGTTTGTTGACAAAAAAATAGCTAAGAATCATCTATAATAGACTAATCCAGGCGAAATACATTGCATCGGTTACCAACTGCGGTCTCGGGTTAGAAACAGCTATGGTGCCCACTGTTAACAGGAGATCGCAACTTTTCACTAATGATAAATACTAGAAATCTTTCAGCAAACTATTTCATATTACACAGAGACTGAGACTAGTATTTCAGCTGAACTATTATGGCTTTCCAAAGGATTTAACACAATATTTATCAGGATATAACCCAATGATTGAGCAGACCGATCTTTCCAGATGAATGACACAACTAAGCATTAGTTATTCATGCTGACTTGTAGGAGATTTTTTACATGATTTTAAAATGTAAATTTATTTTAATAAAGATTTTTAAAGTTTTGGAATTATTTTATTTGTACTTGGGAACCAATCATATATATATATATATATATATATATATATCACCTGTATATTATTAAATAAAAAAATGTTATTACATTAGAGTATTACCACCTTTGACATTTACATATAGTAAACATTGCATGAATGGCTGATTCAGAAAATAAAACAGTTCACTTTCAATACAAGATATCATGCATAAATACCATTGTTACAGTTATAGGAATCACCCATTGAATTATAATCTATGTGATTGTTGATTTTATCCATTCACATCATCATGTCAGATGGCAAAGGTTCTACAAAAAATAAGTTTGAACTAGACAGGCCTGACCATGACAGCCATGCAAATCGTGCTGAACATTACTTAGTTTAGTGACATCTATCTATCACACATTTTTTGGCCACTACATGTGTAAATCGCTATGCAGCACTGTGATTCTTAGACTTCTAACCCGAGACTGTAGTGTGACATTCAGCCACATGGTGGTGCCAGGGGTAATTGAATCGGTCTATTATCACCGTTTTCAAAAGCCCACAAACCACATGTGAGTTGAGGGGGTAATGACATGAATGTATGTTATTTTAATGTTGAAAAATTGTGACTAAATGAAGTGCCACATCTGATGAATACCAATATTAGAAAACTCTGAAATATATAATCATCATTTCCAACATATATAGCTGCACATTGTTAAAGGGGAGGGGAGTATCAGAAAACTTTGACGCTTTGTACATTATGATAATTATGGCTGACCCCTTATTACATACTTTGGGGGGGGGGGGGGAATTTTCCTGGTTTTAGCTAAAACTTTGCCTGTAATTTATTCAAATATAATTGTAACTCTTCATGCAAATGAAGATAATTTGTGTGATATATTAAATTTATTGATAGGTATTTATCTAGTTTTTGATAAACATTAGAACACACATTTATCATATTATAGCTAATTTCATCATTCACACACATATCTAATTCTTTTTTTTTAAACAGAAATATCAAATGCAGTAAACTGAACAGAAATGTATTGTCTTAGGAATATATACATTTACGTAGTACAATGCTCATCAGAAATATTTTCAAGTACTGGGTGACGACCTTGTGGATCTAATATCTACTTATCTACCATTCAGTTATTTATTCCTGTTGTCTGGGGTGCCTCTGTGGTCTAACTGGTAGTGTGTTGGATGACAGAACACTACCACCTGAGTTCGAAACTTGGTGTGGGCATGTCTGAAAGGTGAAATCTTTGACTTTGCTGCATTACCTTTGGAGGTCGCTCAGCCCATTTAGCCTACCATGTACACAAAAGTGGCCATAAGCATCAATCATCATCATCATAATCATCCTGTTATCTCTGAGAGCAGCATTAACTACGCTAGATAGATATAGCTTGGAATTTCAGTCAATTTATCTAAATGCATCTACCAAAAAGACTACATATAATAATTTAATTAGCATAATAGTAATTGTGTCCCCATTTTAGTTTAGTCATACTTCTAGGAGTCTGTGTCTTTAACACAGGAATAACATTAACCTGAAATGTTTAGATTTTATACATAAATGTTACACACAAGGTGAGATTGTAAATCAGATGTAAAGTAGACGAATGATGATAATGCCAAGTCATGAAATGCGCTACTGAGACCAACAACAATAACTAAATAAATATATTTATCAATAATTACAAAAATTAGATCATTCTACATCTAACGATTGATTTTCGTTATAACGCCATGAACTTGTTTCACTTCTATATTCACTCCTCCATGACTGCATGAGTTTAGATCAAAATGATGATTGATGTCCGTTTGCAAATAGTCTAGATCTAGAGCCTAGCCAGCTGCTAACACACTGAAGTTTCTTCTCCTGATTACTGAACTTCTTGACACTGAAATAACACTGGCCATTAACCAGACCCAAAAAAATAAGGATAATAATATTGACTCAAAGTATCGGCTTAATAGCTGTGACCTACTGTAATATGTTAAAAATGCATTTATACTTCTTTCTAACTGACAAAGCTGTATCGTTCTAGTATCAGGGTTGTTTGATTTAAATCACTGATTTAGATCAGTACAAATTTATCAATTAATTTGCAATACAAAAAATACTATTTAAAAAAATCAGTTGTTACTTTGCTGGATAATTGTTTTTACATATATTTATAATTGAATTGCAATTAGATTTCAACACCATGTAGTCTTAACAAGTCGTACAAATCAGTGACAATTCCCCCAACTCTATGGTTGTAATGATCTTGGGAGATCAGGACATCAGAAGGTGTCAAACGAAGCCACTCTGCTTCAGTGTGGTAAAATGGATTGATTTGGGGTTTATTGAGTCAATGTTTAAGTACTTGGTGTTTAGCCAGATTGGGTATATAAGGTGAACATTCACATAGATTCACTATTGATGCTTATTTAATGCTGAATACATACCAGGAGAAATGTTTGACTATTGTTTTGTTTTTAAATAAAAAAAATCGATTTAAATTAAAAGATCTGATTTTTTAAATCATGAGTTTTTTGCAACCCTGTCTAGTATGTGTAAAAATAAATACATTTGACACAATTAAATTATTAAAACCTGATGCATCAGTTATTCATTCTGTTTGGTGTTACTGTTAGGCCTACTGATTATGTAATTTGTTTTAAATCATACAAGTACATCAACCTTTTGTATGTCAGAAAACGTATCTTATTTTTACTTTATTATGAACAACTGTGCCAGATGCACAGGCTACTGGACAGCCTTTCACTAATCTTACAATTAAACACTGATTAAGTATAGAATTATTCTAGCATCTTTTTTGTTCTGTTAACAATTTTAGGATAGCCATATCAAAATAATGTTTAGTGTGCATATGCCAATACTACACAGACACTATACAAAATCATATGCGTTTTCTGGGACATATTCATGTAATTAGCAAGCTCTCTTAGTATACATTATTAATTTTCTCTTACAAATTATCAAACATCAGTGACCTTTATTCTTCAGGCAGAAAGAGGAGGGTCACCTGTCAGAATATATGGTATATTTTTGTGCATGCATTCACACAAATGTAGACACGCATATTTATTGTGTGTTATGTTTTAAACAAAATCAAAACCCAATTATCAGTATGTATTGACAGCATCTCCCTGACCTGGTTAATTCAAATAGTTTATTCCATCCATCAAGGAATAGATTTCATCTGTTAACTGGGAGAAACACCATTTTCTAAAGGCCATTCCCCAAATGGAATTACTAAATTACTGTAAGAGTTATTGTAAGTGTAAGACAGGATCTTCCCTGTGCGAGATAACCTTTGTGAGGGTATCCAGCCTTTTCAATAGGAGCCGACGTCGGATGCTATACATCGTCTATTTTATCAGCAGAAAATCGGTCAGCTTATTTGGTTTTGGCAAAAAAATTGTCTTTCGCAACTTTTCAGGGGAGAGCCACGAATCTCCCCCTTCCAATGGAGAAGGGCCACTACTGTGTTCATATGACTACCACTAATCTATAGCCAGCCCTTCACTACACCTCCCTGCATCTATACTTTCCTCCAGCAATGATGCAGCAATGGCGTCACAGTATTTTTACAGGGCACTGCAGGTGAGCTCCTGCATACTTTATGTAAGGGGTCATCTACTCTATTCCCTGCTGAAAAGGCCGAGTATCTTTCATAAGTATCATAGCATTAGTAATGAAAAGTTACTTGAAGCAACGTGGTTTGTTTTACTACCGTTAAGTAATTCTGTTTTATCGAATACTAACGGTGTTTGGCATTTTGTTATATTGTTGTAAAACCTGTCTGTCTTTTATTTTATGCAGCAGAGTGATTGATTTGCCATCTGATGTCACAGAGTACTTACTAGCAGATGGCTTTACATTACCAGAAGGGTAAGTGTGGCCAAGTTAGTAGATAGAACTGATGTACAGCTATTATTCAAAGTAAAACAGAGACTGATACCTAGTTAATATACTTGTTACAGGTGTGAAGACAAATTACAAAGAACTGGATTGCAGAATGACAGTAATGATGAGGTATGTTATGCTTTGTGCATTTTACAAATCTTACATGGATTAGTACTATATATTTGTTAAAGTAGTATTCTTTAGTGTAATATATCCCCCCAACACACACATCACGTCATATATATATATATATATATATATATATGCAGGAGGAAACCCTAAATAATTGTGGGGATGGGTATTAACCTGTAGCCCATGTTTTCAAATCCTGGCCTGGTTATACCTGAGTGATATTTCATCTTTCACTTTGCTTCATTAACGTTGGAGGCTCGTTTACATTTCATGACTGAGCTCAAGTTGTTTCTTTGCTCCTTTGGGATCTTCATTAAATTTAAAGTACCATCTTTATGTTATTTGAAGGAGTACTATCGCTTTGGTGTTCAACATCATGAATCAATAAACTTAAATGATGTGGGAGAGAAGTTATTTCTCCATTTGTGTCAGTGTTACTCTCACTCAGCTTGGAATCTGTCAGTGGAGAGGCCCAGCAAAAATGTGAAGAAGCCAGTCAATGTTGTCAGCAACCGAAGTCTGTGAAAAGCCTCAGGTCGTTGCCTATCTTATCTGTTGCCTAAGTCACACATCAAGAGCCAGAGATAGAGAGTGTCTTCTAGATGTTAGATTTTAGGACATCTTACACGAGTATCATTTAACCATTTGTGTAGCAGGTCACCCATGGTCAATTTGCCAGTTTTTATGTACACTGATTCTTTTCTGCCCCAACTTGGATATCAGTCAACATCAACTGCGAGTGATCTCATTTGTACTCACAGATGTGTCATCCAGCATTAATTCCAAATCTTTATCATTTAGTGGCTAGAGACACTTAATATTGCAGACTAGAATGTGTGCTTAACAGACTTATGGGACATATTTATAACTAAATTAGTTAGTTGCCTGCCAACCTTGTATGTGAACATGTTTCATCATGAACAATCAATTTTTGCTACACCACACACATATATAAAGATGTGAAGTAAAAGTCTGTGCCTTTATATGGGGTAATTAGACTGTAAATAACATTTAGAAACTCAAAATCGCAGATTAATGCCAAACAGACCAAAACTCAAACATGAAACAGTGTGTGACACCTGTTATCATAGTTGATTTATTCTAACAATAAAATGGTAGAAATCATCTACAAAACCATCAATGGGGGTTTAATATGTGGCAGCTCAGTCCTAAAGTGCTGTACTACAAAAAGGAGAGATCCTCAGTTTGAATCTGCCCATCAGTTGCTGGCTTTTCTACATGCTAAATGGCTGACTGAGCTATAAATAAGTAGTTGTTTTAAGTGGATGTTGAGCACCTAGTCAGTGGAATAGGTATATGTAAATGGTGACAGCAACCAGCATACTCCTTGGGAGAGTTGATGATGGTGCCAAATTGCATAGCTCCATGCCAGGGGATGAAGGAATAATAGAGCATAGAGTTTTGGAACAGATCTTTAAAGCATCTTTAGAATATCGTCTAAAGCATCAAAATTGTAAATATTATATATATATATATATATATATATATACATAGGGTAGAAGTGGTAGTACGAAGAATACAATCTTACCCAGTAGATTATAGTTTATCTTTTTTTAGTGTTGACTACACAGTTACTAGTTGCACTTCTAGTTACAAAATGATTAATTGAACTCTTTGTTACATATTCTACAAATTTATTTTCTGTGTTTATACTGTACAAACAAACATGGCTGAAGCATACCATTCATTTATACTGTATTTAATTAACTATTTTTGAGTGCTGGAACATCATGAACTACATCAGTCAATATAACAGCTAATAATAATTATTTATTAAATTGACTATTTCAGGTGGAATGGGATTCAGATAAAACTGAGGTGAAGGTATGAATAAAATATTGAGATATTTTTAATTTGCCTTTTTTATCCCACTGTCAGTATGAAATACAGATTATGCTTTTTTTTCATTTTTAATGGTTGACAGTCCCCATATCATAATTAATCATGTGTTGGTGTCAACATATTTCTTAACAGTGTATTTTCTTACCAACCATGAAATAAGTAAAAAAAAATTGTGAATTTTTCTTTACTCAGGGTCCAGATTTTTCACAGTTCAACCAGCAAATTGATTTAGCCATTGAATCTTTAGGTGGTGCTGTATTTCCCAAGCTGAACTGGTCAGCACCAAAGGTAATAGTCAAAACTATGCATTGCGTGTTCTGTTTAATCATCTTGTGTAAGATGTCTTTAAGTGATTGTCCTTGTTCTTTACTGAAACGTGTTGTCTTTTAAATGTTGGGTTAGCAATAGATATATTTTGATTGAAATGAATACCCTTTGACGTTCTGTGTTTTGTACCCTTTTCAACATTCTCTACATGTCAGGATGCAGTCTGGATAGCCATGGGAAACACTCTGAAGTGTACATGTCCAAGACATATCTATCTATTGCTGAAGAGCTCAAATTTTATCTCGCATGATCTCAACTATCCGTAAGTAGGTACATGTAACAGATCATCAAATAAAATCTGCATCATAAAACTAAATTAAGTCTTCATCATAAAATTACTACCCTAGAAAATAACTTCATTATTAAAACTGCTACCATAGCAAAATAAATCTCAATTCTAAATTTACTTTTAAAACAGTTGATTCAAGACTGTAATAAGATTGTTTTTTCTGCTATGTTCAGAATAGAACAATTTGGCAGTTTGCTTGAAAGCTAATATTTGTACTAACTCTTAACTTATTGTAACAAATATTATACATTTCTCCATTTTATTTTTCAGTTTTGATAAGTGTGTTGATGAACCAAAATCTCACCATGATATTGTGTACCAGTTAGTGTTGAAAAGATGGCACGATATCAATCCAGTTGGAGAGTTTAGATGTTTTGTTAGCAATAATACACTGATTGGTAAATGTAATGATTCACCGTGTTTGTTCTACAGATTGAAGCAAATTTAATATCTTATTTTCATTATATTTTGGATAGTTATCACTCACACACACACTATATGTATAGCTTTCCATAAAGAGGTGACCAATTGTTATTTTATTATAGAATATAATAAATAACATGGATACTATATTCATGTTATGATCTTTTCCTTTCAGGTATATGTCAACGGCAGCATACATCACACTTTCCAGCTATCCATAGTGATAAAAGGAGTATCTGTGATGATATAGAAGTATTTTTTGTGGACAACATACAATCAAAATTTCCATTGTCTAGCTGTATGTTCATGATATTTGTGCGAACTACCTATTGGTAATTTAATTAGCTAGAAAATGGACACATTGTCTAACTTTTAATATTAGAACATTTGTTATCATAATCACAAAATATTTAATGTAGTGGATATATAAAGCAGTTAAGTTTAATACTGGCATTGTTGGTTGGATGTGTTTAACGTCCTAAAATATTTATCTAATATCAGAGCGGGGTGCCTCCATGATCTAGTTGGTAGTGCGTTGGACCACAGATCACTACCATCGAAGTTCGAATCTCAGTGTGGGCATATCTGAAAGGTGTTTCATCTTTGACTTCACTTCATTACCTTTGGAGGTCACTCTGCCCATTTAGCCTTATATATGGACAAAAGTGGATGTAAAACTTCAATCATCATCATCTAATATCAGAACAGACTGTTTCAGTAATGATCTGACTTTTTTCTGTCTTCATTTTAGATGTATTTGATGTATACAGACTACGGCAGAATAAAGTTTATTTAGTCGATTTCAATCCATATGGACCGGTTACTGATGGCTTGCTGTTTTCATGGGATGAGCTCTTATGTGACAAACCTCTAGGATTTGATTTTACTTCACAAGCACCTATTGTACGATCCACAATCATTAAATACTTTGTTTTGTAAATTGCATCAACTGAGCATGACACCAGTTTTTATTAGGTATAAACGGTGCATTCAGTTATAAGCATGCTTTTGAAAACCCTTTATTTATGATTTTGTAACATATATGTTACAGAAGCCAGTTTTCCGTTTTGTTGAATCAGAAGGGCAAATCCAGTCAAATACCTACCAGTGCTATGCAGTGCCACAAGATATAGTTCACCTAACTACTGGAGAGGACCCAATTAAATTAATTGATTTCCTAAAATTGGTATATTCCAGGTTTCATTTGATAAGTGAAATTCATAGCTGCATGTATTTAAAAAAATCTAAACTAGTTTAAAAATAATCTATTTGACAGTAACATTATTTCTTTATTAATTTCAGAAAACCCAGAATCCAGATGACAGCTCAACAGATGAAGATTAAACTTCTGTTATAATAATTAAGGCAGATGTTAATGATTACCATCATGAATTCATGATGGTGATCATTAAAAATTACTCAGTTTAATAAATCATTACTGTACAAATCTGTAAAAAAGAATATCTATTTTATTTATTTAAGCAACTATAATAGTACATCATATATCATATAATATTATTCATTACACACTGTACAGCTGTATTTTGATGTTAACTGTTCATTTAAAAAAAAAAATATGGCTGGCACCACTTGAAACTAATTTAAACAGATCCATGATTGTCCAAACTTTTGAATGAAGAGCCTAAACTGAGTGCTAAAGAGAGCTGGATAATTTTATGTGGTGACCAAACGCCTGAGATTTTTTTCTATCCTGAAAACTCTTTGGGATCCCCTCAAGTTTATAACAAATCAATTATGTCTAGGAGAAAAAAAATGCACTATAAAAGTAAGGAAAATATTTATATATTTTGAAGAAGCTCAGGCATTCTGATTCAGTCAGTGATATGTTTCAATCGCTCTTAAGTGATCACAAAATAACTCCATCAAACTAATCGGTCTTAATTTATAACTCACATATTTGGAAAACATCAATACAATGTTAAACCACAGAATGAAGTTATATAGCACAACATCTAATGAATACATGCATAAGCTGCATAATACAAAATAAGAAGAAAAACCAGGTATCTACACAATATACTGGGCTAATGGAGTTACAGAGAACATCTATTAGCAGGTTGTGGGCTTCATTAGCTGTTATGGTACCTGGACTATGAGTTTGCCCAAACCCTGTACTAGGTGCGCTACTGAGCTCCATTCTTTTTGAGGATATTGGCACAATAGAAGTGTGTAATTATTAATATTATAAATAATTAGATTTATATACAATTTCATATATATATATATATCATTGTTGGCTTACTTCAAGGACAGTAGACCGATAAAAGTGATTGGCTTTGTTCATTTAAATTTGCTTCAATTATTGACAAATTTATTTCAAGTATAATATTGGTGAGAGGTACACCCATATGCCATTTCTAAATAAATTATAGTCAAACACTGCATGAAAAAGTTAATTAGTTATCTGATAAAAGCAAGACAATGTCGTATATACTTCTATAAACTCTATAGTGGTCATGTTTAAATAACTACATCTGCAGAATTTTCGTCTCCCCCCCCCCACACTTGAGGTTGCCAGCCAAGTAAAAAACTGCCATTTCGGCCAATAATTATATAATATAATTAGTTTTGTCCCTAACATGGTTTAAAGCTCCAAGAAGACTTAAACACCTCAGGTCGTGGGTTTCAATCCCAGCGTTTCACATATGTATGTTCAATCAATGATTAATACTTCAATAAAATTATTCGGCTTGATTAGAGCAGACGCCATGAAGCGCCCAATAAACTTAAAAAACTATAATTAACTGCAAATAATATTATTCATGCAATCACAGGCGAGACGTAGCTTGGCCAACAACTGTGTGTGTACATATATATATATATAAAATCAATGGTTACATAACCAGTGCATGTTATCAGATCAGATGGTCAGGATCATGAGGATGTTAGACTCTATCATCTATGTACAAGCTGAATGCGCGATCTACAATCAATCATTCAGACAAAACGCCTAAAATATAAATTAATACCCAACTTAGTTTCAGAATTGGTAACTAGTTAATTATTTTAAATAATTTAAATTAATTTACATGTTGAATAAGGAAACCGATCAAGCCAACTTCCGCTTTCTAGATTTTCTGGAAACACCCACAGCACGTGGCTTTATTTACAACATAAAGCTCCCCGGAAGTAGAGTTCATGCAGAATGTTCTCGTGCGTTCCAGAAACCGAAACACTCACTTCCTGTCTGTGTATTTCCGTTATATAGTTCACCAAGATAATTACGAATATTTTAATTCAGGAGACATTTCAACACCAGAAACCTGAATCATATTTGTTTAATGGGGTATAAAATTATACATATAGTGAAATTACGCCTTAATTCCTAAATGCTGACTTTATGTAAGCACGTGCTATGTGGGTAGTCGAGAAAGCGGAAGTGGCGCAATGATACAGCGGCTACCGGCATTATCGAGAAAAGTAGAGAAAATTCTGCCGGCGGTATTTAAACTAGCGTCGAGATTGTGACACACATTCATGTGTTAGCAGGTTAGAGGGTGGAACGCGACTTGTAGGAACACGCCGGCTAAATTCTTTGTAATAAACGCACTAAATAAGAGCGTTCAGGGTAAGGTTAATAGACCAGCTTAGTGTTGATCACTATATTATTTAAACATTAATTGCAATTCATGATTTGGTCGTTGTTACAGTCTTAGTTGTCATTTTGTTTTTCGAGATCAAAGATATTTTCGGTTTTCCCACGTGGTTCGTTTGTGAAATGGATCGTAATATCTGAAGAAATTCACTGTCTGTATGATTGGTGATTGTTTTGCCATCAGTGTCGTTGGGCAACGTATTTGATATGGAGATATTAATTATAATCTAATTGAGTACGTTGTGGGTGATTATCGGGGTAATCTGTGGCTTGTGTAGCGAGTTATCGTCTGACCACGATTTGGCTCTCTTCAGATGGTGCCGAAACCAATGCCCGAACAGATGGAAGAATCCGAGGTGGAGACCTTCGCCTTCCAGGCGGAGATAGCGCAGTTGATGAGCCTGATCATCAACACGTTCTACTCGAATAAGGAGATCTTCCTCCGCGAGTTGATCTCGAATGCCAGTGATGCGTTGGACAAGATCCGCTACGAATCGCTGACTGATCCATCGAAGCTCGATTCGTGCAAGGATCTGGAGATCAGGATCATACCGAACAAAGCCGAGGGCACGCTGAGCATCATTGACACTGGTGTGGGAATGACAAAGGCCGATCTGGTGAACAATTTGGGTACAATAGCCAAATCAGGCACAAAGGCCTTCATGGAAGCTCTTCAGGTATTGTTCATCACTGAACTAATTTTGTACTTTAGATCATTAACTACAGATAATTGCTCGTCTTGTAACTTGTTTAACTCTCCGTGTACAAAGTAATGTCAAAAAGGATAATTTTAATTACCTTTGGTTTTATAGTTGAATTAATCATTAAATAACAATTTACATGCATTTAATAGATTTCAGTTATTACTTTCTGTATGCTTGATGCATGCATTATATTATTTCAGGCTGGTGCAGATATTTCCATGATCGGTCAGTTTGGTGTGGGTTTCTACTCTGCGTATCTAGTCTCTGACAAGGTGACTGTGATCAGTAAGCACAATGATGACGAACAGTACATCTGGGAGTCGGCTGCTGGTGGCAGCTTTACCATCGCTCCAGACCATGGCGAGCCTCTTGGCCGTGGTACCAAGGTCACCCTCCATATGAAAGAGGATCAGACCGAGTATATTGAAGAGAAGAGAGTCAAGGAAGTGGTGAAGAAGCACAGCCAGTTTATTGGTTATCCAATCAAGCTGCTTGTTGAGAAAGAAAGGGAGAAGGAAATCTCGGATGATGAGGAAGAGGAGGAGGAGGAAAAGAAAGAGGAGAACAAGGTAAACGTGCCTAATGGAAAGATTCTCCGAAGTGGTAGAGAGGTTGTCTTTCAATTTTTACCAACTTTACCTTATAACTGCACATTAACTTAACAAGAATATTTTTATTCCAGGATGAAGAAAAACCAAAAATAGAAGATCTGGATGAAGACGAGGAGGAGGACAAGAAAGACAAAAAGAAAAAGAAGAAAATCAAGGAGAAGTACACTGAAGATGAGGAGCTGAACAAAACAAAACCAATCTGGACGAGGAATCCAGATGACATCTCGCAGGAAGAATATGGAGAGTTCTACAAGTCACTTACCAATGACTGGGAGGACCATCTTGCAGTTAAGGTATATAATCATTGAATGTATATGGCGATCATTTTGTCTCCATCTTTAGTAGAAGGATGTGTAATGATGATATTTTCCCCAACATATCGATAGATGCTGATAAATATGCTATTTCAGCCAGTACCAATCTGATGCACAACCATTTCTGCTCTTCAATAATTTTTTCGCTCTAAACCCCCCAAAAGTGTCCATTTTCTAATGATTTTAGAATTATTTTGCAGCATTTTTCAGTTGAAGGACAGTTGGAGTTCCGTGCTTTACTGTTTGTGCCACGACGTGCACCATTTGACTTGTTTGAAAATCGCAAGAAGCGTAACAACATCAAATTGTATGTCCGTCGGGTCTTCATCATGGATTCCTGTGACGAACTTATTCCAGAGTATCTGAACTTCATCAAAGGAGTTGTTGACTCTGAAGATTTGCCCCTGAATATCTCCCGTGAAATGCTTCAGCAAAGTAAAATCCTGAAGGTTATTCGCAAAAATCTTGTCAAGAAGTGTCTGGAGCTGTTTGATGACATAGCTGAGGATAAGGACAACTACAAGAAGTTTTATGAACAATTCGCCAAAAACATGAAGGTATGGAACAACATTATGCACAGAAAAAACCTTATCCTGTGTGTTGTGATGACATATTTTTTCCCCATCTTATCGATAGATGCTGATAACTGTGCGATTTTAGCCAGTACAAATCTGATGCACACTTGTTTCTTTTGTGTGAATGAACAAATAATTTCGTGTTTTACTAAATTGTTCCTTTTATTTCCAGCTCGGAATCCATGAAGATTCGACTAATCGCAAAAAGTTAGCAGAATTCTTGCGATACCATTCATCATCTAGTGGTGAAGACATGACGTCATTGAAAGAGTACTGCTCACGCATGAAGGAGAACCAGAAAAACATCTACTTCATCACTGGCGAGAATAGAGATCATGTAGAAAATTCGGCATTTGTTGAGCGATTAAGAAAGAGGGGCTACGAGGTGCTGTACATGGTGGACCCTATTGATGAATATGCAGTGCAACAGCTGAAGGAATACGATGGCAAGACTCTGACTGCTGTCACAAAAGAGGGATTGGAATTGCCTGAAGATGAAGAGGAAAAGAAGAGATACGAGGAAGCCAAGGCTCAATATGAAGGTCTCTGCAAAATTATGAAGGAGATCCTGGACAAAAAAGTAGAAAAGGTAAGTTTATTAAATGATGGTTTAAACTGAGCTCTGTGTAAATATCATTGAGCTACAATTTTTGTCAGCTACTTGCGGATGTTCTGTACTATTTATTCTTCCCATTTTACAGGTGACCGTGTCAAATCGTCTTGTGACATCGCCATGTTGTATAGTAACCTCCCAGTATGGTTGGTCAGCCAACATGGAACGTATCATGAAGGCTCAAGCACTGAGGGATAACAGTACAATGGGCTATATGGCAGCAAAGAAACATTTGGAGATCAACCCCGAACACACCATCGTCCAGGCACTTAAGGAGAAGGCCGAGGGAGACAAAAATGATAAAGCCGTCAAGGATCTGGTGAATCTGCTCTTTGAGACCTCATTGCTCTCTTCTGGCTTCACCCTTGATGACCCACAGATACATGCTAACAGAATTCACCGAATGATAAAGCTGGGACTTGGCATAGAAGACGATGGCAGTGATATTGCTGCTGCAGTGCCCGAGGCAACACAGGAAGAAATGCCACCTCTGGAAGGTGATGATGAAGATGCATCAAGAATGGAAGAAGTAGATTAATTTATTGACTGACTTGCAAATGTTTTCTTTTTGTAGCTCATTCCACCAGATGTTTCATTCGCTGCTTAACTGTTCAGCAGATAAAATTGCTGCCAGTATGTGTGTTTGGTATATTTGTATTTTGTTTGCTGTTGTGAAAGAATAAATTCATGTCCGTAACGCTGTTCTCTTGCAAGAAATGAGTGCTTTGTGTTGGAGTAATTGTTAATACAGTTTCAATTTATGTGTAGTTTAACAAGTGAGGTGGTTATGAACCCTAGTGCAATGGATGTTGGGACTTCAAAAAAAGTTGATACGCTTGTGTACAGCGATTAGTTTCTAAATAACAAGATTGCTACCAGTTGTAGAAGTAAATGAAATCCTTGGACAATGTAATCACTTTTCTAAATATCTAAAAATTCCATTTATTCCCTGGCAAATCTATTTTATTTGTTCCTGCCACTCATTTGGTGACCAGGTAAACCACTGCAAACATGGCTTCATGTCGGAGTTTTAACAAGATTATATTTGTATACTTGACTTCTGTACACATTTACCATATAATCTATGTAAATACAAATTACATGCACCTAAGTTGTAGAGAATAATATAGCGATAGTATTTTATATAGAGCCTTGTCAGACTGAAACTGCTCTAAGGCGCTTGACATTTAAAACACGACGTTTTCGGAGTTCACATAGATCAAATATCACACATAATAAACTGGTTTAATATTATAAATACACCAATTTAAATAAATAGGTTATAAGAAGCTTACAAAATATGTCTTCTTGCTGCCAGTTTAATATGGTTTGGCAACTCGTTCCACAGCCTGGGAGCTGATGCTCGGAAGGATCTCTCGTTACATTGCTATATGTCTTCCTGGTATATATATGGTTTATTTGTACGTTATATAGTTTGAGGAAACGAATGGAGATTGTGTGATATGCCAGAGGCTGGATTTTTGTAACTCACTGTAACACATTTATCATATTTAATGAAAAGCGACTTATAATTGTTTAACTTCGAAGTAAAATTATGACGTGTAGATCTGATTAAAACTTGATAAAATGGTTATCAACTAGTTAGAGCTTAATGGAATCAAATGCAGCAATATTCACTTGAATAACGTCTTTTATTGGAGATTGAACGTTAGAGATCCAAACAGTATTGAATCCCATCCGACTTCTTAGGGCACATTGGTATAAGACACGTCAAACATGAAAGGGGTGAGGGGGCTGTACCATAAAATGTGTCAATAATCGATCGAACATTGACTAAATATGTTTTTTCACACGTATCTTGATTTATTACCATTAAGTCTTGTATATTTTGTCCTGGAAAATGGTAATTTTGTCCTGAAAACTAATATTTCCTTCACTGTGGGAACCATGCTACGGCAATTTGAGCACATCGGAGCTATACCAATATGCATTTGATACTGTGTAATTTCGTTAGAAGTTGCATGGTTGTTATAGACAGGATTTCACATTACAAGTTGTTTTGACCGGATAAAACAAGCCAACAAAACCCAGTCCGTATGTTTTGGATTTGAATGCAACAATCAGCATGTTTTAACGAGGAGTCGTTATATAACTACAAAAAGCATATTTACTATAGTAGTTCGACTCCATCCGTATTATCAATTTTCGGATAACCAATATTCGGTGTTGAATCCTCCGTAACTACATGTACGCTAAGTATAATTTGTTTTGGTTTCTGTGTGCTGAAGTGTGACATTTATGGTTGTATAGTCAAGATATTCGCTAATTATTGCCCGTAGATAACGCACGTACAAGCTGAACAGAGTTATATGTCGTTCGCATAGTGAATTAAAAGACGGCTCGAAGGCTCATTAGCATTTGTTGATATAAAAAATTAATAAATGCTGCCCTGCCATGTTCCACGAGTGATTGAAAACAAAGAACGGAACCGTTAGAGCTCCGTGACCTTCTGTATAGTACAAGCCAGTCATCGAATCACTGGATCATGATACATCCATCATTCTATGATAAAGAAACATTTTAGCGTCTAGTAAATAGATGGGAATTGAAGTCGCTTGGTCCTTGTGTATAATATCAATGAATAGACTACATCGCATATAGATGTAGGACGCTCCGATAGCGTATATGTGTTACACTTATCCTGAGATTTAATACAAATTACCTGAAATTTTCAGGTAATATACACATTACCTGATTATACAGATCAGTGGCGGAGCAAAGGGGGGGGGGGTGTGACGGCCGCCCCGGACGGGACCTATTCAGGGACGACAATTTCGAGCTGAAAAAAAAATTCGTATAAATAATTTGTTATCACTTGAGTGTTCACTGAGTAGGTCGTTTGGTGATATTTAAGCTCAGGAAAGGCTAATAATGCCTCACAAAAACAGCACCCCTCTGGCTTCTGGGGATCTTCAGCGGGCCACAGACGCCACGCCGTAGGTGGCTCGCTACGTTCGCAAATGTATTTCCACAACACCAATAGGGGCGCCCATATATATTTGGGCCACCCCCGTCTGATACAGATTAAATGTAACATATATGGTGATTAGAGCATTAAGTTGAAAAACTAGAGGCCAAGATTCAAGTCCAACTAATACCTATACCCAGGGTATCAGAGACTTATAATTGTCAGGACAATAGACCATTCTCGGTAGATCAGGAAATAAGCCAAATGATCAAATACCGAAAGGTCATATATCCTATATGACAATACTAAAAAACATTTACGGAAACTTATCGAAACCTTGTAGAATTTTCAATAACCATTCGGACAGTCGGATGATAATTGCTGTACTAAGGTACTATAGATGATGTATTATCCAGAGAATTGGCTATCATACAGAATATCGAGCGCGGTTTATCTACTGTTAACATTCCATGATGAATACTAATCTATCAGTTGATGACAGTTGAAACTGATTGGTCTGAACCCGAGATCAGTGATTTTTTATTCGATTTATTTTGTACACTAATGTAAATACACTATAACATTAATAACATTAAAATACCAGGATTGCACAAGAATATGAAAACACTTATTTCCATTGTTGTCCCGAATAGGGCAAGATTATCCTATAGGCTGCAGTTTTAGGGGCCCGCCAAAAGATTTTGAAATATAAAATCTGTGAAAAATTTGAATAAAATTTTGCATTGCTGAATAGTTAATTTAATTTAAAATAAAATTTCAATCTTAAAAGAAGGGGCCCGAGAGTCTGAAAAGCCAAGTTCCCCCTGTTTGAAACCTTTCATTTGAAATAATTAAGGTGTCCGACTTTGAAGACCTTTATTTGAGATAAGGGGCCCCATAATCTGATTAGTCTAGGGAACACAAAAGGTTATAATCCGGCCCTGGTCCTGAATGAAAATTAAGTGATTGATGGGCGGGCAACTTATGATAATTTGTTGCCAGCCTTGACATTTAATATTTCTACAGTCTCTTCAGTCATTCACCTGTTTTTTTTAAATGTCGTGATTATAACCAACAGCCAGACCATCGGGTACTGCATGAAAAGAGGATGGAGGTTTAATTAAGTATACAAATATTTGTTTTTGATATTTTTATATATCACTTCATTTTTTTTAATTCAGAAATATTTCTTCTATGACAATCCTACTTGGAATATAAACTACTCGGAGTAGGTATTCCAATTAAGTAGGTACTCGGAGTATCTATACTCATGGTAAAAAGTAGTAGGTAAAAAAAGTCGGTAAAAACGGAATTGGAATTGATACATTTGATGTGGAATTGACCAAATAGAATTGACACCATGTCTGTGCGCGTCTATTATACCTTAACTCCATTACTGATATATCATGTACACATATGCAAGGAATCAATAAGTTTAAATGACAGTTGTTCTGGAACGACATCATACCGTTTAGGAAGAACATTATTGTTTGTGTTGTACCTTATATATAGCTGTCCCGGGGTCTTGGGTTCGATCCATCCGCTATATATATATATATATATATATATATATATATATATATATATATATATATATATTGTCTTGATGGTTGTATCAGCATCTTCCTCAAGGCGGTTAGTGCTGCCATTAATTGATAGTAAGATGGACTTGTTTATTATATTCGCACAAATACGTATATAGCCGATCATTGTGCAATTTAACGTTGATTGGATTAGCATCTCGTTTTTTCAAGAGAAATGTATTATACTGGAACAGGTAATAAAACTTACGAAAATTATCAATGATTCCATTTGTTTGGTTTTTGCAAATGTACCAGTTGTGGGCATTTTTGAACAATTGCAGGATAAAAAGGAACTAGGTAATCTCTCATAGCAATTTTGTACTTCATTGAATTCAAATTTCCATATATATATATATATATATATATATATATATACAATTCCATTTAAGTATATATATAAGTATATATATAATTATATGATGTTCTTTATGTTGATTGCCTTTTTAAGTTAGTTAACTGATAAACTGAATTTATATATAAGTCTATATTTGTGATTTGAGGGATAACTGTTTTAATATCCAGAAGTACAAATGGCTTCTGCTAGTATAAGTGTAATTATCGTTAATTGTAATTCATCAGTAATAATAAATTTGTAAGATAACCAAATTATCTGTACTAGCAGTATTTTGTTTTCTTGTAATGGCTGTGGGATGTTATGTGCGGAAGTGGTAGCGTGTGCACATTCACCAACACATGTCACAGTCAAACCAAATAAATTAATCATTCAAAACCAAGTTATGAATATGTGTAGCTATGTTTAATAACTAAAAAGTAATGCCTAAACAAATATATATAATATCCACGAGACGGAACCATGTAGCTCAAACCACATATATTTTAAGATATTATACATAAAAGTCAATGATACTTGTTGAATACCGGTAGATCTAAATATATACTATAAGACAGGAATGCGCTTGATAAACAAGATGTTCGTTGGTCAACGCTGCAGCTCCGAATGGATATTTACTCTTATTCGGGAAGCCAAGGACGCGCATGATTGGCTGAGAGCTGGATCCTGATACAATAGCCCGAGAACTTGTATGTGTACGTTCTCTGATCTCGCCCAGAGATTAAGGCGGGAAATACCCTCCTCACTGGAAGTACACTGGAAGAACCCCGTAGAGAGACCCTCCCCACATTGACGCCAAAACGATCCGACCAGCTCAAAGCTAAGACATGCACATCCCAGGTAAAACCGGAATCTAAAAACAACACCCAACAAATAAGACGTAAAGCATCACAATGCCCCCTTCACACTTTGGTCTCGTCCCGAGTCTAGAACAAAGAAAGAAAAAACCTGTGCACATGTATCTACATTAACCTGCAAAAACGCTAACTACACAATAACCGCTTCCTGGGGTAAAAATGGCAAAGGATGGATGTAGTTAATTATATTACATGTAACATATAAATTATTAGTAATAACAGATCTGCCACAAATGAATACATTAAGCAGGAAGATCTGGCTCAGCCGCAGGAAGGCGATGAAGACCAGTTTAGTCACCCACCGCGCTTATGGGCTCGTCCAGTATGTCGAACCCTTCCAGGACGACGGTCACCTTGATCAACCTGAAGTATGTCTCCTGAAGGCTGCTTACTTCTTTGACTCATCGCCCGTCGTCGTAGGGCCACAGCGCGTCAAAGCCCGGGCCACAGGTTATGATAGCGTCATGATAAGCACTGTGATGTCAGCAAGTTCGCGGAGGATCAATCCGTAAACATGCCGACATCCTTCAGTGCTCGTGTGTAGAACATCAAAAAGCTCCAGTCGTTGATGGCCGCAAGCGTCTGGAACATGGGAAGCGACGAGGAGTCTACTATGCACAGGCCGAACATCACCGGCACGCTGGCTGAGAAGAGGAAGACAATCAAGCTATTCAAGTCGAAGTAGGTGCAGGACAACCGAGAGGAGATACTTCAGGCTCTCGTCGAGACAACGTTCGCAGTGACGATGTCTTATAACAAAATGTACCAGATCGACGAGTTCCACGAACAGATAGATAATGGACATGAAGATCTCCACCAAGAGACAGACGTGATGCGATACGGTAGAATTGTCGTCTGATTGCTGTGATTGGCGTGGTTCCGACGATTAGTCTGAAGCAAGGGATGAGGTCGGCCCACGCTAGTGTACATGGTAAAGGACGAGCCATTTGGTCTCGATCACCTTGTTTATTCGCGGCAGTTCGGCCAGCGGCAGTATCCTATCCTATCTCGCGCATGCTGAACGTGTTCCCGTTATGTTCCACGGGGTCGATTTCGGACACCTCAAACCACTGTTCGTATTCCGGATTTACATCCCAGCTCGGCAGGGTATGGACGTTGATTATGTTCAGAATGGAGGCGGCCTATTCGGTCGAGTGGGTTAGTAGCGTGTAGGTCACCGGTATGTAGCCAGCGGCCGATCCGTTGCCCGTTTACCCATATATCCGCCTCGCAAATATCTACCTACAAATGCATGATTAGCCTTCAGAAAGTCCAAACCTAATATTGTTTGGGCCACCAGATCTTGCACCACGAATTTATGTCGTATTTCCTGCCACACATATACAGTGAAGGTCAGGAGTGCACTATCATGGGAAGCCACGAAAACCCCACCAATCCACTTCCAGACTGCCTGCCTTCCCTTCAAGCATTGGTCTCTACTCCGCAGGAATGGCATAAAAACGATTTCAGTGAAAAATAGAAGACGTTGCACCAGTATCAAGAAGACAATTTATATCAGTCCCGCTGAAATTAGCGACCAAATATAGACTGTCAAATTCAATGGTGAAGGGCCAATTTATTGAACCAGAAGCTGAGAGTTGGCCCAACGCCTCAGGTAATTCTCGTTTCCCGCCCTCCACATGACCTAGTATGCCGCAGTCGTCACATTTCCTCACCCATGCCCGCTTTTATTTGTACTCCCGGTTTGGAATTCTAGCTTATAATGTGACCCACAGATGAAACATGCCCCCAATTTAGAATTAATATAGCAATTTGTCCGGCAATTTCATCGGCCTGGCCAGATGAATGGGTAACCAGTTCATTTCTGCAATTTGATTCCACTTGACTTCCATTATAATCACTGCTTTGGGACCATGCCTACGCTGGTGTCCATTCTGAAATGCTTCGTATTCTAAAGCCAGCTGCAAGGCTCCATCAGGAGGGGATGAGTTGCCTTGTCTGACAAACCATTCCATGTCACCATCATTCAAGGAGTCAATGAAAGTGTCCTTTGTCAGAGTATCACGCAAGCCCCTATCTAGGCCCGAATATGTCTTCCTGGCTAACCTTTTGACATCTTGCACTAATTCAGCCAAATCTTCGGACCTCTTCCGACAACGACTTTTTAGCTGGGCCCTGAAAACCTCCGATTAATTATCAGGCTCAAATTGATTGACCAATGCCTTTACAAGCTGCCGATAGTCTTTACGATGTTGGGGATCAATATCGGTCAGGACGCTACGTGCTGTACCATTTAAACTAGTCGCCAATTCCATAGCCTGAGTGATTTCATCCCAACCGTTCAATTGTGCAATCATGTAAAACTGTACCAAATAATTCTTACAGCTGGATTTACCATCTTACATCGCGGGTCCCTTCTGCTTAGTTTTTGGTTATTATATTTTGCATCTAACATAATTTGTTATTACTTATATTTTCACTTGCAGTTCTTAATCCAGATCCAAACATTAAAGACGAATATGTAGCCTCTCAGTTTCATAATTAATGCACAATTTCATGAACACGATCTAGTACCATGACAATGGAAAGTAGACAATTAAAAAAAGTACAATGTAGATTCCCCCAGCTTCTATAAATATTATGTTGATAGGCAGTCAAGTTCGTTACGTTTGTCTGTGTGTGTACTTTCCATGGGTTGTCACTTGGTCTCCTCTGTTTTCCCATTCTGTCCCACTTCTGAAATCTCTCCACTGGCTCCCTGTTCAATCTCGCATCATATTCAAATTCTGTACCATTCCCTATAAAACTCTTTCTTCCGGAGAAATTTCATATCTATTTTCCATGCTTTATCTAGCATCCAATCCCAGATAGCTCCGTTCGTCTGGTTTTCACTTGTTGTCAGTTCCCAGGGTTAAAACTCATGCGGGAATTCGTGCTTTTTCAGTTGCTGTCCCTACGTTTTGGAATTCACTCTCTGAACATGTTAAGTCATGAAATAGAATAATTTCTTTCCGTCACAATTTGAAAACGCACCTTTCAGACTTGCTTATCCTTCCTAAGTTTCCACCTGAACTATGAGTTTACCCAACATTTGTACTAGGTGTGCCACTGAGCTCGATTCTTTTCGAGGATATTGGCGCAATAGAAGTTTGTAATTATTATTATTAATATAGAACATGATCCATGGCAGTTAATTTATGCCGACATAATTATATCACTGTCCATCATTACTGCGTTATCTATTATGTTACATCCAGTGAATGCATCATCGATGCTCATCATCTAGAACTGAAACATCCCAGATAACCAATCAATGGTGAGTACAGCCAGGGTTACCTTCTCCACGTTATGGTACAGTTATAGCTAATGACGTTTTCAAATAGACAGTTCTCTACGTACTTGGACCATTCACCAAAGCATGAGTTTTTAATACCATTTTTGAGGGAAACAATAAACAGCAGAAAATTTAAGCTTACTCATACTTTAAAATGTTTTACGTATTGAAAGGTGTATAAATATATACCACGCTAATCTTCGAATTACGATCTGTACCTTATTATGATAGCATATGTATGTTGTAGTACAAAGCACTTCAGAACAACCTTGTTGAAACAGGTGCTATATATATATATATATATATATATATATACGTCAAATGTTATTATTAGTAATATTATCTTCAACTTTTATGAAGAACACGATATAGAATACCGGGAAGAAAAACACTAATGCACTATGACATAACACAATAATCATCCCCAGGTTTATGCCTTCATTCCTCAATAATTGAGCAACATATAGTGATAAAGGGGCTTTGACATTATGATAAACACGTAAAGATTTTATAGCATATGGAGGTTACGAGCATTATCGTTCATTTATTAAAATTTGAAATGATTTACGGTAAGTCGGCAGAATAAAAAAAAACCTAAAATCAATCCTATTACATTTTAATTGAGCTTAAATGAATGAAAACAAACTGTAATTTAGGATATATATATATATATATATATATATCATTTAAAAAACACACATGTACCTTGACAATATATCAGCTTAAATTTAAACCCTTATAAAATACTGCTGTTATTTTATGGTAATTAATTTGAACTTTTCATGCAAAATATTAAGCCCTCTCCAAAGATAATGTGCAAAAAGAAAAGTTAAACATTAGCCCTTCAGGTGTCGCTGCGTCAAGATGATTTATTATAAACCTAGCTTATGCTACAGGTCCGTACTATGGTAGTTCGGTTGAGGGAGATCTCCAAACTCTACTGAACAATTTCTGGTCGCGGTTAACAGAATAATGTGTTCCCGTCAAAGTTTCCCATTGAAATACAACTTAATTCAGAGGGGTAGGATTGGGGGACTGGATTACGTTCACGACACGATAGAACGGCCCTAATTAACATTAAATAATTCCTATTATAATGATGGGCAGACACATCACTGAACGAAATTCAGTGTTTAAATCTATTTGTTGAAATTGTAAACAAAACGTGATTTAATATTTCTCTTGTTCATGATTGATGTTTTACGGCCACGTTTGTGCGCATGGTAGACTCCAAAGGTAATGAAGCGAAGTCAAAGATGAAACACCCTTCAGATATGCCCACGCCGAGATTTGAATTCAGGTGGCAGTGATCTGTGGTCCAACGCGCTACCAACTAGACCACGGATATAAGCTTAAAGTATAAAACGTATTTTATTAAGTTTATAATAATAATGTATATTTAATAAAGCGCCCTTAATACCAGGAGCCACTCAAAGGTGCTGTACAAATAATATGTAATATATAAAAAAACTAAATAATATGTCTGTAAAAACCCTGTAAGTTATTTAAAAGATAATAGTTATTTATTTGTGAAAGCGAAGTTTACCTGTTTTTTACTTTATTGGCTTATGCTAGGGCAATATCTAATATTTTTAAAAGAATGAAGTACCAAATTGACTAGACATATTTCCCGAACATTCTTATCCCTTGCTTTATGTTTTGACCTCTTCCGGGTTACATAAAACCGTTCGGTAACTCCAGGATGTAGGTAAGCAAATACAATTTTTTTTAAAATAATGGAGAAAAGCAGAAATACTATATAATTCTGATCTACAGCTGCTAATTACCAATTTACTGACACACACACACATATACTGTAATATTTGTTTTAACACTAAACGTTCCTATTAATAATTAGTGTTTGGTGTTGAATTAGAAATATTATTCAGCTTCAACCTGGATCCACCATACAGATCCTCGTAAATAATAATTCATTTATTTTGGTCATTGGTCTAAATGTCTGTTCAGTAAGCATCATCAATCATACAGGAACATAAACGATCGTGTAATCATTTGGCGAAGGTTCTATATCAGTGGATCAAGCATGGAATACGATGATGAGGATAGTACGAAGTGGATGATGATGATTGGTGTTTTACAGCCACTTTTATGCACATGGTAGACTAAATGGGCCGAGCGACCTCCAAAGGTAATGAAGCGAAGCCGAAGATGAAACACTGTTCAGATATGACCACGCCGAGATTCTAACTCAGGTGGTAGTGATCTGTGGTCCAACGCTCTACCAAATAGACCACAGAGGCGCCCTAATATGAGGGGGGACTCATCATAATTGAGCAATATAAATTGACCATCTAACTAAGATTATTAAGGTTTATATGAAGATAAGATTGTTGTATTACCAAATATTATATCCGTGAGGATGACCATACAAACAAAATCCAACTTGTATTCATCTCATTAACTAGAGCATAAAAGATGAGTAAACCGGTGCACTGATGATCTGATCAAATCAATTCTGAAAACTTTGGATTCCATCAGTCGTATACATGTGTGACGCAACAAACATGCCCAACGAATCACAGAAGAACAACTAACAAGTTTCACTTTAATAATACAATTTATTTTATGAAGCTTCCAAATGTTATACATAATATTTCACACATTTCTCTACACTGTTTACAGATTTCAGTAGAAAACAAATACAAATATATACAGACAGACAAAGAGAGAGAGAGAGATGTACAGACAGGACTTCCTCTATTGAAAATCCAACAAATAAATATCACAGCAGAAAGACCGGCAACACTGGCTGTTGTCCTTAAACAATATTTTATAACAACGAAACATGCACCGCTGGTAATTCGTACATAATGCACCTTTCGTTGATCAACAGCGTTGCGTCATAAACTTGTAAAGAAACATGAATATTTGGTTTACATTCAGAAAGCTTTATTAAGTGAGGAAGCAGATAAAGAACCTATCCCCCGGGATGCAGGCAAAACCACTGTAAGAAGAATGCGGGAGAAGCACAGACACACTAATTGAGTTTGCGGAAAACAAGACAATTACTGAAATCAACTCTATTAACTCACTGGCGTTTTGCGAGCCATCGCAACAAGCACCATCATGGACCAGTCAGGTGAAGAACTCAACCATCACCAGATCATATATACTGTGCCAAATTAACAAGTCAAAACGCGTCATACCCTCAGCTATAAATGGCGAAGTAAAAGCCATTTACCACTGTGAGTTCTAATACTGTTTTTCATTAAGTGCTCAATTAAATATCTTTACCACTGAAATAGCTCTAGCTTCTTTTTCGTTCCAAAAAGCATCAAATCAAGTAAAGTAAAGATGGCCTAAATTATTTATCATTTTGTGTACGCATTAACACGACAGTGATTAAACCCGCAGAAGCAACGGCTAACTATGGTAATACTTTTGCTAATTTGCAAAGGGACTGGTTCGTACACAGATACAAGCGTATGCCATCACAGATGGAAGGCAGGAATGTATGGAGCTCTCTATACAGTATCTGGCTTGCTGTAAGTTGTATGGCAAATAAATTCAGTGATGAATTTATTTCATGTAAAGACCGTCATTCATCAGCTGACCATTTTCACAATAATATATCTGAAAACATCTGATGATTCTTAACTAAAAAAATCCACAAAAAACAAAACAACAACACATCTGCTAAGCAGCGCTTTAAAATGGTTTCAACTGTTGCGTGAAGTGCAAATCTAACCGGAAAAAGCCTGGAAGAAACGGATAAATGGCAAATACTCCAATGACCAAACCTGCACCTAGCAGTCTGTTTTACATAAATAGTTCAACACATCTCAAATGACCGACACACACATACACACACAAAATATACTCTGACCGAGACAGCACCATTAGGCAAGTTATAGTAACCAATATCTATAGTTAGCCAGGCTTTATTTGTTGCATCATTTTGAAGAAGAACATCCAGGCATGGCAATAATCATTATGGCAGCTACCAGATTTATAAAACAAATCGATCGAAGTTGGTGATAAACCCGAGGATCAATAAATTGGGACGCTTATATTACAGAAAGGTCATCTACTGGTATGGCCTGTGAATGTTGTAGAAATCAAATGGGACGAAACTCGATATTCGTCATATATATATGACAATTACTTTATCCGTCTAGGTTATAGCGGATATGAACAATGACAATCATCTCAAGTGTTACTATCAGAATCTTATACAGTCATCAATTAGTGATGCAAGTGTTAAGTTAATGCAGTCGCAAAGCCAGCTATCAACAAAAATCAAACACAGCACCAGCTATGCAAGGAGTTTTTAAAAAAAAATCAGATTATTTTCTCAGACAGCACAAATAATCCAATCTGGACCTCATCTAACATAGTCCAACATACCATGATCTTGGATATGATACATTTGGGCTGTGGAACCCCAAACGTATTGGCTCCACGATTGGAAATGTAAGACCTGACAATTTTAGATCAGTCAGAATGTAAGTATATAATGAAATAATGATCTTTTCACAGCCCTTACTTCACTCGGAGAACCAATTAATTACAACAACATAATATATATGCCAAGTTAAATGCTCATTGCAGAAACACCCCACCTGTTGTGGAGTCAGTCAGTAACTAGTGATCATATCACAACTCATGTATTACAGGTTACCCTGGTAACTAGATAAGGTTGTGATTATTTGATCAATTTACGGCCATCAGTTTTGTTTAATTTAGTTCAATTATAAACAATGATCATCTTTCTTTTTCTATGTTCATGACAAATGTTGAAAAGATCAGCATTGTTCTGCTGTAATACTAAATGACACATATTTTATTTTGGTCGCAAGTTCACAACCGGATACGTTAATATCATTAACTTATTATATTATCCCACTGTTGTGGTGTCCTTGAGCTGTGTTATAACATGTACGCACTCCAATGGAAATAGCAAAATTTCACAAGGAAGTTCACTATTCAGTGTGAAACCTTTGAGTCAAATAGACAGACAAATGATTAAATGGCAATGGTGCTTCTAAGCATATTCTGAAACATGGTACTTTGAGGACTAATTTCAAAACAGTACATTGTACAGTGCATTATATAAACACAGACACATTAATCTATTCATGAACAGCATATGTGCATGAATGCATGCAGCCACACACACACACACACACTGGATAACAGAAATCCACTCTTAACTTTCCCATAAACCCCTGTATCCCTGAGTACATTCATTTTGGGGGATACTAAATTTTTATCCAATCTATCAAACAGATAACTGTCTAACATGTCAAAGGAATGTCTTCAAACAAATCCAGTCTCGCTGTGTTCTTTAACACTGACAGTAGCTTGCGCTCGCACAAATGTTCATTGACAGCAAATTAGGTTTGGGTGACACGAACAATTACCACACAACATACACACTGTCTGTGTTATCCAAACAACACTGATATGTCGTCTATGGCTATTGTACCGTAACGTGGCAACAGCCAATGGTAAGGACAATCTGTGAGGAAATGAAAATAGTTTCTTTTACGTAGGAGTGTGATAAATCCCGACTGTTATTGAAATGGCAAAATACAATATTGTCACAACTACCAGCGTACAATAGGAAGATGAACAAATGTAAACAAATGTTAGCCTCTGACCAAATGCTAATGTAAGGATCAGGTCTAATAGTCTCTAATAATGATAAGAATCAACTGAATTTCTGCTCATTTGAAACACTTGCCATTAAATATAGGAAAACACACACGATAATCTTTACATTACTGCAGAAAATAGCCATTTTTGCTTTTTGAAGATAAGTGAATGTACCAAAGAAAGGCCTGTGCTTCTATTATATGTCATACCCCTGTTGGAAATTAGAGTGTACAAGAATTCTCAGCGTTAACAGTTTTCATTGAGATTAAGCCTTGAATTGTTCTCTATAATGCACCACAATCACTTTTCTCTGGCCGAAGAGTCGCGGGCCATTAAACGCAGAGTGGTCTGCAAGTGCTGAGCTGATGTAGTGATGAAATCGGGTGAAGCAAAAAATGGTGAACACTCGCTCTAGGAATACATCTCACATCTGCAAACTTGTGACATCGTGCAGAACAACTTGCTTCAAATGAACACCACACTGCTGATTTATGTCTGGCAGGACAAACACTGGAAGAGACAAACATGTGTTGTTATAGCAATAAGTCTCCTCTAAATTATTAATTCATTTGATAATGTTCTGAAATCACTGAACAAAACTGAGTAAAACTACCAAATACCTGGAAAGAATATAGATACAGTCGGGCAAGAAGAGTAACAGACTGAACATGGTAAGCTAAAAAACACACACACACACACAAAACAAGAATGCTGCCAGTGCACCTGAGAAATAGTAAAAATAATGTCATCCATAGTACACATTGTTTACTGGCCAGAGGACATCATTCTCTAGCTTAGGGCATCTACTGAAAAGTGGGAAATCAATGCCATACTGCTTCGGAAGAGAATCTAGTCTACGGCACTGAATGGTAACAGTATATTTACCATGGCTGCTGGCCTGCCTATTGGGTGGAAGCGACTGAGAGGACAAAGGCCTACGTCTTCTCATACTCCTGCTCCAGAGCCAGGAAAATGACATTGTGATGATGAGGGGGGTGAGGTTTGGTTGGGGTGTGGAGACAGTGAACCTTGCGAAGTCAGGGCCGAGTGCTGGGTTAATCCCTGAAAAGGTCAAGGATCAGTGCTACAAATTATGGCCAATTAAAGAATGCTGTTACGTGTAAATGATACTTGAACAAATGCCTGAAACAGCATCAGTAGACATAAAGCTTTTTACCACCGGGGAAAAAACCTGATGCACTGAACTCTGAAGCAGGCATGCACAAATCCAAACATGCAAAACGTAGGGTATCATACATCACAACACATACCAACATCGTAATGGGTATAAACAATATACAATGGGTGAGCAATTTGGAATGTCACTGAACTTTTTTGTGAAAGGGTCACTTTTCCAAGATACACACAATCCGCAGCACTAATTAATGTGCGTAACATCACATTTCTAAAGCAGAAGCAATTAACCAAATATGATAATCAATTAAAATAACCATTACAAGTCAGCGTCACGGACGTATTATTAAACTGATGACAAAAGACTGGTTCAAATAAACTGTACAGATTAAAAAATGATTATTTCAACATCACTTAAAATAGATACCTTTAAACTACTACGTCTATGAACGTCAGAGCAATATCTGTATCATAATGTTTCAAAACCATATCATTATTTCAAGATATTTCGCAATAACACTGATACCTCTATGATTACGAATTAAACTGAGATGAACTCTAAGACTACCACTGAAATGAATTAATTAAGAAGACATAAAGTGAAGCGTGTCCGTCTCAAACTCATATGGAGCTATTACAAATCAGCGAAAGCCACAAGAAGCCAGCTGAAACCCATAAAAGCTAGCTAGCTAAAGCACAAACAACATCTGTCTGGAATTTGTCCACAAAAGCCCACTTCAGCTAATCTCTAGGCAAAGTGTAAAGCAGCAAGTAACTGTATTTGATCAACAAGTAGAATGAACCACGAATCTGCGGTGCAATAATTCTAGGACGAGATTAATATGTAGTAGGTTCTGACAGGAAGAAATCCAGACTATATATTAAGCAAAAAACCTACTAGCAGTGTTCGAAATTCCGTAAAAATATTATCAGACACCAGGACTGGCAAGTCCTAAAACTTATCAGCCCTGATGAAAAGTTGCCGGCCCAGGTACCGCGAGAGAATAGCAGCCCAGAAACTGCAAAGCAAGCTGGATGTGCATGAAAACAGTTGGGGGCAATGTATTGGCTATAAATACTAGTACAGGCGCAAAGAGGGCATACTAGTTGATCATTTATGCATGATGGGGTGAATAATTGTCAATGGAAATGGGTTTACAAATGTAGGTGTGGCGAGGTCAAGAAAAAAAACCAGCAAAGCAACTAATGATTTAGTTAACAAACATCCATCTTTATTTCAACATAAATAAAATATCTTCAATCCCCAAATAACGATATGCAAGAGTGTGAGATTTAAATTTCCCAGGTAACTATCAGATTCTACTGATATTTGGCCAATCACCAACATTGTTCCGACACTTGCAGGAAAAAACATGTTGAAAATGACAAATAAAAAATCTGGGTTTGTTCATTGAATAAATTATTGTTTCTTATTATTTTAACCGTTTTATTTGCCGTGTGAAACGAAGAATCAGTTGAATATCAGCAGGACCACCGGGCCGGCATCTATAGAAATATGCATGCCCGGGTCCAGAAGTGTCGGCCCTGGGCCAACTCTTATTTCCAACATGGCTACTAGCAGCCATTTACAGCTGACAAATGCCATGCTATCAATTGTGCATGTAGACATGCACCACACAGAAAGACCGCAACCTACTGCTATATTGTTGAGACACTACGCACCATATTAAAGGATATATCGCAACATTCTCTGGATGACTGTTGAAGCTATACAAGGACGGCACAAATCAAGTCCCAAACATCAAGCCAGTCACATCACTAAGATAATTAATTGCAGAGGCAAGCCAGCAGCTAGCAGAATTAGTTAAGTAATTAACTTCTGGCACTCAGCCAGTAAAGTCTAAAATCTAAAGATAATATGCCAAAATAATTATACTACGACTGTCACACTGTGCAATTACATGCTCAGTGTGACAAAAATCATATTTGTGCATCAGATGCATAATATTTAAAAGGCTGCTTGAATATAAATGTTTTTTTCCCACTGGTTCAAATTTGTCAATGCATGTTTTCTTTGGGGGGGGGGACAATTTTTAGTCCTTGCTTGCATCGCAATGTGTAACTGAAATTTTCATCCCCTCATTAAAATATAATGGACTTAAAACAGACAATAACCAATCTTCTAGTAAGTTCGGGATACATTAGTCTGTTGCAAAAGTTGTTTAGTGAGCACTGCAACAGCTAAACTCTCTGGTACAATATAATCCTAATCAAACTGATGATTAATGAGAGCAGTAGTTACTGTAAATATTTTGCACCCAGTGAGAGTCATATTTTGTCCCACACCATGGTTCCCCGGTATGTAGGTCACTCAGCGGAATACGGATGTGAAAAGCCAGCACCAAAAACACAGCTTTGAAACTTTGGCAAACAGCGAGCCATCACTCACACAGGAGTTTTATGACATAAAAAAGCTAACATGCTGTATAGGTTCCAACAGACACGAAACATCTCACAGCTGCAGGAAAACTCATCTTCTGTAATGAAAGTAAGCTTAATCTAGAAAAAATGGAGAATCTTTTAAGTCTTAGTTACTGCCATGTCCAAATAATTTCTACGATTTCTCACACTGCTTGAAAAAATATGCATGAAAACATAAACACTGCACGTGCATTTTAATATCTGCCCAGGAATATTTTCCAAATAAATGTAAATTAACCCATTTGAGAAACTATCAGACATGCAGTAAAAATCTTCTATTTATCCACTGGAAACCATACAGCATGTCAAACTCAAACAAAACAACACACTGTGCCATTGCTAATGATATGTTTCCATGTGCAACCAAGTTAAATATGATTCGGTGCCTTTCAAATCACACGTTAATTAGTTTCCACACAAAAAAAACACCAAAGTTTCAACAGCTCTGCCGAACTGGAGTGTTAGGTAGGATATCGAAATATACGGGAAAGCCATTAAATACTGCTCGCGGCCCTAATTAACCGTTTTACCTTGAACACATGAAAGACTATATGCATAAAATAGCATCTGATGCTATAGCATGGTGCTGCCACCTGCTGGCATCAGTGGAGGACTGGCTAACATGTGCTGCCGAGTCAAACCCTTAATAGAGAGAAGAAAGAACATCGATAATTAACTGTCCGATCTGAAAGACCTGACAACACATAACTAATATCACACCTGTAAATACCCAAACACAAAAGATTAAAACAAATTCTCAATGAGTGTACATGAACAGACCCCAGCTAATTTGCTAACAATCTGAAATCTACCAAAATCTCACTTGCTAGAAACTGGTGTAACTAGTATTCAGCATCATGATCACTCAGTACTTACCATGATTTGTAAACACACATGGATATCAAAACATAATGCGTGCGCCATATCTCTCATAGCTGTACAAAAGACTGCCCACTGAAGTCGTTTGTACACATTCCATAAGAGCAGTTTTTCAGGCTAGTCTGAAGTTTTACTCGTACAACTATAACATAATAAGAAAAAGAAGCTGGGTACTAACCACTTTGCCAGGCCGAGCCCACGTGTAGACATAGCCTTCCATACAAGCAGTAACGAGACATTCCTCCCTGAACACTAAAGAGGTCAATCGTTCTTGAGCAACCTTCTTACACACTAACGGCTCTAACAGTGGAACGTCCTCCATACGAGGACAAGACAACGTCCCCATTAATCGTATTGCATCGTCCATGGACTTATTGGTGCCGGACTTCAGCAAGGGAACCTTATCACCACTTCGGCTGCCGAGGCTGAAGTTCCTCTTGTGATCCTTTTTGTCATGGTCTTCTTTCTTTCTGTCGCCGAGTGCTAATGTGGCAAACTTGTGCATGACACCCGATGAGGCTGATGATGAGGAGTTGTGTTGATGCGTGTGCGCAGTACCATCCGCTGTGCTGTGCTCCTTCGATGTATGATTCTGTGACGCGACGCTGTTGTTTTTAGTGCTGGAAATGCTGTTTGGTGTAGTGGTAGTAGCAGTGACACCTGGTGGTAGTGAAGTCTGTGATATAATGGTGCTAGTTCGATGTCGACCAAAAGGCTGTCGTAGAATGTCTTCGGTTAAATCCCACAAACACAACTGTGTATCCTGACTCACAGAGCCAAACCTGTAACACACTATGCTAGGCCCGCCAGATGTATGAGATGTTCTATCTGGGAAGCTACGACCTGATCCCTTTGACGTATTTGATCGAGCCGAACCACGTAACGTCTCCTGCAGTAAACTGCTGTTACGTACAGATGTCCCCTGACCAAAATCATCGTCACTTCCACAGAAGTCTGGTAGCGAGTCCACATCATAACTGGTTGTGTATGGATCAAAGGCAACCTGGTTGACCCATGACTTGTGACCTCGTCCACGACAAACTACCCGCTTCTCATGAAATGACCAGACGGTGATTAAATCGTCTTCACCTCCGCAGACAATATACTTGCCATCCGGAGACCAACACACACACAACAAACCACCAAAATAGCTCTTCATGCTTCCAAGCAGTTCCATTGAATTATAATTGAAGACCCGCATGAATCCATCTTGACTGACTACAGCCAAATAGTTGGAACAAGGACTAAATGCAAATTCGTTTATGCTACCATCACCTACGACCCATCTGTACATCGGGTTCCGTGAACTTTTTGTCTTACATGTGAACACAGAAAAGGCATCACCACTTTTAAACAACTGATAGTGTGGTGGAGCAGGACCACACTGAAGGTCTTCATCATACACATACATCTGGCCACTTGCGTGTGAGACTAGAAAATGATTACTGGAGGCTGGGATCCACTTAATACATGTCACCTTTGTCTTGTCAATCGTTCGCTGACAACACAAACATTGATAATTAGTTAACATTTTGTTATCAACACCTGTTACAGGACTATATATAGATATCTTTTGGTGAGTTATCTATTTCAATAATTCAATCAGACTTCAAAGTTAAATGACACATTAGTTCATTTTACAAATATGGGCCAACACTGCCAATATCATATCACACACACACACACACACACACACACACACACACACACACACACACACACACACCTCTCTCTCTCTCTCTCTCTATATATATATATATATATATATATATATATATATATATACACATACATACATACATACATACATAATACATATATACAAATCATATATATATATATATATATACAGGAAGTCATCGATGATCTGATTGTAAGTTATAATAATTACCGTACGTATATTATACTGTGTAATGATATTTTAATCATCTTTAAGTCTGTTGTAAGTCGATGACTACCTGTATATATATATATATATATATATATATATATATATATATATTCTAAAGAGCATATTTAATCTTTGTTAGTTTCATTTAACTAATTATAACTCATTACAACTCACATCATCATTAAATATTTTACTGTTGTCCCTCCTGAGTGGATCAATCAGTTGAACCTGACCGGCTGAAAATCCAACAAGCAACAAAATGCTGTCAGGTTTGGCTGAAAACTGATTGAAATCATGACAGGTTGGCTGCGTTCCCTTGTACATTCGCTTATCAACGGGCTTCGTCAAATCGGCAGCCTGCAAAGATAATCAGAACCATATTACAATTCATGAAATGGCGAATGACTGAGTGACATGGCATAAAAAGTTATACGATGACGGTGCTGTGCGAGTCAAACGGTTATAAAATATTGTTGACTGTCTCATTCAACATCATCTAGTGGTGATGTACTGATCTGAGTACCTACTGTACGCCCAGTGAAGTACTGGGTTAAAGTAAGTAATCTGGAAGATGGATGACAGTGTGACTGTAGCATAATTATCATAATGATGCAAGAGACAGTTTTAGGGCTGGTCCACTCACATAAGTACAGTGCTTCACAACGGATTTAAACAAATCAGAGAAATGAATATGGAAATTTCCTTAATAAGGACTAAACAAAATATGAATAATAAATCACAATGAATGGAAAATTTTCAGCAAGCATTTTCATGCAAAATCAATAAAATTGTACAGTATTTTCATCGTGCATCAATACCTGACTCCTCGGATAAACAACTCCACCACAGAAAGATCAGTGGAGGGTTAATACCTGATCCACACACGGCAGACATTGACCAAATGCATCACGATCAGAGAGCAATAACGGACACGCACAGTGATAATAAACTATAATGGTGACGTGCACTGTGTCACAATGACAGCCCTCTGCCCATTTAGCAACCAATCAGGATCACCTAACAGCGTACACCTAAAAAGCTACATCAATCTTTGATCATAACTCATGGTTGAACACCACCCGGCGATAGCTTTCACTGAGCCCCAGTAAGGAACAGATGCACACAACAATCAATGTTTTATTTTTTTACACAACACGCTATTACATCATTTAACACTGTTACAGTCAAAACGGAAGTCCCAGTGTCTGGCATGACGACAACACACAACGCCACTTTACCGCTTCGTATAAGGATCCCTACTGTCTTTTTTTATTTATAAATGTATACTGAGTTAATGTGATCATATTGAGAGACACATAATTGTGTAGTCATTTAGAAAACAAAGTTCTGCAGGATTTAGACTTGGATCCTGTTTAAGGCATATTGATATAATATCCAACACAATAGAACCATTGATCCGAGTGAGTGAGTGTTTTAGTTAGTCACACCTGGGACAGATGACATGGGAAAAATCCAACAAACACAGGTATGATTCGGAATCAAACAAACAACCAGAAAGTTTACAGTCCAATTCTCTAAGCACTGCACTATCAGGGGGCCCCAAGTCAAGTACGGGAAGGTGTATCATACATAAGAACCAGGCTCAGTTTTAATAAATAGATTTTTTTCTCATTAATATGGCTGGTGATTTCTTAACTCATCCAGTCAGCTATCATTTCAGGTACCCACCTCTCAGCTCCAGTCATATGGATGATGATGATGAGTCAGATGACTGATGTTTTATAGCTACTTTTGTATACATGGTAGGCTAAATGGGCCGTCCAATCATCCCGAGAACATCCCCCACTTTGTGGAACAGGCTGCTGATGGAAATGTATCATTTCTTGTAAATGGCCAAAATTGTGCTGATGTGTCATAAAACAACACCCATCCAGCTAGCTCTTGTAAAGTTTAAATCCGTTTTTAAATCTCACCTGTTCAACTTCAACGCGCATATAATACATGTAATACTGGGTTTATCATAGATTTTAGCTTTATCGGATGTTTGGCACAAGAAAGAGCAAGGATGATATTCTTTAGAATCTGATACATAAAACAAATGATTTATACAGGATTCATAAAATAACGAAAACTTTTAAATTTATGATAATTGAACACGTTAGGTTATCTGCTAAGAGATCATAACCCAAACTAATGTTTACAAAATGAGAACAACAGAGGTCAGTTGGATACTCAATAGCTCTATTTCATATTAACCAAAATAACTACCAACCAAGATATATATATATATATATGGCCAAAATATAATAATAATAATGGCCGAAATGCCAGTTATTTTACGTGGCTGGCAACCTCAAATGAGGGAGATGCATATGGTCTGTAATTTACAGCTTCACCACAGGGACTAATTCTAAATAAATTTAGCAGGCTTATTCTGTGAAGAAAACCTTGAAAAACTCCTACTATAGTGCCACGGCTGGGATTCTAACCTCTGACCTCCAGCACAGGATGACAATAACCATGGATAAATAATCTCACACTCTACCTACGAGGACATCATAGAGCACTATAAGCAATACAAGCCTAGTAAAGACTGATGGTCTTGTTGATGTTTATTACATGATCTCTAACATTGATCATAAATTATGTTCATCTATACATGACATATATTCAGTGACCAACATTTATTATATTGCATCATTATAGTAAAGTATATTATAAGTGACAATAGCAATAATAGTAATATTAATCCATGCGTATATGTGTAAACATGGATACATATTTTATTATTACAAACTAAACTCCAAGTTGAGCTAGAGTTGGATCATTGATGTTTTACCGCCACTTTTGTACGCATGGTAGACTAAATGGGCTGAGCGACCTCCAAAGGTAATGAAGCGAAGTCGAAGATGAAACATGTATAGAAGTATATCTAATTCTCCACTTAATCCCATGTTATGCTCAAATATTCTACTCCACAATCGAGCCAGAAAGATGATTCAATCTACTCCATCGAATTGGTCCTTACAGCAGTAACAATAAAAATGGAAGTTTAACCATATCCACACGTAACAAAATATATGTTTTAATTTGTGCCATCTACCTACAATTGAGCTTTAAATAACCCAATTTTCAAAATCACATACTCCCTCTACTTGCATCACGTTAATGGCAAAATGTCAATTACAACTAAAGCAAATTACAATGATATAAAACAAATTAGACTCCCAGTCTAAACTTATAAAAACCAGTACAAACTCAACTGGAACTACTCATTAAGGACTCAGCACTGGCTAAATATAGGAGTTATTTGATTGTAAATGTTAAGTGCTGAAATTTAAACAAAACTTGTGCTTGCAATATTTCTCATATAAATACACTCATCTATGAATGGTTGCATCTACCCTGGAAATTCTAAAATTTGTGAATAATATGACTATGTTAACAAAGGCAAAATTAGCTCTCCATTATTGGATAAGTTCACCACAGAGCTGGATAAATGTTTCAAAGCAGGTAGGGACTGACTACATCAAATCTAATTATAATATAATCAGAACTGACAAATTTCTACTATCTATTGTAATTACCAATGGGTAAAAATACCTTTCTGCCTTATATTTAGGGTAAAAATGGTAAACACTACACACATCAGTTTTTCACTGGTATAAACAAATAATGCATTTAAGCCATTATTGGAGAAACCTCTTAAAATATTGATCTATAAATACGCTTCTGCTAAAATCTTTCTTATAGTTATAGCTTTAACAAGAGGGCTAAACTGAGGTCTGTAGACTAAATAATATGACACAAAGTGTTTTATCACATTAATTAACACTCATACCATACATATTTTTTATTGTGTCCATGATACAGATACAAGTGACTATAAATATATAGTAAACATTATGCACTCATAACAACATGTCTAATGAAAATATTAATTAACTCTTACTAGTCTTACATGCAAATCGGTTTCTACATGGTAATTACCTAGTTATTGCCCATTTTCTATCATTTACCCTATGTACATGCGTCATTGTTTCTACCACAGTTCTCTATTATTATCTCAGTCTAAAACCATTACCAGTCATCCTTGGGTTGCCAAGGATCTGGTAGGGTGCATGATTTAGTAGATGCTCAAATAAAAAAGATCAGGACCATAAGGAGGTCAAACTAGGAAGATACAGTGACCTCAATCACCAAGAAGATGGGCTAATGATACCAACAGCTCCCTAGGAGGTTGAGGTACTAGTATTATTATAAAAACTTATGAAGCACTCTCTGCATGTACCAGACTTTACAGATACACTTCACAGCATACACTAAGGATAGAGTCATTAAGCATACGCCCTTCTAGTTCTAAATCACAGTGTTCCAAAATATTATTCCTAAAAAACTGAACTTATTTATGAAGATAGTGGATGTTCATATAAGCCACATTTAATACCTAAGTGTAGTCAACACAAAAGACAACTCACAGTTTACATATCAGAGTGAGTTTAAACTCTTGTCGGATTATTCAGACTGTCCTGCTGACTGATAGTAACCATCGTCAAACAAATTGCAATTCCACTGTGATGACATTGAGCTCTGTGAAAGATTCACTCTCCTGATATTACAATAGCTCTGGGTCAACATTTGATATCCTTTCAGTGTGCTACAATGAGGATCCCTATATAGGATTTAAACTGTGTCGTATTTTTTTCCTTGGAAAACCTATTTTGAACCACAAATATATATATATATATATATATGCCTGATATATATGGAAAACAGGTGTTTGCATAGAAAGAATTCTGAAGATGTTTTTTATTTATATACTAATAGTAATATAAGAATAAGATATATGTCACAGTATAAAAACTGGATTTTTTCTGATATGGAAGAAATAGTTTGTTCCTTTCCAATTTGGGAAGAAATGGAAAAAAGTACAAACTCATCATCCAAATTTAGATACTGTATATCGTGGGATATAGGCCCACTCCCCTAGATGTGCTAAGTGGACCTATTCTGGGGTATAACCCCCAGACAAGTTTTGTTTGAATAATAAAATAAAAAGATTTTTACTTGTAGTTGTAAACCAAAACAAGAATTGATAAGTCTATTTGGGATATTTCGGTGCACACATTCAGCTAGAGGGACGTCTCAAACAAACATCCGGATTACTGTTGGATATAGATCTAGCTAGGTACTGGTGACAGATAATTGGGAACTTCAAAGTAACATTGTAGAGATTCTGTGTTGTTTGAACATGCAAGTTTAAGCTGTAAGTGTGCTAGTTTGACTAATCCTATCTGTGTACTGGGTATTGTCTAAACAAATTTCACTACACAAGACACTGTGTTTATAACAAATACTGAAGCCACATGTATGTGTGATCAAACAATAATTAAATTAACATGTGCTCGTTGAAATTTTATGCAGTTTGAACATTAAAGATTAAGCTGTAAAAGTGTAACTGTGCTATATTGGCTAAACCTATTCGTGACAGTTGTCTAAACAATTTGCACTATGCAAGACACCATGTTTATAACAAATACTGAAGCCACAGTAAGTATGATTATACAATCATGTGTGATCAAGTAGCTACATACCATTTAAAATATATATGCCAACAACACAGCTAAACAGCATTCCACCACAATGCCACCCAAACATAGAGCCTTCACAGTGGCGACAAAAGTCCAAGTTGTTGAATGGTACATGGTAGTAATCAATCAAAAATGGAGAGAGTGGCGGATAGATAGGAAACAGATCACCTGAGTCAGCAAAGCTTGGGCAGACATCGATGAGTTGATTGTCATTGGGTGTTTTTTTGGCATTGTGGCATTTCCAACAAAGTAGATGGCTCAAAAAGACATTGCTGGCAAAGACGTTCCTGTACTTGCCATATCCGAGGACTTTATCAGTGGTGCTGAGAGGGTAGAGACGATCTTTATTAAAGTGAAAGTGAATTGGATGATGACTTTGTAGGGTGGGGGGAAGATAGCAAGGCGATGTATGAGTCGGACTGAATCTAGCTAGCCGCAATCAAAGCACTATCAAGTTTCATCTTTCGAGAATTCACATTACGAGAATTAATAAATACAGAGCTGATAAAAGCTGTTATCTATTTCTTTTTTGTGCTCATTGTTATATATTAATAATTAGGAACTTCAAAGTAACATGTCCATGAAAGGAATCGTCTAATACATGTGTCATATCTGAGTGCTTCTGTTTTTTATCACAAAGTTCGATCATCAGGAGCAAGTTGGGGTCTTTCTAGGGTATAAGCTCAGTACCCCATTACCAACAACTGTAGTTGGGCCCCCTGGACTTATACGTCACAATATATGGTATCCCATTTTAAATATGACAAATATTAAACATAATAATATACTTTTCATACAATTCATATGATATATTTAAAGTTAGAATGGATATATTATCTGCTGGTTTACAAAAAATCTTTGGGGACAAATTAATTAATTTTGTACAACACATTGAAGTAATTGTACTTATTATTGATAATGATGAATACAATTCACCATTAAGCTCTACTATTGAGATCAAGAAAATCATTTTACAATGACGATGGATAATTTCTAATCTGCTGATTGATTAATCTGCTTGGATCATTTGACAATTAATATGTGAGCAAATGAAGATAGATAATTGCTATTCTGCTTGCATTTTTGGAACCCATGTGTTGATTGGTCAATTGTACAAATAATCCCATTAAAAAGAGCCTCAACTTTGGTATTCCTCAATGACTGTGCCCAATAGGCAACAGCAAGAGGTCTCTACCCCAAATTTCAACAAGTGACAAGATATTTCTCAGCTTTTACCCAACATTAGAACTTGATTTGTTATTTGTAGGCTACTGTCATCAGTTATAAAAAAAAATTAATTATTTATACAGCGGGTGGAGAATATCATATCAGTTTGGATTATCAGGTTACTCTATCCATTAGGAGTTTCTTCCCAATTTCTTCCAGGAAGGCACAAACAATAAAACAGCATATCACAACAATGTTACATATGCTTACTTGTCACTATAGAAAACCTTGTTGGTAGCAGTCCTAAGACAAGCAGACAGCATTGAACCTACACATCATTGCATGTGTAATGGTTAATTAATGCATGAGTGACTAGAACTGTAGAAGACAACCACCAAAAATATTCCTTGTTACTGTAATCATGTCGTACATGTGAAAATAAAGCACTTACTCTATCTTCATGTTAAACAGGTTCAAATGTGTGGATTGCAGAGTCTGGATCATCGCAACACCTACTATTAGGTTATGACCAATGATCCAGTGGTGTGTGTCATGTAGACAGAGTTTCAGCGTTTCAATTCCCATGCAACAAAGTATCAGTGTCATCAATGGTGAAATTACAACTTAAATTGTACTGCTGTCTAATCGAAATTTAAAAAAAAACACCATTGTATAATTCTCTATGAACATAATGCTCCAGTACCAGAATTCACCGTTACCTCGTCACCTTGTGGATGAATTGGAGACTCCTTCAAGCTGAGGTCACATCTTTCCATACTCATACTAATAGTGATACATACTGTCCCTGCATGGTTCAGTTTTGAATGACAGGGACCTAAAGTAGTATTTTCATGCTCTCTTTCTGGATATACTCATATAGGAATAACACTGAGTACTGACACTGGGCTTGCCACGATTATGTTTCTGTGTGTTATTGGTGTTACATTATAATGTGTGATTAAACAAAACTGAACTACCCCAAAACCTGTACCTATAGCCTATACTATAGACGCTCAGAATAGGGATTAGACTCTATTATCTATACTAGGTCTAGGTGTAATCACAGTCACGCTCATATTTACTCAGTATGTTACTGCCAAAACGCCAGCCCCGCAAGACACAATACATCAATATCTAATGTATTTACTCATCCAGCAAGCTGTCAGTAACATATATTCACGTACCAAATCGCGCTCTCTGTCCAATTCTTACCTTTCTCACGCCTTTATATTGGTAAACATAAAGCTCTTTGCCAACGTTGAAACAAATCTTATCTTCTGTAACATTTTTTGCCGTAGGATCCTGAGAGCCATGCATTGGAATAAACGACACTCTGACTGGAGTATCCTTGGTTTGTCCATTATATGGTACACGAGTCGGTCTTGAATATTCGGATAACGTCATTAATTTATAAGTCCCTTCCCGCGTCGCAAATTGGGTTTTAACCTCATCCTTTCCTCCTGCCTCACCCTGAGCAGCCATGTTGAACATTCGTGAAACTCCGAAATCGTACCCGGATGATATACAAATGTCATGCGTGGATATAAACTTCCGGTACGAAATGTCAACAAACAATTAAACGCCCATGGGGAGTTTTGCAATAAAGGAATTTGTGTCTGTCACATTCCCCCCTCTCTGTCCCTGCGTATAGGTTAATTTTCAAGAGAATTTCTTCAATATAAATATTGTACGTCTGACGTACACGGTCTAACGATACTAGAGTAGAGAGGTCCAATGATTAGGAAAACGTGTTTTAATTGGTTAGATCATAATTAAAAATAGATCTAAATGCAATATTGATTTATTTATAACTGTCTGAATATATTGGATCCCCTATATTAAGAAATTAATACTCAAAGTTTTAAACACACACGCATACACACACATAATATATAGTGCACGTGTGTTTGCGTGTGTGTTAGTGCACGTGTGTTTGCCTTCAATATATATATATATATATATGCCAAATATTGTTGAATTCTCGGTGTTGATATGCCTGAAAGGTATTTCACCTTTCGCTTCGTCACATTGGCCTTGGGGTCATTTAGCATATCATGGCCTTAAATCAATTAGTTTTAACAAATTACGTAATTTATTTAATCTGGTGAAATCGTACAACAGATATGTTGTTTGATAAACAAGTGTGTGCAAGGTTCTGGTGTAAGAATTATTGTTGAAATCATGTTGATGCTCACGGGATTCCACTTCTGCTTACTAAAGTTTGAGGATGCTAGTTGTTTTTTTACCTAGGCTAGTGTGCGAGTACGGACAGTTGCTCACCAGACAGTTGCTCACCCGGACACTTGCTCACAAAGCAAATGAAAAAGTGGACACTTGCTCACCAGTGAATTTTTAGTTTTTAGTAAGAAAAAAGTGAATTTGTAATAATAAAATTAAATGATTTTTATTCAGAAATATATTTAGGGCATTAAAGTTCAGCGTAATCAATATTATATATATATTTTTCTCATTAAAAATTCACTAGTGAGCAAGTGTCCATTGTTTCATTTGCTTGGTGAGCAAGTGTACGGGCGAGCGTCCGGTGATCAACTGTCCTACACCCGTGCGTGTGTGTACGCGCGCGCGTTATGAAAAAGACTAACTAATATAAAAACTGATATGAAAAACACTAAATCATTATATACATGGATGTCTTTATTTTAGAGAACATTCATGGGTTTTGTATCCACTGTCTGGCGCCATTACTGACATGCCGAATGCGCGTGTTTCTACGAAAGACGCAATTCCATTTAGGCGAAGACTTGTCAGATCATGGTGCTCTTTAGTTAAACCCGATATTTTGTCAGCCGACATGACCTGACCCAATTTGCCACATCACGGAGGAAATAATGTATAAGTAATTTTAAGTGTCAACAACAGGATCTTCATCTTGTGGATTATTTCGTTCATCGCGTTAAAGTAGTTGCAGTTAAATGGAAGTTTATAGCGAGCGATCTTCGTGTAGAAAATCTAGTTATTAAGTGTGTATTCTGAACAATTAGTCTATAGCCGACACCAGCTGTCAGTGTCACAGTCATAGATTAGATCTACTGATAGTCAAACATTGAAATAGATCTACTCTTTCTCGGATGCTATAGAATATATATAATAAGTCATAATAACAAGGATGTCGTATTCGTGTGTTTTCGTGTTGTTGTCTTTTCTGGATCCGTGTCTGCTCCATTTGACCTGATATGGCGACAGGTTCTGTATCAGGGCCATTGATACAGCGTCCCAATACGGGGCTGCCAGTACGAATGAACGTACCATGGAAACGTTGTACGCATTGTCTAGGTCATAACGTCACTTTCAAGTCGCCCAGGGAGTTTGTTATGCACCTCAGAGATTTCCATTGTACGAAGGAAGGGGGATCATTTGTCTGTCGCTATGGGCCTAATGAGATCTGCCCATCACTTCCTTTGGATGGAGTTAGCGACAAGGATTACGAAGATCATGTGGCGCGTTTTCATGTGGCGTCAATTTCTGATGGTATATATTTTGTGTTTCCTTTTGTATTAATTTTATCTGAACTAGTGTCTAGTTTGTCACCTGTGGACACCCTCTATATTAAATATACTACGGTTATGCAATGATCATTCTTCATACTTAACAGATAATTATTCTCACCTGGTGTTTTTTTGCCCCTTAAAATGAGACAATTGGCTTGCCAGTACAAATCCCAGTCTTACCCAGGTCTGTTTCTTCTCGTCATCTTACTCTTCTGGCCCGTAGTTCTGGGTAATAAGTCATTGACCATGCATCTCAGGTGTGACCAGTGCGGAGACTAAATAAAAAAATTACTCCCTTCAAGTAAGCTATCTTCTTCCTAATAAGTAAAATTCTTCTTCTGAATAAGTAAAACATCCAAACTATATTCTTTATTATCATCTAACATCATCTCAGGAATCATCATTTATAATATCATCAGCTGTTGTGTTTATTATCCTGACTAACTGTTGTTACAATATTACTAGAGAGTCCAGCATCTTATTGGTACATAACTTCACAACTTTTACATAGTTGAACTGTCCTATGTTAGTATTTACTCATCTGAAATCTTCAAATTATCAACAACAGTTCAGTGATGTGACAGCATCTTAGAATCGCTTGTTGACAACTTTTTAATGGGCTGAGTGCAGGTTCCGACAGGAGGCCCAGCCAGTGTGCAGGGATGCTTTACCCTAGTAGCCTTCAATAGCACATCTCTAACAGGTGTAAAGGCAATTGAGTTTATTTGCAACCAACCATAGTAGACTTCAGTACCACACCTCTACTAAGTACTAGAAATAATAGGCAAGTTAACTACCCCATGCCTGTTTCTCAGCAGGCTTAATAATTGAGCAGGGAATTACAAAAACTATGCTTCTATTATACTAAGGTATAGGACATGATTTTAATGGCTAAATATGTTTGAAGTCTTGCTATGCCCTAAACTGCCTTAAACCTCTTTAGTACATCTGTAGCACATATGTAACAATTGATAAGGGAATTATTAATACTTATGTCATATATTAGAGCATGTTTAATATAAATTATAATACTTTTATTGATTTCTCTCTGAAATATGTTTAAGGCATTTTCTATGCATTAAACTGCCTTAAACCGTTTTTTCATCAGAGCAGTTTATACTATTAAAAACCACCCTGCCAACCCTGCAGCCAGTTAATGTATTACCCACCTCAGGCACTTAATTCACATCCTGGATTTATTGGTAGTAAACTTATTTATGTTTAGAGACCTCTATGGCCTATTGGGTAAAATTATGGGACTTTCTTGCTCATAGTCATGCTGTGCAGGAGGTCAGAGGTTCGAACCCCGGCTGTGGCATTACAGTAGGAGTTTTTCAGGCAACTGGCAAGTTTTTTTCTGTGGATTATGCCATCTGTTGTAAATTCTGAATTTATTTAGAATTAGTTCCTGTCGTGAAGCAATAAATTACAGACCATATGTGTTTCCCGTATTTGAGGTAGCTAAGCCACATCAAATAACTGCCATTTCAGCCATTATTTTTATCTACATTAATTGCACTTGCAGCTTGGTAATTAACATTGCCATCCGTAACATAGATATTTAAAGTAGGGTTGGCTTTCTCCTCGGCAGAAAAGTATTTCTCCCCTGCCATAGGGAGAAAGGGGGTGAAATGGCAAAAACTGGGGAGAAACTTCCAGATGTGTTTATTTTAAGGTGCAAAGCATAACCATGTGTAAGTTATGATATCACCAAGTACATTTGTACAGGGATACAATTAAATTATTAATGTTTTCATCTGTTTAATAATGTTTAAGAAAAAGCAACAGAGTGCTTCCAGACATAATCTCGCTGTCTGCTTCCCTTGAATATGTTGAATGTTATGTGGTAAAGTGCAATACAAACCTGCAAGATAAAGCAATTTGTCCAGCCATAATATTCAACATTTACAAAGTATAAATTTGTATGTCCTAAGTGCACCTCAAGAGACTATATGTAAATGATGACATTTTGTTTTGCTGTTCGGGGAGAATCCCCAGGTTGTCGCTTATTCAGCACAGCCTCTATGTGGGAGTGGTTGAGAAATTCCTCCCCATCACTCATAGGGGAGCAGTATGGATGATGATGTTTTACGGCAACTTTTGTGCACAAGGTAGGCTAAATGGGCCCAGCGACTTCCAAAGGTAATGAGACGAAGTGAAAGACGAAACAACCTTCAGATATGCCCACGCCAGGATTCGAACATGGGTAGTAGTGATCTGTGGTCCAGCACGCTACCGCTAGACCACGGAGGCGTCCTGGGAGCAGTATGGAAAGATGGAGCCGAATACCACTGCCAGAGTGTTTTACATCCTCAGAGGGTTTTTAACATCTCCCTTTATTTTAAATAATTTAGTGGAGATGGCAGCACCATTTAACATGGTCAGCCACTCACGATGTTGTGAGCCGAGAAATTAATCCCTGGAAATGTTTCAACCTCTTGCTGGGTTCGAACCTGTGACCGTTGGTACCAAGTGCTGGGTGCTTAACTGCCAGGCCGCTGGTGCTCACTTTGATGACATTATCAATAGCCATGCAAATTTATACTACTGATGATCAACCAACATATCTGCTCAAGACTAACTAACTAATCTGCTGAGATTGATAACCTCCATTAGTGTCACATTAATCTGGTCAATATGAAGTCTATCTACCTTATTATAATTAAGCAGTGCAGATACTTCCCTATGCTGTAGTGTAATAACAATCATACACCACTCATCCACTGCTGCATATTTAATATGCAGCAGTGGGTGAGTGTTATTACACAGCAGCATCTCTTGAGAGTTATTACTACAGACTACATGATGTTGTCAGTAGTATTCAAGCATGACTAGACACACCATCACCCTCCTCATAGTTGATTGGGTATTTGATAGTGTTATGTTGCCTTGCATAACAAAGCAGTCGTTATAAAATTAAGTTTATTCAGCCTTATAATGTATATCATTGCACAGATACCAGAAATAAATAATCTCAATTTTTATCTCACAATCTTAAACGTGATGAATTATTGATATACAGTTTAAATAAGTGTGACATGTGGACAAGATTTATAATTAAATAAGATATGCTTATGTATATTGGTATCAAGCTGTTAAAGTCTCTATTAATGGCTATTTTATTGGCAATTTTCCCCAAATTTGCCAACCCTGATTTAAAGCTTTAAATTGATATCATTCCAAGTTATATTTAATATTGATTAAGAACAGCAGACTGAAATTTTGTTACTGATCTATGACTGTTCTTAATTAAAAGAAAACATCTCTCAATTGTTCTCCAAATAAATGTAGATTACAACATATTACTTTATATAAAGTAAGTTTAAAATTTGTTGGAAATAACTCAGTGAAGGAAACTGATGGTGATTAGTTCACTTCCTCCTGTTACTTTTATTACTGAGCTGGAAGTGTGTGTGTGTATATATATATATATATATATATGTACAAATTTATATCCAAGAAAAGTTGTATTGAGAGCTGTTATTTATTCTGTATCTAAATGAAGGTATATGTCATTCAGTGTGTAGTAATCTGGTCGTTTCTTCATCAGTGCTTAATGCTTTCAGTGCTTTGAAAACTTTTTTCAGCACCTAAACCTGATAGCCAGACAACAACCGCTAGTCAGAACAGTTCTCAGAGCCCATCACCCACTTCATCACCAGCACTGAACGAACCATCAGTTGTGCAGGACCAACACAAATGGACCATATACCAGTCATGTGTTAATTTACCAGCCCTGCTAAATGATCCCAGGCTCACTAGGCGTGAAATAGACATATTTAGTAAGACTTGGGGTGAGAGTTTTGAGCGGGCAGTGGTTCAGCCATCAACTCATATTCCAAACATAACAAGGGACCACTTCCGACGTTACATAAAAAGAACATCAAAGGTATGTTATGTCTTGAAGTTATTTATTTCATTGTTGAAAATAATAATAATATAAATTTAATAAAGCACCATTTCTAGCGGAAGCCATTCAAGGGTGCTGTACATTAAATTTGCATAATAACATTAATATGTACATAGATCTGTATATTTAAAGATATTATAGACCAAATTTGTACTTTATCCATTATAATCTGTGACCTATTACTGATACACCAAAGTTTAACGCTGTAATTTTAACTACATGAATTTTATATTGTAGCGTTTACAAGAACACAGAAGGATCAAGGCTATTCATGAAGAATCTAGCCAGTCTAGAAGTCATGATGATGCCTATCCAGAACTCAGGGCGAGAAAATATGGTAAATATATTATCAGCCATTACTGAGAAATGTATTTTCTAAGTTTTCTAATTTAGTTTATGACTAGTAAACAAATTGAAATCATATAAATTTTACACCTGTCAGCTTTTATTTGTGGTAATAATTGCACTCCATCAAAACTATTATAATGCATAGAAGTTTGTGTACAATTTTAAATAATATTATAAAGGACTGAGATTATTACTTTTCTCAGAATCTCGGATACCTTCATCTTATTATATCATTATACTATCATAAGCAAGCTTCTTTCTGTTGCTCAGTTTTGGAAACTTCGCATTGAGTATATTTATTTTAGCACAATGCCATTTAGATGCCAGAAAAGTTTATTATAAATAACACTATTTTAGACATTACTGAATCAACTCTTGATTGTGCACTATCAGTAATGGGACTTGAATGTACTAGATGTTTTCCATAGCATGCACACAGCCCCCCCCCCCCCCCATACACACACAGAGGGTGGGTGAGTAAAGCTGGAGTCAGTTGTGTGGATCAACTAAATAGAATTAGAAGACAAATAATCTGTAATTAGTTTTAAAGCTATTCAGATTGACCAAGTTAAAATATAATATTATATGAATTTCTCTTCCCTAATAAAAACAAACAACAGTTATTTTATAAACAAGTTGATCATAATAAAAATGGGTTTTCACCAGCATCCCTGTACAAAAGTGGCCGTAAAACACCAATCATCATTATCATCACCAGCATTCCTGTTATCCATTAAAAGATTCTTTTCAAGTCACAGACAAATCTCAAAGAAAACATATTATACTTTGTTACTAGAGACCTTCTAATAGTGAAGTGCTGGAACACTGTACTGCAAAGCTGAAGGCAGTGGGTTTGGATCTGGTTTGCGTCTATGTCTCGGATTTGTTTCCTTTGGTAGATGCCCATCAACCGTACGTCACTGTTACCAGTGATGAGGCTAAGCAACTCAACCGAATTTAGATATTTATCAGTTTAAATAAAATAAATATTAGCTATATGATGACTGAGAAAACATTGCAATTATACCAGATGTGGTTTTTATTCTGCTAGATTTCTGATGGTTGTCGTAGCATTAAATACGATTTCATTACATTGGTGTCTTCAGACCTGTCCAAAATACTAGTCCCTATCTCTGGTCATTGGCTGTCATCTTTTTATCCACTTTAAGTTTGATTTTGATATGATGCTGGGAAAATGCATTGGCTAAAGCACAACAAGTACAAACAGCAGAGTAAGATTTGACTCTGACTCATACCAGTGTTTGAAGGATGTTTCCCCGGGGGGGGAGGTCTCTCATTTCATTGGCCATATGTCCCAGATGTGACCACTGGTGAGTCTAAATAAAGCCCTCACTGACATCAGTCTAAATGATACCTCATTGATATCATATTCAGATGAATGTGATAAATACAATAATATATAATATAAACAATAAAATTAGTAGTCTAGTCTACTTTATAAGGAGCCCTTCTAAAGAAAATATTACATATTAAAGAAGCTATAACTAATTCATTTACATGGAGATTTGTGTTTACAGAGATTTCATTAAATTCATACTTCTGATCTATAATTGAATATTTTCATTATCACTTATAATATATATATATCTATATCTTAATGGTAAAGGCAATAATTATAATACTAGTAACAAAATATATTTAATTTTCAGATAAATACAGAGCTGAATTAGAACCAATTCCAAAAGTGAGTATTTTATAGTAGAACAATAAAATAATATATTTGCTTTTTGGTACTACATATAATATTGTTGAAGATTGCTTAATATTATTGTAATGGGGTAGTATTTTATACCAGGGAGAAAGTTCTTTGTTTTGTAATTTGTATTAATCCATGGTCAATTTCAGATCTTTATGCATCCTGGTTTCAACTTAGAAAACCCTGATACATTTACTGCAGTGTTTCCATGGACAAAGACAAGTTTATTGCAGCCAACTGGAAAATCTAAGCAATCATCCAAACTTTTGCAGGAAAAGGTACTGGCCATTTTATGGATATATTGTGGTATTAATGTCCAGTACAATTCATGCTGCTGCTTTGTGATGTAGGATTGTATCTGTAGGTGTATTTCAAAGTAACTGCATTCTTATAGCTGTGATTACAATTTCTAAAATGATAAACATGTAAATTATATATATATATATATATATATATATATATATATATAAACTATGCTGGCTGTATGGCAAACTGATGGTTTATTCTCCTCAAAACAGGAATAACTTTGTGTATGCATACATGTGCTGAAACATGCACACTCAAACAGACAGACACACACACACACAAAATATTTCTAATCCCATAATTTGGCTTAAAATTAAATTTTTATGCAAGTGCCACCTAACACACTTCAAAAGTATATGAAGTGTCAGATTGTGCCAGTGTAATCTATATATAAATGAGCTAAGAGTAATAGCCAATCTTGTATATTACATGTGAAAGAAATAGATTCAGAATCCATGACGAGTTTCATTACATTTATTTTCGACCATAGAATTGGAACATTAGACCTTTTTCATTTGCATATCAAATGACCAACACAGGGACATAGTATACATTTATCTTCATTTACTTTGATATCTAAGTTTAACTTAACTCATTTTTATCCTCTTATACATTTGGCTTCAGATAAAAGGTGTTCAAACAGTTTATGCCAAACCAGCTATAAATGTATATAAATAAGTAGCCTTTGGATATAGTTTTACTGTGTTAATCAGATGCCAGTCAGACTAGTACTTATTGGATTCAGTATGACTGCTTCAGAAACTTAGTGACCACACCTCATCTGGCAACTGCCCTATTATAAATACAATTCTTAGAGTATGTTATGCAAGAACACTAAAGTTATTATGATGAGATTACTTGTGAAACTGACCTATTTGTATATCGCAGATGGTATAGTTTTACTGTTGGAAAATAGGCTCTCTTTATGGCATGACAGTTGGATTTTTTCTGTTTAACTGACATACTGACCATTATGATTGAATGCCATTAGGGTATTTATGCTTGTAAAACTTGCATGTCTGGAGCAAGGTTTTGCATGCACTTGGCAATTAATTCTGAGTCTTGTATGTTACTCAGGACTTCTTTTCTGTGAATAAAAGCTTCGTTTTAATATTTCTATTTTAAGTTTTAGTTACCTCAAAAGGTGGTCTTGTAATGGCTCGTGTTAGTAAGTGGGCTTTATTAAATATAATAATGTTTTATTTATTTGTTACAGCTTAGTCATTACCTCGACCTGGTTGAGGTACAGATAGCTAAACAGATTTCTCTGCGCTCCAGTGCCTTCTTTGAAGCTATGACATCACAAGATGAAGTACAGCATCATTTGAAAAACACGTGTAAAGCCATTAAACATCTCAGGTAATGGTCATCATGGCAGCAGAATCAATATTGTACAAAGTTTCAGGGTTCCCACGCGCCCTGGAAAACCCGGGAAATAACAAATTCATTTTCCAGCTGTTGGAAATGTCCTGGAATTTTAACAAAATCAGGAAATGTGCTGGAAAAAATATTGCTTATGAAAAAAATCCACTTAGAACAAAAAGCTTGCGAATAAATATTATGCCTGTAGAAGAAAACTTTCATTGTAGAAGAAAAGTGTACCAGTACATAGACTTGTTAGTTAAAATTTAAATAAAAGTGGGTGGATCAAACAACTATAAGGGGTGAGGAGGAGGCTGTACCATAAAAATGTCAATAATCGATCAAACATTGATTAAATGTATGCTTTTTCACATATATCTTGATTTATTACCTTTAAATCTTGTATACTCCTGGAAGATTATAATTTTGCCCTGGAAATGTCCTGGAAAATAATATTTCCTTGGCTGTGGGAACAATGAGTTTTCTTAATATCTTATGAGTTGTTTGTATTCTTTATTTACAAATATGTCATTTTCATTAAAGATGCATTATCTATTAGAAGTGTGCTTTTATTTTTCAATAATGAAGTTTGCACAAATGTAGATGATGATGATGATTGATGTTTTTTGGCCACTTTTGTGCACAAGGTAGGCTAAATGGGCTGTTGCACAAATGTAGAGAGATCAGCATTATCGTCTTTCAAACAGTTGTAAATTCAGTCCAGTATGTTTTAAGTTATTGTTTTAATGAAGTATTTATAATATAGAGTTATGGATTTTTACTGGAACAAGCAGTGTATTTGTCAGTTGATTGAACATCATGGCATTTATACCCAGACTCCACTCTGTTTATTTGTTCAAATTAAATGGTGTAATTGGCAGATAGCTGTTTATGACACTGAGCAAATATATATCATTTTAATATGATATTTTGTTTATTTATGCAGAGACAAACTTCATCAGGTAAATGATTCGACAGTGGAAGGTCCTCTGAAAATCTTACAACTGTCAAGAAGTAGAAGTAACCACGTCACTTTGTACAATAAAGTATGTATTGTGTCAAATCATGATTAAATTGGATTTTAAGTAACCCAATTAATGTTTCAGACTTCCAGGTTTAGGAAATGGTTTAGTTTGACATTTGGAGTGTACATTAGCTCATTTCACATTTTGTTTTGTGGCTAGCCAGTCAGATTATGTTTGAACACTGTGTATTGGTACTAAATTTGATTTGGAAATAAAGTGGAATGCTTCTTTGGCAGATAGGAATTTATCTGATTATTTTTTAGATCATGAAATATCTCTGCTCTTCATCTCATCACTCATCCATTATAGGCAGAATGTATGAGTATAGCATGGAATTATGGATTAATTTGACATCTCTTTTAACATGTGTTAGATGTTACTCAATGTATTTATAGATTTATATTTATTCATACGTTTATGTGGTTACTAACAGTGTGGTATTGTTAATGAGACATGGATAAGTAGTTCCAAAAACGAATACATATCCATTTTATTGTGTGGTGTAGTCTCTATATATATATATATATATATATATATATATATATATATAAATCAGTTCAAGTAATTAGTGCAGAAGGGCTTACTTTTGTGAATTCTTTTCTCTAACTCAGGTGTACTTTATTTATTATTGGTCCTATTTTTGTTTTGATTGCTTCAGCTAAAGTTAATGTCAACAGTACACCAGACCCAGCCCATGATTCAGCAGCTGTTGTCCACTAATGACTTTGTAGGAGCGTTGGATCTTATTGGAACAACCCAAGAGGTGCTCACACAGGAACTCGCTGGCATACATAGCTTTAGGTGTGATATTAACTATCTGTGATTGTACTTATATAGAATAATCGAGGCTAATGTTTGACTATCCCTAGAAATTGAACACTGTTTACTGGGAGCAAATATGTATAATTTTAATATGATATTTAATTTATTTATGCAGAGAGAAACTTCATCAGGTAAATGATTAGACAGTGGAAGGTCTTCTGAACATTGTTTACACATGTGCATATATCTTTGACATAAACAGTAAATTACTAATTTATGCTATCCAGTATAATTTTTCGTATAGTAATATCTGATAAAAACATGTAAGCTGAAACATGTGACTTCTTTGAAGTCGTATTAACCCTTTCACTTGGCAAAATTAAGCTTTTTTTCATGGAACTACACCAGTACATAAATGGCCACAATTTTTCTATGATTATTCTGAAATAGTTTCATTGGATTTATTGAAACAGTTTATAATCAAGAATATAGTTCGCTTTAAATTCTTATAATATCTGAAAACTGTCTGGACAACTTTACTATTTAAATTATTTGTTGGTTTCGTGAAGTCTAAGGAAGTAACAAAATCTGTCTGGGTTTATTTATTTGTTGTGAAACTGGCTGAGTCTAAGAAACAGATATATACTTAGACTTAGCATCCTTTACAATACACAAAAATATTTGAGTATAGAGAGAGTTTACCTTGAAAAGTGGTTTTTGAACAGGAAGATTGCACCAGTCTCACACAGTCATATCACTTAACTTGAAAAATAGATACTGTTAATAGTATCTGACTGGTTAACCTGATATTTCTTTATTGATTTCTGATAATCAGACAGATGTGTGTGTGTCTTGTCTTGGTAGTAAAATCCTGAAATGGAAACACTCTGACCAATAGCCAGTGAAATACTAGGGTTGATTTGGTCACATTTGAGAATATTTATTATATGAGCTGCATCAATCTGAATCCTCTCAGACAGTAGATATTACAAAGAAATATGTTATATGTTCTTCAGACATAAATGCACATGAATAGCGTGCTTAACACTAACTTAATTGATCAGTCCACAAAACTGGAATTTGGTTAAAGATCAATGAAAGGTAGAATCAAATATTTCAGTGTTTATTCCTAATTTAGTTCTGTCCATGCTAATAATAAAGATATCTTCTTCGCCTCCTAGACATCTGGGCTCTCAATTAGCAGAGATGGAGAAAGTCATTGACAAGATGCTGCAGGAAGAGTTTGTTCGCTATGCAACAGCTGACCTGAATCGGCCGCTGTCTGATAGTGAGAACATTATGGAAGAGGTATGCTTTGTTCACACGCGCATTAGTTATGACCTTTGTGTACGCTATTTGTGGTTAGTCTTCGTCTGTGACTGTGGTTACTGTACTGTAGGCTGTGCGTGATCTTATTTTGTTATCTGTGTTGAAGGTACCCTAGCACTGATATACTGATACTGTGTCTTTAATTGTTGGCTGAATTAGTCAACTTGTTTCAGAATAGTGCTGGTTACTGGTGTTTTTTTACCTAATGCTACTGTAGATCATTAAGACTAAATGTTCATGATGAAATTTATGCAATTATTTCAGCCAGTAGATTCATCACATTTTAAGAAACAAAAGAGGGTAAGGTGACTTAATTTTAAGACTCAACGAATAATCAATTTCACATAGGTATGACCAATATCTGTAGATTATAAGTGTATCTGCACTCATAGTTATTTGCAGTTATGAAACATGTACACATTTTAAAATTTTGAGCATGCTTGAACATCCTAAATATTTTATATTCCTGTCAGCTAAATTTAGTTAATTAGCTTATTTTATCTTTATCCTGTCACCAAATAGTTTACATTTGATAAGATGGCTTGATATATATATATAAATATATATATATATATATATCACATATTATTTATTGATCTTGTATAAAAAATATCATGAAATAAGAAAACACCTGAATTATTCTATAAACACTGTTATCCATCAGCAAGCATGCATATTCAAACCCTTATCTGTGGATGTATATTGTTCTTCAAAATACACAGTAAGAATTATATATAATTTATGAATGGATAATCAATATCTGGACGATTAAGAAACATGCAAAATGTTATGTTTTTCACTTTATCAGATGAGGAAAATAAGTCCAGTAGTGAGCCATAGTTTTAATAAATAGAATTTCAAGCCATACCTAGGAAGATCAAATACTCGCCAGATAAATTCATGTTTGTCGTGAATACCTGTATTAGCAGAAGATCTTCATCTGTCAAAACAATATGCTTAAGTTAAATTAAACACATGTGGTCAATGAGGCTTAAATATTGAGTATAATACAAGTTATTTTGATGCTGTTAAAATGTTTGAGGGGTGAATCATATTTGTGCCTTTAAAGTACAAAGAGATATCATTACAAGAAATCACCATGCATGATCGTAAATTATGTAACAGAATTTTTTTTCCAATTTGTTCTAACTGCACACTTATGCAAAAAGGGGGAAAATAGCACAATTAACATACTTTTTCATGGTTTTTAATTTAAAATGGTAATAGGAATACACTATTGTTCTAAATTATTAGTTACTATTTGCTCAAGAGAGGTAGCCAGTATTACTACTGTATAAGATAATATCATTCCGAATGATGTTCTACGGTAGTTTTATCATATTAATGATCATAACTTCAATCATTGGTATGTGTGACACCTTTTGTAAAGTATACCAATTTGCCCGGTTCACTGTAAACCTCGGCTATTACCAACCGTTAGTGTTCAGTGAACCATTGATAGATAGGCTTCACACAGTTCCAGGAAACACACAGTGTGATACAGCAAGTGGTAGGCATCATATTATTTAGAAGTAACTAATAAATTTGACATTGATTGAAAAACCAACCACTTGAAAAGATAGTGTCAAATTTCTGGGAATAATTAATAAACGATAAAACGGTGACATGAAATTCAAATGAGATAGGGTTAGATTTATATAAGTGGGCATGCACTGATCTGAAAAGATAATACTAAGTTAATTAGAAACAAATTATCTTTAGACTTATCTATTAACTACTGATACGGTCAGATAACTGATGCCTGGCCACAAGTATCACACTGGGTCTCTGGTCCGGGAAGTGCTATATAAGCCAGTAGTGATGGACTCATCAGCATTGAAAACCATTGAATGAAGCAGTTACTAAATGAAGCAGTGCCTTTCACAGCTCGATACTGATGCATGTTACTAGATGGACTTATTGTTTAGTGGAAATAAACTCAGCTAGACGTAGCAGCTAAATACGTCTTCTAAATTATGTTTTCTCTGTGTGAAGGAATGTGCAAATGAAGTAGTAGAATTGCTGCCATCCGAAATATCGCTATGGGCGGCGGGGCCCAAAATTCTATACTCTGTGTTTTGAGCAATTGTTTTGCTGCGTATTGAGCAGGTTATAAAAATATACAAAAACACTGAATGTGTATTATAACTAATGTTCCATATCAGTTGACCCAGTGTTGTTGCTATCAATCTAGGGTTAAGTAAGCAAAGATGAAAATAGGACTTTCTGTGAAATGATACAACACTTTATACAATTTTTTAAAAGATATGTTTGAATGGGATGGTATGTGTTGTGTGTAATACAATATCATACATTACTCTCTTCTGAATATGTACTACCGATATGTCTGGTATTTGTTTTCTTCTATTTGTTATTATTTGACATGATATTGCATTTTCAGCCATTGACCAGTGAATGTGATGTTTTTGGTGTTCCATATGAGTTGAATGATAATCAGGTATTGGAATTATTGCGTTCGATTCTGCATGTGCTTCTGTTTTTATTAAATTCTGGTTTTGGAATGTTGCTAATAATGGAATAATGCATGAATAAGTTATGGTTAACCATTCACTAACAAAACTTTTCTCTGTGTATCTGTGTTGTGTGTGGGCGTGTTATATATATATATATATATATATATATATATATATTAAGCATAAAATATACATACAAATAATTGGCTGTATGGATGTTTCATATTTATTGCCTTTGTTAGGATCTTTACTGCATTATAATTTCTTTATCTTGTTGTTTATAAGATAATACACATGGGAGATGAAAATCATACTGTAAAATACAAGAAAACATGGGATATCATTTTATTACAAAAATATTCAGTGAAGTGAAATGAGAAAGGTGAATACACTTACAATTGATCCTTATTAATTTGAGTGACTAAGTGAGTCATCAATATATATATATATATATATATTAATAAGTTAGTGATTGAGGTAAATATGTGTTGTATCAACCAGATTCTTATGACATACAATTTGTGAGAATATAATTTGTGAAATTCTGTGGCTGTCCTGTACAAGTATAAACCAGTAGTGTATACCATTACTGGTCAGTTGTGTACAATTTGTTACTGGTGAGGATTCACATTTACATTATTAGTTAACATAACTGGTGTTATCTTGAATATAATCTGCGGTTTCGCATACATGTGATTTTTTTGTTTAACTATGAGTGTTATGCGTGTTATACTATTTTGTTTGTAATATATGCACTACATACCTACATGTATATGGTATTGTATTATTTTTGTTTTTAAATTTATTATTTTAAATTGGTTTTCCAACTTGATTGTTTCACCACGTAATGAAGGAGTGCCAGCATTTTTTATTTTTTAAAGACAGATTCCAAGGTTTACAAACATACATCAGGTTATAATCTGACATAAGCTGGCAGTGTGGGGAATAACAACAACAAATAAATTATCATTTTTGATAACAGAACAAACTGAACAGATATATTCATTTATTATATAAACACTTAATTAAGTAAAATGCATTTTATATGACAGTTAATTTTTCAAATATTGCTAATTAAATAGTGAAGGTGAGCCTTTTTCTTGGTTTCTTTATAGTCTTCTGTCAATGTCTGAAGTATTAGCCAATTGGATTCTCTGACTAATTATCATGCGTGCTTACCCATCTGAATATATATTCAAATGCTTTCCATTTTTTGTTTGAGGATAATTGCATGTTCTTACTATATCTTTTTGAGTGAGATTATAAATTGTTGGAAGACGGATTTGATTGACCATTTAAGGTATTTTATTTAGTTTATGAAGTTTAAAATTTGAGCTCTTTTGTACTTAGGGGCATTAATTTTATCAGTAAATTTAGTATATGTTTATATCAATTTCAATAATATCTTTATTCAGCTCGTTCTCTTCTCATTCATAAAATGACAAATAAATAGGTGATCTTACATATTTCAACTAAAAGGCTCGATGCTTTCAAGTGAATGTATAATTACGCTTGCTCGGTGCAGAAATATGCCATAACATATCAGCTTGCCTTCTGCAGTTTATGTAACAGTTTGGCTGAAACAGTAGATCTGTTTTCTACGGCTGGCTGCTTGTATATCTGAATATTGCATCACTATCCTCTATTGAGTTAATTAATGTGTTACTTGACAAGGTATCCATTAACCTTCTATTGGTTAGCATACATGTGTGTTAGGTATTTTTTGGTAAGAGTTTGAGTTCAAGGTTTTGCCTTCATGATCCTGAAATCACTCCCACTAACTCTATATTACTCTCTATCTTATTCTCTCTTTCATTCTCTCTCTCTTCTCCCATTCTTTCATTCTCTTTCCATCTCTCTCTCTCCATTTCTCTCTCTCTTTCTCTCTCCATTTCTATCTCTCTCTCTCTCCTCCCCCCCCCTCACATCCTGGACCAGAAAACCATGGTTTTCTATACATATCTGTTTATGCTCATATTTACAGAATGTGAAATAAATATTACTGATGCTGCTTGTTCTTATTGTAATGTGTTCATTTTGAATTTATATTTAACTTTTAGGAGAAGCTTGTTGCAATAATACTAGGCATGCTAAGGCAGCATAAATACAACTTCGTTGATGTCTACAGAGAAGAGGCATGCATAGCTGTGAAAGCCGTAATTAAGCAGGTAAAACTCTTCACAGCGTGATGCTTGAAACATTTCTTCCTAAATATGTTTCATCATGATGATACATCCACTGGGAAGCTGCTTTGATTGGTTAGAAAACATAGCTATCTGTTAATATTATTATGAAATTGAACAGTTTATAATATAACAGATAATCAACAAGGTACTAATTAATTCATGGTGATTAAAATAATAATAATGCAATATTGATGTTGAAATGTACGCTACTCTCTAGATATACATGCTTTACATCATCAGAGTACCATGTTTCTTATCATGTAATTAGCTCTATCATTATAATAAAAACATATAGCTTCATTAATCAGAAATCATGTGTAATACCATTTGAGCAAGTTTGCAATAAAACACATATCATCACTGATATCATAATATTTTGGCTTCAGTTTTAAATCTGACCCCATGTTGAACTTCAAGTCCCATAATATTCTGTAGAATGTTATGAAGTAAAGAATCACATTATAGAAAATAATTTACTCTGAGGTCCTTTGAAATACCTCTTTAAAACTTTTGTTTTTAAGTAATGTGATGGTGCAAAAAGCTATGAATATTCTACCTAACTTAATTTGTCTCCACCTCTGAGTCACCGGGCCACTTTCATGTTTAATCTACAGATTGTAAGACTCTTACGATATTTCTATCTAGAGATCACCTGGTTAATTTCTTCTGTTATTTTTTTATTAAATAGACAAGTGCTAATGTGTAGTATTTCATGCTGTGTTTTGTTTTTTAATTGATAGACTGTGATAGAAAAGGTTGCTGGGGCTGAAGATGTGGATACAGAAGTTGGAAGGTTAGTGTACAATAATGAACACACACACACACACATTAAGAGAGTTTTTTATTGAAGAAGTATTTTTATGTAATTATCCATTGGTGATGTGTGTATTTGACTGTTCAGCCATACAACTGTTTGCTGTTATTATAATAGCCTCACTGACCAAATGCGAATGTTGAACTACCAGCAGTGGATGGCCATGTTAAATACTGTCTTCTCAAATTTACTGGAATTTCTGCAAAGAGTTAAGGCAAGTACTGATAATGTTTCTAAGTTATGTCTTGATAAAACCTGTCTGGTTTCAGCTCACATACTCTCATTTAGTCAATATCATTCTGAACTTGCTTAAAATTACAAGTAATTACAATATTCAAATGTATATTAACTATGTGTATATGTGTGGTGATGTTGATTGGGGTTTTATGGCCACTTTTGTGCACATGGCAGGCTAAATGGGCCGGCGTATGTGTGTGTGTGGACAATTTAATTTTTCTCATGTTTTATTAATTTAATTTACAGTGACCATACATATTCAGTTACAATTTTTTATTCAGCTATACAGTCTTAATCCTAGTATCACAATGACAAGTTAAATTAATTTTGATTCTAATAAGTATAATATATAATTGTAGTTGTAAATTTAATATATTTTGATAAAATTTAAACTTAAAAAACAAAATAAGCATATTTGTGACTATGAATCTTAAATGTATGTCTGTAAGTCTAATTGACTATTATAGTATGTTTTTAATTGTGTTTTATATATATATATATATATATATATATATATATACACAGAGTGTGTCTTGTGTGATGAATGAAGTATTGCGCATAGCAGCTGGTCAGCTGCCACTTGATTCTGGTGGAGAATCTGAAGAGTTATTTGAACAGACCAATGATGGACGAACATTTAATAGAAGTTTGTCAGAAACAAGTTCTATCAGGATGTCCGTGTATGTATACTAGTTTATAAACAGTTGTTTCTAGCAAGACAATACAGGGATAATTCCTCGGATAACGTTTTTGTACAATCTGATGGTTCTTGAACGTCAAATGTTTGTCTGAATAATTCCTTAGAAATAAAATGAATATATAATTGCGATATTAGGTAATAATAGTTGGACTGTTACAATATTCCAAGCCCATTTTCAGTACATGTATACTATAACCCGGTTTAATTTTATTTTTAACCCCAAAATATGCTCATCTACCTCCTGTTATTCAGCCACCACCAATGCTTGTGCAATACTAATACATACATTGCCATAAATACCCCCGCTATTACAGGCACACACTGACTGTGAAATGACTCTGGTAATCTTTGAATTGATTAGCAAGCTGTCCAGGTCATTAGGTGGTGATCATGATAGTGTTGATAGTATGATCAGTGATATATTAAATAAAGTGATAGTTGGGGTTAACAAAAGTTCAAAAGCCACATGTAATTAACCATCCACAAGGCTGACTGTTGAGTATGCCCCATTCTAATGCCACCCCACTACAATGCAAACTTTCTACCAGATCCCAAAATTTGGCATAAAAGAGAAATTAGACTGTAAATTATATATATATATATATATATATATATATATAACATCCCACCCCACATAATTGGTCAAGTATGCATTTATACAGCTAACAATCCATCTCCAGTTTGAACAGGTCAAAAGGAACCTGCTATAATAGCAGTAGGTAGTTAGTGTATATGAGAAAAACTAAGTCAGTCACACAGTGAGCTCCAGTGACCTAGCACTTGGTGCCAATGGTCACAGGTTCGAACCCTGCAAGAGGTCAAAACTTTTCCAGAGATTAATTTCTCGGCTCACAACATCGTGGATGGCTGACCACGTTAAATGGTGTTGTCCTCTCCACTGAATTATTTAAAATAAAGGGGGACGTTAAAAACCCCTGAGGACATCAAACACTCTGGCAGTGACCACCCTCAGGGTATTTCGGCTCCATCTTTCCGTACTGTTCCCCTGTGAGTGGTGGGGGAGGAGGTTTCTCAACCATTCCAACATAGAGGCTGTGCCAAATAAGCGACAGCCTGGGGATTCTCCCCGAACAACAAAACAAACAAGTCGGCCTTCTTTCATTGCTGATACATGCTGCAGGACATTTTGTTGCTATTGGATATTAGTAGATGTTATGTTTTATTCAAGACATTTATTGTATTCTAACCAGGGTTGGGGTGATTATAAAACCAAGGTAATTGATTATGATTACTTGAGAATACTCTGATTAAGATTACTTTCATTCTAAATGTAATCGATTATGATTGCATTGCGAACTTTTAGCCATGCCGGAATCAACATTAGGTCTAGCACATATTATAATCATGTGAGTGGTGGGGGAGGATGTTTCTCAACCACTCCAACATAGAGGCTGTGCCGAATAAGCGACAGCCTGGGGATTCTCCCCCGAACAACAAAACAAACAATGGCTAAATCAGTTCTATTGTTATCTTTTGCATTACGTACCAAACCATATCTCTGGCATGGTATAACATGGCAAATAATTCAACACTGTGTAATCATGAAAGTAATCACTGATTACAATTACATTTGCAATGTAATCGATTATAATTACATTACATCTGGATTACAATTACTTGAGATCATGTAATCGATTACAATTGATTACGATTACCACAACCCTGATTCTAACTGATTGAGGGTACTCTTATGTTTTGAATAGACATTATTTTATATCAACTATTGCTACTGATAACCATGGCTGCTGCCAAACTTGCGGTTAGCTAACTGAATAGTCACTATAGGATACTACAGGATTTTAATTTTAAAATGTGAATAAGTTACAATGGAAAAGTTGAGTTTCTTTTTTCAATAAATTATCTTAATAACAGGAAGTTTGTCTGTTTCGGGGTTGGAATCCATCCTTCTCGGTTGGGTTGGGTGTGGGTTATAGTCTTGTGGGTTGGGTTAGGTGCGGGTTCAGTATAATTTTAGTATGGGTTCGGGTTGAGATTTATGGGTTTGGGTTGGGTGTGGGTTGAGTAGTTGCGGGTTGGGTCGGGTATGGGTTCAGCTTTCCAACGAGTGCGGGGCTCTAATGTATACAGGGTTGTTTTAAAAAAAAATTATCATGATGTTGGCTTACTTAATGTTTGTTTATGGTTACTTTGTGTTGTAGGGACATTTTATCTCGGGTTTTATTCATTTATTAAATGTTTCATGACAAATTATCTGCTTATTAGGGAAGTTGCTGACACATAAACTGATCTTCATTTTATATTGGACATGGTCATTCAAAATGTTAGCAATTGATTGGCATGATGTTTTCTCACTCGGTCTGTAAAATGACATCATCATCATCTTTGATGTTTTTCGATGTTGTATTTTCCAGGAGTAGCGAAGTGGAATTTATGATCTCACAGTTAGATTTTGTCAAAGTCAGCACAAGTTTACGTGATATGTTATGTCACATCTCAGATCAAGCTCATGACAGATGTGTTAAAATCTTAACAATGAGGTCAAAAGTAAGTCTGATTTTTAGTTTAAGTTTCCCACTGATGATTTGTGATGTTGGGAAATTATGACGGTGATTTTATTCAGCGAAATTCCATTTAAGTCTAATCTGGACTCTCTTTGCCCTCAATTTTATATGAGTCACTGTGACTATCTACTGTCTGGTTTTTGAATTACAGGATGGGTTTTTAGAAAAATTGACTTCAGCGGAGTTTGTAATATTGTCAAGGGCAATTGAACAATTTGTTACGAGCTGTGAGGCCATCTGTGGGAAGAAAAGCACATCCTTGCGAACTAGCTTTCAGAGTCAGGTATTTAACGTATATTCACATTGACAACATTTTTAAGCATGAACCTCTTGATAATGATAGTTTATAATCTACAACCTTCTGGATCACTTCAGACAAATCATTTTTAACACATCTATAACTAGGTCAGTGTATTGATGTAATGTATTGATATTTCAAGTTAAAATATTAATTCTAATAAATACAGACACCGATCCATTTATTTTTATCACACATCTTCATTGTCCATATCTCAGAAGTCATGTAAAATATTTATGGACAGAGAAATCTGATTGATTTTATGGTACATAATTTGAAAAATAGTGTGCAGCCCATATTTTGTAGATGTTACTACCGTAGGTCCCGGCCATTAAGCCGAGGTTGTATTTTAGCCCTAAAATATCATGATTTATGGTGGGCCCATCAATTAAGCCCACCTAAAAATCTGAACTTTTTCCTGTAGTATTTTTAGGTGATGAATGCAGGAAATAGCAAAAAAAAACCAACATCATTGTACATCACCACTGAGTCCAACAACGTTTATCCATAATTACAAAAATCAGATAATTCTACATATATCAATTGATTTTTATCATAAAGCCATTAATCATTGTCATCAACTTGTTTCACTTCTATTTTCATTCCATGACTGCATGAGTTTAGATCAAAATAACGATCGATGTTCGTTTGCATATACTAAGCTACAGACTAGATCTAAAGTCTAGACACTGCTAACATCCTGAAAATTTTCTCCTGATTACTGAATTTCTTGACACTGAAATAGCACCGGCATTTAAGTCAACCTAAAAAAATAAGGGTAATAATATTGATTCAAAGTATTGGCATAATGGCTGGGGCCTATGGTATTTAAAATCAGATAGGCAACATATGTTTCACCATCATAACAGAGTGATGATTACCTGATTTATAAACATGTTTATTCAGTTGAAAGTTGAAATAATATTACCTTATTATAGTAAAAAGTTTTAAATGAATATTTTTATCTTGCTAATAGAATAATTGTTAATAAATTACAATTAATTTTAGTTTGGCCAACCATCAAAGTCGATAATACTACACAATTAGTCATAATTTCACAATGATAATTCACCAAAGAAACTCATTTTCATTCTAATGATAATAGCCGTATTTGAGTTTATTACCCTTCCTTCTCTTTTCAGGCTAGTAGATTTGTTAACAGATTCCACGAAGAGAGAAAAACTAAACTCAGGTGAGACAGCACTAAGATGTTATTGTTAATGTATAATTTTCAATATTTGTATTTAATATCTAATTACCATTTTCTAAATGATAGCAGTTGTCTACTTTATTTCACCTGTAGTAGATTATGTTTTCTTTTAGCTGTTAAACCAACAATCAAATTGTATTTGGATTTTAAAATACGTGTCTAAATGTGTAAGGCTGTTTTTTGTTGTTGTTGTAATATTGGACACCTTTTAGAATTATGATATTATTCTTATTGTAGTTTAATATTAGACAATGAGAGGTGGAAGCAGGCAGATGTACCAGCTGAATTTCAAGATCTTATTGATTACATTGATCGATCAGGTAGGCTTCATGTACGCTGTGGTCTTTGACTGAGTAAATGTTGTGCGTATATTTATCTCTGCCTGTTTGTTTGGAAGCAAAGTCTTAAATAATACTCAGCTGTTAGTATTTATGTTTAAATATGTTTACTATGTAGACCTCTATAATCTTTATTTTTGGCCGCAATAAAATAATTATATTTATGATTGGATCAAATCAAAGAGTAAATAAATTAATTCATATTAATCATCTTTGAAGATGTTTCATCATTATCTTTGACTCAAGTGTGTTGGGCAGTGCACTGATGAAAAGATCATGTTTTAGAATTCACCAGGACTTGTAAAAGCTAAATTTACTAAATGTACAAATCTAATGCTGATGAATCAATGCAATTTATTTTCACATGTTAGTGGCTTTGTTGTTCGGCACAGCCTCTATGTTGGAGTGGTTGAGAAACATCCTCCCACACCACTCACAGGGGAGCAGTACGGAATGATCGAGCCCAAATACCCTGAGGGTGGTCACTGCCAGAGTGTTTTACGTCCTCAGGGTTTTTTTAACGTCCCCTTTATTTTAAATAATTCAGTGGAGACAGCAGTGCCATTTAACGTGGTCAGCCACCCATGATATTGTGAGCTGAGAAATTAATCTCTGGAAAAGTTTGACCTCGTTACGGGGTTCGAACCTGTGACCGTTGACACCAAATGCCGGGTGCTTAACCACTAGGCCACCGGAGTGTGTTAGTCTAAATTGGGGTGCTGTTAGCTAAAACAAAATATTGATTTAATCAAAAAATTACTTTTATCAATATGCACATTTTTGTCAAGTTTCAAAATCTGGAAGGTTTTGTTTTTGAAGAAAACAGATTGTGGACAGAAATGTAATAATCATAAGTTGTTCTTTGCTAATTGTTAATCTACACTTGATCTTCTGCAGTACAAAATAATATATTTAAATGTTTTCTTATATTTTGGATAATGTCAGATAAACAACTTACATAAATATTCAGTAATAAATCATCTAATTTTTTGTTTAGGTAAACTGAATATTCCTGATAGGAAAATTAGTCATGGTGAGTAACATTTATAGAAATGTATAAATTTTTGTTTATTATATTTAATACCATATTAACAGTATATGTTTGCAGACTAACTAAATTTTATTTGTTCCCTCGTTTTGTTTAAATTACATTTCAGAATAATAGTATTTTGTTATATTTGTAGATAAAAAGCCTCAGGAATTTTTGATTATTGAAGGTCAAGCTTATGCAGTAGTTGGGTAAGTCAGAGAAACTTCATGACAATACAATGCATATAATTTGGCTTGTGTAATTATTTGAATTTATTGTACCTTATCAAATGAACCTGTAATCAGCCATGCTTATTAGTTGAGATCATAAGAAAATAATATAATGTTGATGATGAACCCATAATATCTCAAGGGATATCAAAATAATTGAATGCATTTCAATAATAGTTTAATTTGTTGAGCTAGTACAATGTTGAAACAAATGTGCGTGATATCAGGTAGAAGACATAATCCGCAATTCAAAGAAAGCTCTTGTTAATTAGGAAGTTCCTCAGCATGTTGTAAGTGTCCACGTAAAATATCCCTTCACCTAACAATGATGTAGACACGTTGTCATGGTGGCTTAACGATAACGTGGTGGGCTAGAAATTGGAAGGTTTTCAGTTCTAATCCACCAGTTAGCTATTAGTATTTCACCTGCTCACCGGTTCACTGAACCATAAATAATCAAATTTCTAGAATTAGATCAGATAGGTTCTTGTGAGTTATGTTCCATTATCTGATAGTTAGAAATGGTATACTCTCCTAGTTGGATTGGAAAGCAGCAATATTTACCTGAATTCTTGTTTTCATTCAATACTCAGCTGTGCAATTTAAGACAGCTGTCAAGCCACTTAGGTCTACTTTTTATTATTATTCCATATACAAGTGATAATATATTGATAAATCATTCCCATTTCAGGACTGTTCTTATGTTGTTGAAGATGGTAGTAGAATATTGTCACTGTGTTGAAGATATACCAACGGCTACACCTGATATTCTTTCACGTCTGGTTGAACTGTTAAAGGTGTGTTGTATTGAACACGATTTCACTGTACGATGCCGAAAATAAAAGTCCGTAATTTTAGCTTCTCTGAGTAAAGATTATTATTTTGTTGTATTGTTCAAACTACAAAAAGTGTACATCCGATTAGTAAAATAATTATATAGGATATATTTATGTATCTATATGATGCAGTACTGTACACTGCACATATAAAATGTGTCTACTTGACTCCCAGTTATTCGATCTGAAGATATTAAATATTGTTGATGATTGATATTTATTTATTACTTGCTCATCTTTATCTCTATGCAATTTGTATCTTAGTATCAAAAGACACCCTAAATTTGGATCGTGTTGTACTAAAAGCTAATCTATAATTAAGATCGCAAATTATACTGTCATATGTGACCTTAATGTTCATGTTTTACCCAACACATTCAAGTAAGATACCGATTAATGAAACCGGTTTAAATATTAATATCTGTTAAAACACGAACAATTTTCATCTTTATTTGATCGTAGACATTACATTTTAAAATGTCTACCATAATATTTTACTGGGTTGATCCATTATTCCTTGATTTCATGATAAATAAAAGTCAGTGTGTTTATATTTGAAGCTTGTCATCATATTTTGTTTTTATTTCTCTCAGCTGTCCCTTGAAGGCTGTTGTCATTCTTCCCTACTTTGTATATTTTCAGTTGTTTAATTCGAGGACGTGTCAGTTAATATTAGGAGCTGGAGCTTTACAGTTGGTAGGACTGAAGACGATCACAACAAAGAACTTGGCTCTTGCCTCTCGTTGTCTTCAAGTGGTCGTCCACTATCTGCCACGTGTACGACGCCACTTCGTAGAACATCTCCACACCAAAAATAGTACAATGGTGAAACATTTTGACAGCGTGCAGAAAGATTATAATGATCATATCATGGAACTGGCAAATAAATTGGTGTTCATCATGCATAATATGTTGGAGCTGAGTCTTACTAAGGTAGGGGAGTTGTTGTGTTGTCTTTTCAACAGCAGTTGTCATTCAGTGTTAATAATTCCAATGCAATTAATATTGACATGTTTATTGTAAAAACACTGCCTAATTGAAAATACGAAGCAAAATGTTATTTTAATAAAGTTTAGAATTACAGTAGTGATCAGCAAATATAATTGTATTCCCTGGATCAATCCACTGGTAACATATTAGTGCAAGTTCATGTGATTCTTTTCTCAAAACCAAAATACAGATGTTACCATTTTTCTTGTTGTATTTTCTTCACCTAAAGAGATGACCCATAAATGAAAATGTCATTTATTCAATACATTTTTTAATCTTGTGGTGGAAAAGATAAAATTTCATTCCTTTTCTCAGCCTATGGACTATCCCAGCTGTAATTTCCTGTATGTCATAAAAGATGACAAGAAGATGACACTAAATGACCTAATTTGTTTATGCCAGTCACTCATTAAATCCTACTCACTCATCTATATATAATAGATATTACATAGGTTTGTAATGAGTCCTGTGTGGGTGTTTTAACATGGAATATGTATCATCATGCATCAGGAAGATATAATTATACATTTTCAAAAAAAAAACACCTGTATGCTTTATATTTAAGTTGTTTATAGAATAAAAAGAAAAATGGATTTAATAACACAAACAATTGCATGTTAAGTATATTAATTATATATTTATCTATAAATCAGGTTATTATATTTAACCAATTAAATAAAGAACACACACACATATATATATATATATATATATATATGTAAGTGGCCAGTTCTGTTCACATTTCCCTATAGCCTGTTCTTTCTGTGGCTAGATCATGTGATATCTTATTGACCTTAACTCAATTTATTTACCATATTTATCTCAACACTATTTTCATTTGCCGTAATCTTGATAATCGTTTGTATGCTTTAGTTATTTCTGTTGTTTTTGTTGTTATAATTTATTATTACTTAGCAAGTAAAAAATCTCATTACTTATCTTTATGCTAATCAGTGGGAAGTCAAAGCTCCAATGCCTTCATGTAGTTTCCGCAACATCTCGAAGCAGATGACCAAATTGTACGAAGCAATTGCAGATCTTCTGCCTAGAGACCAGATTCAGGTATGTTTATTCTTATGTATTGTCATAACTCGATAACATTGTACGGTTTAATTCACTAAACGTTTCATGCAGTTAGCCAAAATTGAGTGTTCGTTCTTGTCTGTTTGCTATTTAGGAGATATTTTGACAATTTTAATCTCTATAGGTTATAATTTTATTTTAGGACATTTTTCGTCAAATTCATTCACATTTCCTTGTTCTGATGAGATGTCAGTTGATGAGACTAGGAGTAATGAATGATGGTGGCCCACAACATGCGTAAGTTCGTTGGAACATGTGTGTTCCAGTCAGCCGCCATGTTACTTTTTCTTGTAAATCTGTCATTTTATCCTTGAATGTAGTGTATCTCTAGTGGTAAAACTACTGTGACTTTTTTGCTCTTTCAGTTTGGTTATGGCCGATATAAATCATTACACAACCAGCTGGAGAGGTATTGATGCACTAAGTGACATCGAGCTGAAAATGGATGATATTTGGGATAAAAGATGAAGCTGATGCTGGATTGATGGACAAGGGAATATCAACATGTTTTAGTAATTCTTCAAGGGACATTTACCAGTCAGTTTAAGTGTTATTTGTTGATACATCCACGGACGTGTTTGCTAAGTAACATAGTTATTGTTAAGTTATTTATCTCACTGAATTTATTGGAGTTTGTGATCCTGTGTATATATATATAAAATCCAATATTTGGTGTGTTGTGATAATACTCTGCTAGGTTCATCATTTCACTTATGTTAAATGAAGTATTTTTATATAAATGTCTCACTTGGTGCTCATTGTGTTGTTAAGGTGCGTATGTGTGTGCAATCAGTTGTGGGTCGAGTTGAAACGTTACATCCTGAGATTTAATGCAGCTCGTTATAACGTCGTCACCCGTGATGTCCCAACAATACAGATTGTCCGTAACTAAATAATTCAGTTGCAAGTTCAACACATTCTGGCCAAGCCTTTGACTAGAATTTTGCTCACAAAACCTGGTTCCTGCTTACACCAGGGCACACTATTTAATAGTTCATAGAGAATTCCTGTGTTTAGATTGGGGTCATGAAGACAGAAGTTCTCTTTGTTACATATCTTCCACATTAATATATGTATATCAATTTTAGGTCCTGTATGACGATCAAAATGTTATTAATAAATGAGAGGGATTCTACTAAATGGAATTATTGAAGTGAGGTTCAGATAATTTTTGCCTGAAACTGACTATAATAAATAGTAAATTCTAAACACTCAGCATTTATTCTGAACCATCTAAGTGAATTTATGATAGAATAATGCACATGAGTGTAATTTTGTGAATGATGTGTATTGATATGCATTTATTAATATGTTAATAAGGCATTTTATTTTATACCTGTCTGTCATTCTTCCCAAAGATCAAGAAACTGTTTTATTTATTATGTATATATATATATATATATATATATATATAAAATCAAATAGATTTCTTAACCTTTCCAAGATAATACTACATGTATGTGATTTAAACCACTGTTATACTGCTGTCAACTTACGAGCAGCAGTCTTTTGGAAGATACAATTTTTATCGATGGTCAGAAGATAATATTTGTCAGTTTACTATGATGATAAAACTGTGCTAAATGTTTTACCGTAAATATAGTCATGCTGATATTATTTGTAATATTTGTGTGTGCATGTGTGTATATGTGTGTGTGTATGTGTGTGTGTGTGTTCCCACTGATACATGAGTATTAATAATTTACATCTTTCCATAAAGTGTTCATTCAGACATGTGGAGTTTTTGAGATAACCAAGATTTATATAGTCATAATTATGTCTTATACTGCATGTCTCATCATTATTTTATTACTTGCCAAGAGGTACAACCATTTAGAGATAATTAACCTTGGCCTTTGTATGTGATAAATGTCCACAGAGATTTGTTCTGATAACAAATCCATCGGATTTTTGTAGCTTAACATTTTTTATGTCTGAAGCTGCTAATCTTCTTATAGCATCATTTAATAAAAGCAGTTGCTCTGTATATAAAAGGTCAGTACATAATGGGTTTTACTGGTTTGTGGTAAACAAAATAACCTACTAAAACAAATGCACATACACACACACACATACACACAGAGACTTCTCTGCACATGTTTGTGTTAAAATTGTGCCATTTTTAAATATGGTGGTATAAGGTGTATTTTGTGATATGTTCTATTTGCTGGTAACATTATTGGTCTGAAAATAGGTAATAAATCCAAGGTGTGTGAGAACTGAAGAATATGGCTTAGCTGTTGTCATTAAAATATATTGTGACACACTGATTGTCGATTATATGTATTTTAAAACAAAAGGAATCTTTGTTCTAGGTAATTCAAAAATAATATATCTGATTACACATTGTTCATTGACCTAATATATGATTAATAAAAATACAAAATTATATTTAATGTTACATTTATGATAGAAATGTAAATATTGTTGAAAGAATTTATTTTAAATTCTGATTTAAAAAAATTCCTAAATCCATTACTATTCCGTTATGTGTATTAAATTTTACTTAATAATTCAAAGATTAGATCACTGTTTATCATTGTCATGTTATATTTGTTGTTCTTCGTATGTTTTGTAGTTCTCAGTATTTGACCAATTCTGCTTTGATAAGGAATTGATTACACTTAACTGGTTCATTGTAATTGTTATGTCACCACTGTCATCGTGTATGTGTGAGTATCATGTTTATTTGTAACTCACCGTGTCGTGCCGAAGGATGTGGTCACTTCAGAAAAAACTGTGATGTGAGAATGAGACATGTGTTTCAAATTTGTAATTAAACTCTGATACTGAAGATGTTATTCAGAATCTCTTTCTCTTAGCTTTCCATTATTACCACATCTTAACGTTCTCACAGCGCAGTGTTCCAACGGTCAGTTTTCAATTGATTTTTCGCTCAAAGGAGCTCATTTTGGGGAACAGAAATATGCTTTTCTGCCATGAAGCGTGTGTCACCGATGTGTGTCAGCATCCCACACTCAAAGTGAGATGCAATACGCTCTTTGATGTACTCAGAAAATGGCAACTGAACGGTTTGTTGCTATCTACCCAAAATTGTAGTTGTTAGTAGCCCCAACGCTGGATTCACCCAGGACATATGTCCGAAGGACGTCTTCCTAGGGAAACAAATCTACCACAGGTACAGGCATGGGTGGGAATCGAACCCACAACCCGTAGGTGGTGTGTATGTAGGAGGCCTTCAGGGGGACAGGTGTGTGTGCATTTTCCTAACGTTTAAATGCGTCGCCAGCTGATAATGATGTTTCACATTCTGGCACTGCGCCCCCCCCCCAAAAAAAAAGACATATGAGGAAAAAGACGTAGGATCAAAACTATGTGCAAGGGTGGGCTGAACCGATATCATAACAAACTGTTGGAACATTGGGCTGTCGGAACATTGTTTAGTTGGAACATTGGGCTGTCGGAACATTGTTTAATTGGAACATTGTGTTGTCGGAACAGTGACATCATACCATTATTATTTTTTATATAGTCTACTACGGGGTTACTCAGCCTTCAGGCAGTCATCATCTACTAACCAGTTCTATATTCAGCCCGTCGACTTGTCTATAATCTGTAAATTCCCATAAACTAGGTCATGTCGATTTTTAACTGAACCATGAACTAGTCCGTTATGACGAAAACTGCTAAGGTAATTTTTTTCTTTAAATCTAGCGCTAAACCAGGAGTCAACGAACGTTCCTTGTGGCCACTGTTCAGTTTTTTACTTCATTTTCTGTGGCACATTGTAGCCTACTGGTAGCGCGGTTGGCCGCCAACGTCTAGTACCTGTGTTCAAATCGCGGCGTTTCACTATTCTTCATAAGACGTCGCCCGTTTAGCATACATAATACGCGCACAAAACGTGGTCGAAAAACAACAACGTTTTTGACATCATTTAGGCCTATTTACTGTTCCAATTTGGTGTTGCCCGAGTCCAATTTACGTTCTAAGCCGAGTGCGCTCTTACGTATATCGAACTAAATCTATTTAGACCAAATACGTATCGTCCCAATTGATGCCAGTAACTTGAAATCTTCGTTCAAGACTGTGTAGCAGCTCTAAACCACCTATATATATATATATATATATATATATATATAGTTATCCCTCCAACATACTTTACCATATATTATTTCCATGTATAAGTTTGAAATCCAAACAAATCGCTCTCATCTTTGTTGATTTAATTCCGGTCTAATACCAGTTAGAAATGAATTTGCATAATGGCACAATTTAATCAGCACACACACACACCATTACTCTATCCATTTAGAAGCGTGAATATAAACAGTGCGAGATCTGGTGAGCAGATTGAACATCATCAAATTAGTTTAGTCGTAAGCCTCCCGTCTAACTTGTATAGCTCCTGAACGAAACATGATTCGTTCGTCCGGGTAAGGATTTGGCTAAAACTGAAATGTTTTGTGTACCCAAAGGATATCGGATGGCCACGTATCCCAAATATATACGTAGAGGACGCGTCTATCCCAGCTGACGGGCGTGTAATCCATTTCTAGGAAAAACTTTATCATCGACTCCACCAACATTCTGTTTCGGCTGGTCATCGGCAGCCAATAAAAGCCCTTCATCGCTTCCCACTCCATCAGCACGACCGGAATGAATGCGTTCTGAAACAGTATGTCGGCGTTGGAGAACGCCCGATGTTCAAAACCGTTCAGGTCGACCCTGAGCAGCGCCTTTTTAAACTGCCAGATTGCCGACAGGTCGTTCAGCAGAATGGTGTCGGTCACCTCTCCGCTCAGGATGTCCGACCCTTTCGCCGACGAATCGTTCAACTGTCTGACCTCGGTCGCCATCCTATTGAAGTTGTGAATGATCACTTCCGCTCGTCCCCTAACATCGCTCACGGCGTTGTTCAGAACGGTGACGGCGGCATCGAACTGTGCCAGCTTTAGCGACCTGTCCAGGCGTTTCACGTTCTCCAGACTCGGGTCCAGAGCGAGTACACTCCGGCCCATGGCGGCGGCAGCCAGGCTATAAACGCCGATATAGCATCCGACGTCGATGAAACCGAGATTACTGTCTCTCTCCAGCCAGCGCTGGAAATCTCGAACGCGATTCTCCTGCCAGATTCCCATCTGGCGAATGGATCCGGACACCTGGCTATCTTCCTCGTCTCGATAAATGCAAATTTGAGTCTCCGGATTGATCCGGAGGACGGGACAGTCGTAGGCTACACCGTCTTCGCCCGATCGGTCGTACAAGCGGCAGTTTTGACAGTTCGGAATTTGCTGTGATTCGAAGGCTGCATTTCTGTGGATCTTCTTCCTGTCTTTACGGCGCCTTAGCCAAGTAGAGAATTGCTCCCAGTGAGTGGAATACTTCTCGGTGGCTAATTTGATCTCCTCGTCCTTAACCGACATGGCGTGCGAGTACTCCCAAGCGCATCGGTCGAGTTCGACGTAAAGTTTAACACTCTCCTGCTTTATCACCGCGTTCCTATAGAATAGGTGGGCACTCAGGTAGGCCAGACCGCCAATGACAATCATACAACACACACCCGGTAGGCGATAGCACAACAGCGAACCCCGCATTGTGAAAGTAAATCTGGATTCTTTTTCTCTTTTCACGATCCTCATCGTCTAAGCAGTTCTCCACATGTCTTGTACGCTTGCTTCACTTGTAGTTGGGAATGGTCAATCCATTCGACGACAAATATTATAATTTGCTCAGTCTTCAGTGTAAAGACGGGTTCTTGTTAGTAAGATCAAAATATCTGAAAACTGCTGGAGTTCATTGGTCCAGAACGGATATCGCCTCGATTTGCCTCTGATCGGATCTAATGTCAACTATATATGTGTGTGTGTGTGTGTGTGTATGAAAAGGAAACATAAATCGATAGCCTACTCTTGCCTTTTCACGTTTTTTACACTGAATGCAAACGTCTAAACGCCAACCATTAGCGTTATGTAAATATAACTTTTGAGTAAACAAAAACCAGCGTATTCGCTTCTTCCTAGGCAGGTTTTAGTATACTTGTTATTGGCCAAGTATATTATAATATTATCACATCGTGTGCTATATGGTTGTGTTTGGATAAATATCGATTTATGAAGGATGTCCCCTCCCGTGTAAATATTTAAATGAACAGTTCACTCTCAGACAATATGACTTAAGAGTGTAGTGCTGTTTAAATAATCAATTCATTGCCTTTGGAGGTCGCTCGGCCCATTTAGCCTACCATGTGCACAAAAGTGGCCGTAAAACGCCAATCATCACAAGAAATTTCACTACATGTATACCATTTTTTACTTTAGCCATTTAAGTAACGTACCAGGGCTATTTGGACCAGCTATAATGTAATATTCGTCAATACACTTTTGTCCCAAAATTATTTACTTGGCTGGCACGTGCTTACATTGTCGTAACTGGATCATACAAACAGCTTGTACCAAATGACGTCGGAGTTGAGGAACATCCTGTCTGCGTCTGGCTTCAAAATGGCGACCTCCACAGACGAGTTACAGTCAATTCTCAAGCGTTTTGAAGTGTATTTTTTAATTATGTGCTTGGTCGTATTCATTTTTTGATATCATTTATTAATTTGTGTGAACTTGTTAAGTAAGTATTTACTAGTAGGTGTTTTTACCCCTCCATATACTGTACATAATAGACATATATTTTACAGTATTTTTTCATGATACAATATACAGAGAGGTAACACCAATAACCCTATAGGTTGAGAACCCATGACAATAATATACATTATTTGATATAAAAGACAAGATATATAACTGATTTTGGGTTAGGTGTTACCTAAAAGTGGTGTAAGAAAAGAAAAAAAACATAATACCATTGCAAGACATATAACAGGATCATAGACACAATGATCTATTAGGGAGACAAACAATCTATCAATAAAAGGAACACGTTTGGAAGAAATAGTTTTTTTAATTGATATCTTTTATACTTTAGGGTGTATATTTTCCCATATTACGGGATCTTGGTGTAAAATTGAATTAGAAGCACTTTTTTACATGAGGTCCTTGACTTTGTCATGTATTGTGGTCGTGATTGCAATATTTAGTGTGACGTGCTCCATTAAAGGTTTTGGTAATGTTTTGTGTATACAGTCAAACATGAATTTGGCTGTTTCTAATTCGTACATTGACTTTAACGTCAATATATTACATGTTTTGAAAAGTTTGGCTGTATGAGCATTGTACTCACTTTTCTTTATATGCCGTACAACCTTTTATTCACTATAGTTTTCTTTAAATATGATTGATAAGTAGACCCAAATAAAATAATACCGTATAGTATATGAGGTTGAACTAAGGTACAGTACAATATCTTCAAATGGTGGCAAGATATAATTTGTTTGACACTGCACAGGATATAAACTGTCTTAGATATTTTGGAATTATCATGTCAATGTGCTCCTTCCATGTTAGTTTGTTGTCAATATGAATTCCCAAAACATTCACATCATCTTTTCGTTGAACCTTTTCAGTACCAATACAAACATTAAAGCCATTGCTAGCATGATCATTCCCATACAGGAAAAATATGTAATTGGTTTTGGCAATATTTAGTAACAAATTATTATCCCTGAACCCGTCACATAAGCAATCTAAACCAGGATTAGTTTTGTGATCAAATTCATCAGTTTGTTTTGAAGATGCTTACACTCTTGTGTCATCAGCAAACAATATAGCTTTAGTATCTGTAAGAGAAAGAGACAAGTCATTTGTGTAAATTATTAAAAGTAGGGGTCCCAAAACGGACCCCTGCGGTACCCCGCATGTGATACAATGATTATCAGAAAATATACCTTTATATTGTACATATTGAGTGCGATCAGATAAATTACTTTTGAACCAGTCCAATGATTATCCCCGCACCCCATAATATTCCAATTTATTAATTAATATTTTATGATCTATCGTATCAAAGGCCTTTGACAAGTCTAGATATGTCGCAATTGTGTGTTGATTATTTTCTCTGGCTTTGTTGTTATCAGCGAACCGTTCCTTTAAGACCCTTAACAAACTGAGCAAACGCAGTGTTCTTAATGGTGTTCGGTACTTCTTTGCCGATAGAGTTTCCTGGTAGTACAGTCCATCAATTCGTTTGTTCACTGATATCAATATACCTGACTATTCTGATGTGTTTTCTTTAAGAGTAGACCTGACGTCTTCATGATTCTATCATCAATGTCGCTAATGTTCCTTTTGTCAGATGGTCACTGTGTGGGTTGGTACTCAGTGGGCTGCACAAAGTACGAATTCTAACAAAGCTAAACATGTAAAGGCTTATCATAAACTAACACAATCGTGCAAACTAGGGTGTGTTTTTTAAATAATAAAAGAAAAAAATTGAAAAAAAAACATAATTTGTTTCTAACAATGCTGTTTACTTACATTTGACCGGGGTTTTTAAAATAAAAAATTAAATTAGTATTTTTAATCAATTATTTCACTAAGGCAGACTTTGACTGTGAAACCCCTTCCCCCCCACAATATTTTCCCAGGTTTGGTCCCACAGCTTCATATTTCCTGATGACCGAATCAGGTTGGCATCAAAGCATCATGACATCATGTGACGCAGTTCGTTCTGGAATATAGATTTTGTATCTTAGTATTGGTTACTTTCATTCTTCACGCGCCATTTTCACCAAGACGGTAAAGTCGTTGTCACGTGATCGGCAGCCTCTATAGGATTAAAGTCTCCCATCAAGACCTGAGAGCTATTTTAGATTTTTAATCTTTGATCTCCGCATTGAGTAATGTATATATATATATATATATATATATATATATATATATATATATATATATATATATATTATATATAATTGTATGGTTAATAAACTGTTCCTTATGATGTCTGATATTCTTTGTGTTTTGGGGGTGTGTTTTGTTGTTGTGTGTTTGTGTGTATGTATGTGTATTTGTGTGTTTATGTGTTTGCTGTTTGGTTTTAACCAAATGGGGAAAGCGAAAAATGGCCGTTATGTGTTTTGTAATAAAGATCGAACAAACGCTTTGCTGCTTAATCAGATTGTCGAAGATAATTAGACTGTAATTAATCTCAGGTTGTAATCTAACCCCGTTTATGATAGATACAACCTTCGTTATAGACCTTCTTGATTTGTTTCAGCGTCCCAGTGAAGTGGCTCGAATGTTCATAAACCAGTGTCTAAAAACAACACTTAAACGGTTTACTTAAGGGAACAGTTCACTCCAGGTATAGTTAATGAATGTTATTATATGGATTGGAGTTACTTTTATAAGCTGTATACATTAATTTAAGTCATATTATCTGAGAGCGAACTGTTCCTTTAATTACTCGTCATTTAAAGTCCTCCAGAAACGATGCCGTTGTAAGTGAAATCTGCAGACGCCTAAAACCAATACCAATGCCGCACTTTCTCGGATTGTGCAGACATTAGATATTTAATGAGCGGTCATCATTCTGTGGTACAATTGTTCGGTCGCTTGCTTTGACCAGATTTTATATAGATCCTGGTTGAAAACAGTCATCGAGAAAAATAACAACTTTACACTCTTTGTTTACACCGAAAAGTCCTTGAATTAGTTAGCCGTCGGAAACATAATTAGATATAATCCCCAAATAATCTTCAAACTCACACCCCTCCTCCCATAATAACATGAAAGACACAGGTAATTATGATGGGATTACATTCGAATCCAAATATATCCACAGCCGAATAAAACAACCATACATTCTATCATCACCACTAATTAATGCCATATATTGCATATATTCTTCTGGAATACATTACTGTGTGCCACATATAGTTTTATACGTCAATATATAGTGACTACTCACATATTAGTACTGACGGGTGGGGGGGGGTAATAAACCTCACCCATTAGTAAACTTTATGAAAGGCTACATCAAGCATTAATTTAAGGAATGTTCCTCTCTCTGATGGTACATCATGGACAACTGACACCAATGAAGGAAGCCAGATATTTCACGATAATCCTCGCTCGTGATCATGAAGTGGGAGAGGATGCTCTCGAAGCCGGGTTGTGACCCAGTGCTCTAACTACTGTGTTATAAATAAAGTTTTAAGCAATCATGTTCTGGTATAATAAAACTCCCGACAATCCTTATGGCTCCATCTTAACCAATTATAACTTCGTCCGTCACACACTGAGAGACTGATGCTTGAAGCTTCCCACGGAGGTATGTGCTGCATCTTATCCACAGATGAATGTCACTGTAGGTGTGGTGAGATATGGCCATATCTCATCAGAGACTTATGATAGTCCATCATTATCAAAGAATAAGAATCTGGTTTCCTCATTGTAAATTACAACCGATCGATTAATCCGAGTTCAGCCTCCTTCAAGGAAATTAAATGATGCTGTCTTAATACATCGTGACGCTTTTCTGACTGTGAAATTAGACGGATTTCCATCATTATGTTAATACATCTTCCACACCCCACCCCAGTTTTCAAGTCATAATGTAACCCTACATAGGCCAGTTAACGGCAAACTACATATGGTGGCGCCACCCAAATATTTTGATACAGTCTAACTACGGACGTGTTTATTTCCGCTACTCCATGTGACCTAGAGACATTTGATAAGCCGGTTGTAGACCGAATAGACACACATTGAGTGAATTACCAAAAAACTTGCGAGATGGCATTCACTTTGAAGATTGATCACAAAACTATGGCAATGTCAGCGATCGCTTTGACCTCTGGACTTGCAGTATATTCGACCTATAAATATTACTCGCTCAGAAGGCAGAAACACAAGGAAAATGTGTACGAGTCGGAGAAATATTTGAGTGAATATTTAGTATTTCACTACGGATCACGCCAAGATCTGCTGCCGTACAGCTTTGGCCCACACGACTCGTTGGATTTCCCGAAGAAGTGTGCAGATATATGTATGAAGAACTTCACAAAGAAGGTCAGCCTCGGTGGTGTGACAGTTAAACGTGTCGCGTCTAGTTATACTTTAAAGTTTGTATTAAAGATTAGCGGTTGGTTCTCTCTCAAATTGGCAAATCGCCAAAAGAGTTTCCCAGGGGTCAGGGGTCATTTCTCTGCTCGTAACATGGACATTGGTTTTGGTTTTGTTGTTCGGGGAGAACCCCCAGGCTGTCGCTTAATCAGCACAGCCTCTATGTTGGAGTGGTTGAGAAACCTCCTCCCCCACCACTCACAGGGGAGCAGTACGGAAAGATGGAGCCGAAATACCCTGAGGGTGGTCACTGCCAGAGTGTTTTACGTTCTCAGGGGGTTTTTAACGTCCCCCTTTATTTTAAATAATTCAGTGGAGACGGCAGCGCCATTTAACGTGGTCAGCCACCCACGATGTAGTGAGCCGAGAAATTAATCCCTGGAAAAGTTTCGACCTCTTACGGGGTTCGAACCTGCGACCGTTGGCACCAAGTGCCGGGTGCTTAACCGCTAGGCCACCGGAGCTCACTAACATGGACATTATGGAGTGGCCGAGTTTAAATAGCACTGCCAATGATTTGTTTTTACTCTGAAACGTATTAATCCAGATACAGAATATTTAATTTGATATATATATACGGTTATTTAAATATTTGGTCTTGATAGAAATAATTTTAAGCCTAAGGATATTAAGTAGGCTTCTTTCTCCAAGGTATAGAATAGATCTAGTAGACCATAGTTGGTTGTGATATGATTGCAGGAGACCACAAAGTGACAAACATCTAGCCTGTGTTCAAATTCCAACTAGGCCACCACTTTGACTTGGGTATATCTACCAAACTATAGATCTATCACGCCTTGGTATTTGTTATCTATGCCAATAGTGACAACAGTTTGCTGATATGGATGTACCTTGTAGACTAGTAGGTCTTTAATTTCACCTTGTAAGCTTTGGATGTTGCTTGGCCATTTAGAATGTTGTGTACAATGTATACAAAATGAAGTGCCTTTAAAACAACAACCATTACAGGCAGATATTGATTATTAAATGTAACCCTGATCATTGTCATAATTTTTATGGATGTGGTAAACAAAGTTGGCTTGTCAGGTGTGACTAACTCATGGGAAAGATTAACTATTAGCCTGGTTTCGGATATATCTATGTTTTGGATTAAACCTTGTAAACAGGGTTGGCAGGTTAAACCCAGGCTAAACTGATTTTTAGGCATAATGCACCACTAATTTATTCAAGAAAACCAACTAAATGCAAATTAAACATTTATCGTCTATATTGAGCACACAAATAACAATATATAGCAGATATCTTGATCACCTCCCACATAAAGGATTAGGTGAAGCCACTGGCATTACATGGTCAACCACAGTTTGGTATACTAGCATTATAGTCAAATGCAATGCACTTTCTAATTTTTTCTGGTTATCCAATTGCTGAATAGATCAATTCACCTCCTGGGCTTCAGAAACCAATTTAACAAACAAGCCAAACCAATCATAGAACAGATTAATTGGTTTAGCCACCAACAAATAATAACATCTTATATAATTACTACAGTCTAATAGTGTCTAATTATTTCCACCAACAGCATAATATCTCAGATATTAGATTATGTTGATTGGTGCAAATTGTCAGCATCTTAACAACATCTTTAAAACGCATACCAAACAACTACTGTTCATGTGCATAAAATGTATGAATTTGTAAGTCAATATACTGTATTCTGAGAAAAACCCAGTTTAACCTGAGTTAAACTCCAACCCTGCTTGTAATGAAGAACCCTGAAACCACTCTGCCAAGCAAAGTTGGAAAAATCGTGATTTTTTTCGAATAAATAAGATTTTTTGATCAGATTGATTTTTTTCAACATTCACAACGATCTCAGAAGAAATAATATGTAATTCTGAAAGTAAATAAATATGTGGAATATCAGAAATTACCCAATAGGCTGAACATTTCATTCTTAGCATTTCTAAAGAATTAAAGCAATTATGTACAAATTTAAACTTTATTTAAAAATACATACAGTTAAATCAAGTATAATCTGAAAAAATTAATATCTTGATTTGTTCATGTTGATTTAATAAAGTCTTCTGTGTATCCCCCATAATGCAAAGTTAATTATCTTCTTAAATAATGCTATCTAGTGAACCATTTTTGACTGAGTTCCTCATTGTAATTAGATTATGAATTGTGCAGTTTTGAATATCATAGACTATAAATGTTTGATGCAGTGCACATTCATCTTAAATAAGGGACAGTTTATTGGCATTTTACTTTTCTGTAATAGATGTCCCCCAAAAAGTGAACATCTAAAATATAATCACGCAAAGATTATCCAACTCCAGATACCTAAGACTGGTCACTTTAAGTAGAAATTATAGGCAATTGTAATGGGTCACATTTCAAGCAGTTGTAATTATATAGCCCTGTTGTAATTGAGGACCTCTTCATGTATTGTAAGTACTCGCGTATTAGTCGCCCTGGCAGATAAGTTGAGATCAATTTTTGACCTTTTAATTCTTTCCTCAGCGATCTGCTCATCATACTTCTGAAGTATCGGCTTGATCGGGTTAAAATCAGATTCATTGTCATCATCCACGAAAAGCTGGCCTAGTCATAATCCGGAATCTCACATGTAGCAAGAAAATCATTATAGTGATCACCATAGCTGTTGTCTGCTAACATCCTCAGTGTTGCCAACACATTCCACGAGAAAATCTTCCTGCGAGACATCGTTTTCGATTCTGTCCATCTTCTTAGATATGCCACACTTTAACTTTAAGAGACTTGCCCACTATATTTTCGAGAATATGCTCCAATGTGGTTTTTACCCACCTGATGACCAGGGGAATCGATGGTCTCTAGATTACCAGCCGCCTTTAGTGGTTTATCGCCCTCTGTCAATTTTGCTTTCATTTAAAACTTGTGGTGTCGGCAAGTGCATCGTAAATATATCAATATCCATTTCTTCACTGGCATCAATATATATACGGATTTCACTCCTAAGGTTCACAAAAAGATCAAAAGCTGTTTGCCACTATCTTTGATTTCCATTTCTAATCGCTTTGATGTTATAATTAATAAACAAACTTGCTTGATTATAACTTCAACTGGCAAGCATTATTAATTAATTGTTTCACAGCATTTGGTTAGCAAGGTTTGCAATGTGAGTGCTCAGTGATTTCTATTGTATTGTTAATCATCCGGAGGTACTGGAAGGTAACAGCGTGTGACTATCAATTATTATTACACAAAGACCCGCATGTTTGGTGAAAATTAATCATTATTTATTGAATAATTTTGGATCAATAGGCAGTGATGTGGCATTTTTTTCTTACTCTGGTTGTTATTGGGTTGAATCCTATAGTGTTGTGTGTCATGGATGGCCCAAAACATCTGATGCATGTGTAAGTCAAGGTGCTGAGAAATCCCTTTTCCCTCCAAAAATATTTACTTAACCATGAGTATTTAAAGTTATTGCCCCATGCCTAATGTTCATGCTTGATTTTTATTAAGCATACTATAGGATGTAAATATTATGTAATTAAATTTATCTTTGCTTATTTCACATAATATATGTTTATTGACTTGTCAGGTTTGTGTGGGGCACTTCTGTATCACAGTTGACCACATGCTATGTTTCAAATCTGAGTAATTCTGACACTGCCACAAGCTCCATTTCATGGATATTAACTAAATGCCAAGGTTAACTGATTTCAATGATGTGCCCTGAAAAATTTCATATACACATAAAAGTGCCATCTGTGCCCTGTCCTTTTCAAAACCGAGCTCAAAGACTGATTGCAGGTGTGACTGGTATGAAAGCTAAAGAAACCATTGTATTTGTGCGAATATAAACGATTCACAGTTGAAACAAAAATTTGTCGAATCATCAAATTCCACTAACACATCTTCCAAATGAGGTATATAATATGTAAAAGTTACATGCTGAGTCAGCATAGGAAGTCGTATCAGCAGGAGATTGTCATATTGCCAACACAACTCAAAACTATTTATGACTGCCTAGAAGCTATGCTGTTTGGTTGAGTGAAGTATAATTTGCCAGTCAGTGTTTGTTGTCTACTGTTAACTACTGGCTACATTGTTAAGGTTTACTGCTGCTTTTCATCTTTGGTGTTGATGACTACTGTACAGATATATGTATAAGCATCTGAAATTGCTGTTTATTGTTAGTATGGTTCAGTGAACATTCTTTCCATTTTCTGAACAATGCTGGTTAGTTGTGGTATATTATTATTATACCGTGTCTATATAATAAACAGCTTTTTCACATTCTTTAATAATTGTGATTGAAATAGTTGATTTAACTGTGCAGGTTGAAGTTTTAAAAATCTAATAGTTTTTAAACATAACTATTGTTTGGGAACTTAATATCGCAAATTTGGTCCACTGTGATTAAAGACTGTTTTGTCACATGCTATTGATTTTATTCTTTGTGTTGATAAGTTCTGTGGTCGTAATTATCAACCAACTTCCACCAAGAATAATTATTAGCATGTGATAAATTTATCAGTAATGAATAATAATGGGGGTTTTTTTTGGGGGGGGAGAATTTATGTTATTGATAATTAGGTCACAGCAGTGCTGTAGAGAGTCAGTAATTCCCAAACTGTTCTTAAGAAAGCATCTAGATCCTAAAATGCGTTTAGCACCTTTCTGTGTTATATCATTCTCCGATTGTCATACGTCATTTAATAGTTAGCCATATTCACTGTTAAACATTTCAATAACAAGGCAAGGTTTAATCGTACTACATCTCTGTGTTTTGGTTTCAATGCTGTGATCATTATTTCCACAGTTACAAATTGAAAGTTGATTCATCACGAACTGAGATCATTCTCAAGTAGATGGTTTATATATTGGGAATTTATTTATGTTGTAATTTCTTGTATAATAATTATAATCAACATATTTAAGGTACCATATTATTATAATTATAACAATAAATATTTAGCCCGCAGAAAATAGTACAGAAATGGTAGGCAATATTTCTACACATGTTGTTCAGTGAAAATTCACTATTATGAGATCTTTTGAGTTAAAGAATTACCCATCCTGAAATTTTCTCAAATTATTATATCAAGCTATTTTTAAATGAAATTGTATGCCGCATTGAAATAGATGATTGGGGTCTTCAGTGATAACTTGCTCGACAAAACAAATTATGTATTTACAAGCCAACTTGAATAATACTCTCTCACCTGTACTGGCTAAATATGATGTTTGCTGGTGAAGGTATTTTATTAAGCTGGATCATGTTTTATTCTGGGAAAGTGTGACATGTTTAGTCACAAATAAATTTTTAGCTTACATTCATTGAAAAAAAATCTCTTGAACCCAGGTGGTAGTGATCTGTGATGCAACACACTACCAACTAGACCACAGAAGTACCCTAAAACTGCTATGTCAGAACTATTTTAAGTCATCATAAAAATAACTAGAATAGCAGAGAAAGCGAATTGTTAAAACAAAAATTGACAAGAAAATATTTATTACTTAAGAACTACCGGTAGTACAGTACCAGCCCCACTGAATTGCATGATATTACAGTATTGCTTATATTATCATAAAATATTATATGTTCATTTTATTTTAAAGAGTATATTCACATACACACCCGCAAAGACTGAAGAGATAAACACAGGTGTATACTTGTTTATACAACTGGGATATTAATAACTGGTATGCGACATTCCTGTGCTGTTCTGGAATAAGTGGAATTTGGGATAAAAATGAGATATATTTAAATACTTTCTATATTAATTGTCTGATTACTCTAATGTTTTTGTTGTGATTGATTTGTTTGCTCTGAAATTAGTTTCTGTTTATATTTGAAGAGAAGACAATTGTCAAATATCAATACAACGAATAGTAAAGTTAGGATCTAATGGCAAACTGTTAACACCTACCACCTGCAATGAATTTTCTATCTTTGTTCATGTCACAACAGGCTGGAATACCTAGCCGTGCCCTGGATATTGGTTGTGCAGTCGGCAGATCAGCATTCGAGATGACAAAACTGTTTGATGAGGTCATTGGTATCGACTATAGCCAGTCATTTATCAATGCCTGCAATCAGCTGAAGAGTAAGGGAAAGTTGAGCTACAGCGTTGTTACTGGTGGCGATCTTCGTCTTCCACTGGAAGCCGTCATTGATCCTTCTCTGGTAATCCATCTTCATATTGGTTTTTGCTTTATGTTTGCATAGGTTAGTTTCAACTTTTAGGTTTTTCACTGATTAACAACTCTTTCTTTGATCCTATGTTTATAATTATAAATTTCACCTACAGGTAGAATCAGTTAGACAGAAGATCTATTTTATTTTTGTTGGTTCTGATTCCATTTGGTCAATTCAAATTGAAAATTTTGCATAATTCACTTGATATCCAACTCCTGTTTGTAATTGTGCTAATATTCATATCTGGCTGATCATTACACATTTGATATACCGTAATCTTTCGTGTATAATGTGCACCCCTTCTTGACCAGAAAACCTAGTTTTGGTGTATAAAATGCAGGAGAAACCAATAAAATCTGCAGCTGAACTTGCACACCATTTTCCTCATAATTAGGTACACCTTGTCTGATTACTCTAGTGTTTTTGTTGTGATTGATTTGTTTCTGATTTGATCTGATGTTTCGTGAGTTTTTACGGTAGTTTATTTATGTTCACACCTTATATAATGATCATTTGGTAATTAAAGGTGATAAAGGATAATTAGTCACAAGGAAATTAAGTGATTTATTATAATAACCATGAACAAAGTTCAATTATGTTTGCAGTATTTATATAAATTGCAATGCAGATATCTTATAATTATTTTCTTGCGCTAGCCTTATCAGCGATATTTTCCATGGCAATTTTAAATAGATCTCCACAAAGTTTGAACTGTTTCTCAGTGAGTGGGGAAGTTATAATTAGTTTAAATTTACAAGATTTCTTGGCTTGAAGACCAATTTATTGTAGAAATAGCTGCAATAATTTCAACATCGAACTGACCTGTCTTGGATTAGGCAGCATAGTAGCCTAATCCACTTCTGCACCGTGTTCAGGTGAATATTATAGTAATTGCCATAAATTATGTTATTGTTGGTGCAGATTTTACATGGATATGGTCAGTCAAACAGATCAATTTGAATGTTTTGAGGAATATTATTTTTAGGTCTTTATGCTCACAATGAAAATTTTATACTTAATTGTCAAATTATTTGATGAATTTACTGTTTATTCTAAATTATCAATTAATTATATTTTGTAGTTATCTATCAGTTCTGTTTTCTATCACAAACATAAGTACAGTATATTGTTCATGTATCTCAACGCCCAGAATTATCATAGGTCCCGGGCATTAAGCAGAGGTCATTTTTAGGCCTAAAATATCATGATTTATTGTAGTACTGTCCATTAAGCCGACCTAAAAATCTTTTCCCTGCAGTATTTCCAGGTGACGTTTTGGAATGCAGGAAATAGGTTTTGTTTTCATAATTCATTAAAATGTGTTTTGTATACTGTCAATAGATTATAATGATCTACACAAATTGTTTGCGCCTACGTAGGAACTCAAACTTAAATTAACGGTGTGATTAAACATTCGATGAACCGCATATGAAGTCAATGATGTAGAAATAATTAGACATAGCCTTTGATGGTACGTTTTGGTCACTATAAGTTATAACGTGGCAATAACCGAGACGATCATCACAATATAAATTACCGGAATATGCTGTCAGTTAGTATTTTTAACTAACTCTCTTAAAAATAAATTAATTAATCAGTGATTATCCCATTATTAGTAATAGTATAAATATGCACAGACAAAATATTTATATGGGGGCACCCTAATGTTTTTGCTGCCAAACAAATGAGATACGATGCTCTTGGGTACGAGTTTGTCTTGTTACCAATGCTGCCTTCGAATTGAAATTCGTGAAATGTGCTACTGAGTCCAACAATATTTATCCAAATTTACAAAAATCAGATAATTCTACATATAAATGTTGATTTTCATTATAAAGCCATGTATAATTATCGTCAACTTGTTTCACTTCTATTTTCACTCCTTGACTGAATGAGTTTAATTAAATATGCTGATTGATGTCTGTTTGCATCTAGATCTAGATTAGAGTCTAAATCCAAACGGCTGCTAACATGCTGAAATTTTTTCTCCGGATGACTGGATTTCTTGATGTTGAAATAGCACAGGCCATTAAGCTGAACCCCCAAAATAAGGGTCAAATTGTTGACACAAAGTAATAACAACTGTCATATATGTCTGGCTGTCCTACCATATTTTGTTATCTCACAGTCAGTGTAATAGATTATTGAGAAATAATAACATTATGTTGGTAAAACATCATCATTGTTGCTACTAATAGATTATATAGTTCTTGTCATTAGAAATTTGAGTTCAGGTTCCATTTTCGCTCAAGACATTTTTTTTGTGACTGCTTCTTGTGATCTACAGGTTATACTTATAATGTCAGTTTTGCTGCTGGTCAAAAGATAATCACAAATTAAGACAGTTAAACAAATCTGCATCTTTTGATAAATTAATATTACTTTATGCATTATACTATATATATATATATATATATATATATATATATTTTTTCCAGGACAGAACCAAAACTGTATTTCAGCAAGGTGATGCCTGCAATCTTTCACCAAACTTGGGTCAGTTTGGATGTGTTCTTGCAGCTAACCTGGTCTGTCGATTACACTCACCAGTAGATTTCTTAAATCGATTAGCTAGCCTCGTAGCAACTGATGGCGTTTTAGTTATTACGTCACCGTATACATTCCTGCCGGAATTTACGCCGAAGGTGAGTGAACAACGGAAGTTGTTTATTTTGTTGATGTTGCTCGTCACATTTGTAGTGGTTCATCTAGTCATGTAAAATATCTCTCTTTTTCACTTACTCATTCACACCGATTCACACACACACACACACAGGTTCAGCACTTTTAGGATTAAAAATCTTTCTGGCATACTAAAAACTACAATTATTAATGAAATAATAATGTTGTGTTTTCTCAGTTATTTCATATTTCTGTCATCACTTCTATCCCAGGATAAATGGATAGGTGGATTCAAAGATCCAGATGGCAGAGAGATAAGTTGCTTTGATGGACTGAAACAAATATTGGCACCTGCCTTTGAACTGGAGTCAGACGAAGATATGCCATTCTTTATAAGAGAGACAGCACGTAAGAACCAGTGGACTGTAGCCCACGTTACTGTGTGGCGAAGAAAGTCCTAATGCTGGGATTTAATTAGAGATAGGACTATTAACATTTGACCGCAAACAGGAGCATTTGCGTTCAGCATTTGTGTATCATAGTTTTTGTCTATAGTATTTATTAATCTGTGTAGATATTTTGATAACATTTTGAATGGTCATTGTTTGGTCAGGTGCCTCGGAAATGACACTGCTGATACGAGTACTAGATATTTGTGCACATGTCTTGTACTCATCTGCTAATTTCCCACTGATTTGTTGTGATGTTTTCCTAGTCTAAAAACAGGACTGTGTCAAAGAATGACTTATCCGTTTTACGGACATTTGTTTTATGTGTTAATGTGGTTGTGTATTAGATATAGGTTGATAAATTAACTGTCTAAAACCAGTATATGTTATTGTTGTGTCTGAACACAAGAATTAGAAGCAAAAGAGAGCTTAACATAGATATGCTAGATTTATGTAGTAAACAAGTTAAAGATGGACTTTTGGAGTTGTCCCCAAAACCTGTTTCACACTTACACTGTTTTGTAGACATTTTCAGCAGTATTAACAATAGTTATCCGAACATAGTTCACTGATTGAATCGGGCTAAAAGTGGCCCATTAACAATGTAGATATGTGATATCAGTTTCTGTTACCTAGCAACGGGGCTTCCATATTATATCTCCTAGGCCAGATGTACTCAAGAAATTTTATTTATATTGCCTGAAAACAGTTGATTAAATTAACAGGGTAATAATTTTTAACATTATGAAAACAAATAAATCGTTAATTGTGTTGCTGAGCAGAAGCCATTCTAGTTCTCTCTCATCAATGCTAAAAAAGATTCTGTCTGAAATATGTTAATTTTTAGCTCTTGCAATTCTGTCATCATCCATCTAGTCTTAAAAGATCTACCCTCTGTTCTGGCTCTCATTTCAAACCGGTTAGCAGAGAAATGGGATTAATTTTACTGCAGTCTGATAAAATTCAAAACTGTCATAGGATGATGTAAGAGTTCTACTGTCTGGTTAATTAGTAGTCACTTAATATTGTGATACAGTTGTATTGAAGTCGTTTACTCTTGTAAATCCGGAGATGTCTTTCACCTTCGGGTTCATTAGGATCTCACAAAATGTGCCTAGATGCAATCTAAATATGTTGTAAGTGTGAAGATTAAAACATGATCTTATTTGAATCATATGAAGTTCTCATAGATTTGGGGTTGATTACATTTGATACTGGACTTGAATGTTCTGGAATTGTTATTAAAGCCTAAAAAACTTGAAAAAAATTATATTTTCCCCTCCATTAATATTGTCATATATGTAATTTTATCTTTCAGCACCTGTACATTTGAAATTAGATAAAAGATTGGTTTCTGTTAATAATTTGTCTGAAAATGGAATAGTGTAATTAATCCCAAGTCTGGTTATGGTATAATATTTAAATTAGTTACATCAAACATGTCTATTTACAAAGCATGCATTATCTATATGGCAGAAATAACAACATTAAATTTATGTATTTTAATCATCATCATCACGTGTATGTTAGTCATAATGTTACCAGAAAAGTGATTAATAAAGGAGAAGAAACGCAACCTTTTATCTTTGGGGAGTCTTAAAAGAAAGAATGGAAAAAATGTGTAGATTATCATAATTTTTATTTCCTGGATACACAAATCACATGGCAGTCACTTAGTTCCATGCACTCAACAATTTATGTAAACATTGAATATAAAATGTTAACATTTAGACCATTTCCGTTGACCTGCTAGCACAGATTAAACACGATATAACGGATGGTGTGACATTTCATTCTGCATACATCTTGTGCATAGTTTACACTATTGACAACATAAGTACACGTTTAAGTGATATCAGAACTGTCTTTCTATCAGTTAGTGGGTGATCATACAAACATCTATGAAGCTTATATTAATTGTATCAGATCAAAGGAGTTCTCCCAATTATCTGTTCATCACTACTTCCATGATCGTGTAGTCGGACTAGTAAATAAGAAACATGTACTCAGCCGGCACATATCAGAAAGCTTTTACTACCTTTGGTTTATCTGGAGACTGGCCTACTGACTTCAGTTTTGGCCTTTTTAAACTGGGTTAAATTATCTCTAAATTCAGTGATGAAGTTGTATTGCTGAAAAGGAACATACAATTAATTTAAGATAAATCGATGTGTGGAAACCAAACAAATGATCACTAGTATAATGAAAAAGGCGATTCTTGTGACATTTAAATGCAAAATTTCACCTTAATTGCTAAAAAACCTTTGAAACACGTCTATAGAACAACAGAATGAGAGACCAACATCAGTCTTCTTACCTTTACTGATTGTATGGCATTACTGCCTCTCAAAGACTTCAGTTTATCAATAACTGCACCATGATCAATATCAGGATCGAGAAACATCAATAAACAGCACGCAACTGTAGGAACAAAGAGAGAAAGCTATACTACAATGTTAACATTAACAAAAACAAAATCTTAAATGAATATGAATTTTCTTCGGATATTTACCTAGAGATGATCTTCCAAGTCCACCATAACAACTGAAGGACAAGAAATATTTAAGTATATATTATTCAGTTATTAGGTTGGACAGCAGCATAAAGGCTGAATGAAAATCAATAAAGATATCCTGAACAAACACCATCGTTATTGGCCAGAGAGTCAAAATAATAAAAACAAAATAAGCAAGTCAGAATAAACAAAAACTGATATCATTTATATCTGATCAATTGTAAATTAAACAGGAATGACACTGTATTCCAGTAACTGATTACTAATTTATAGACTGATTATAAATCCATATTTATATTATTTTCTTCTGTGAAGTAAGTTACAGCTCAACAGGCACAATTAAAACTGCTGAAACATGTTGATAACATTCCAAATTATATATTATTTTGTTTGTAACTTGTGTACCTACTGGATAAGAGTTTTATGGCCCTCTGTCAGAAGTGCTTTGAGTTCTTCTAATAACAACATCAGGTTGGACATAGCCAATGTCATGCCATCAAAAAATGGATGATGATGCACTGTTATCTGTCCTGCTTTGTATTCAGTCAGCAAGTTTTTCACTCTGTATTTCTTTAACTCTCCATTGGTACAAAGGACAAAGACATCCTTCACACCGGCTGACTTAATCATGTCTATTAAAATTTTTTAATAATTAATTCAACCCAAAGGAGTTTTGTGTTGGTGTGGTAAATATAGAATAAACACAAACCAGTAGCTTTAAAAACGGATTCTGTCAATTCGGTGCTTGTTATCTGGAGCTTTTAAACAAAATTTCACATTCCTTCAATAAAACTACATCTTTTATATCTTAATGTTAGAGTCAGTACTTATTTTAAATTATACGAAACAGGAGTTATTCTGATATTAGACTATGGTAGAGGAATATGGGGATATAGTGGAAATAACCATTCAGAAACAATACAGAATAAAGCCATTAGATACTATTCTGTAAATATAGAACACAATTAAACCTGTTAAGATTCTGGATCCACTTAATTAAGTTGAATCCAGAACACTTGACCAAGCATATGTTTTTGAATGAGTTTAACAAACAGAACTGAAATTAAAAAATATTTTTTACAAAATTGATCTGCGTGATGTATATCATCAGCAAATGATATGTGATTTGGAAACAAGTAAAGTAAAATTAAAACTCCAGAATGAAGAAAATTGGAAACATTATTTAATACATAAACCTAAACTGAGACAATATGTGCATCCTAAATCGAATTATGAAATGGAACCTTATATAAATCTAGTAAGTAACAAATTTGAACGATCCCCAATCGCCAAATTGAAATGTGGTATACTGCAACTGAATGTAGAACTTGGTCACTCAAATCAAACCAGATTGGAAGATAGAAAATTTGTGAGGAAGGTTTGTTGAGGATTAAATTCATTTTGTGCGTGTATGCTCAAAATATCGAAGAGAAAACTTCTACCTGACAATTTCAAATACATATCTCACATTTGATCAATTTATGTATATTATGAAGAATGCCAATCACCATTTTTGTAAATGTTATATGGAACAAAAGAAGCTCTATATAAATGATATACAGGTAGCACTTATTCTCAAGCTCAGATATATGTAACTGACCAATAAGGCAGGGTGGATGTTATTTCTTGTTTTGTTATCATGATGCTCTCTGTATGCACTTGTCAGTATAATAAAAAGATTTTTGACTTGACTTGTACACACTGAAATAGCTTAGCACTAAAATTCACATATTAATAACAATGATAACTGGAATTTTTCTTGCACAATAAAAAAAAACATCATTACTAACAGGAGCCACCCAAAATCACTTGACTAAGAACCTTAAATATCTGATGTATAAATCATGTTCAGAAATGTTAACAGGTGAATATTATTTTCCAAACAAAAGAATTGTAAGAGAATTACAATTTATGGCCATAGTTTTAATTATGAATGACAATAATAAACTAATAATCAAATCTAACAATAAGAAGTGTATTTCTACCTCTGACTGTAGCTTATCACTCCGACTGAACTAAACCACACACACATGACAACATGGTTCAATTAATTTAACAACATCAATCGGTGAGAAAGTGTCAGCTAAAAACAATTTAGATACACACTGAAAAATAATAAAACCTTACCAACATCTGTCTTCATACATCTCCAAGTATCTTTAAATTTACAACCTGAAAAATAACGAGGAACAATATTTAGAAATATTCTGTATGGTAGTTGCTAATTTTATACATAAATTATAGGCTTAGCCTTTCTAGGTACTAGAGAGCCGATGTATCTAAAATTTTAATTATTCTGTACATGAAAGAATATCTGACATCAGTACAAAATCAGTCAGATTAACAAAATTTACATTGCTGCTAAGATATAAAAAATTCTGTTGTTTTTGCATAAGTCAGTTACTTCAGTAAATACTGAGTAATCAAACAGCATATTATTTAGAGCACTGTATTGCAAACCTCCAGGTTAGAGAGTCTGAATTAACTCAAAGGAGTTGTGATCATGGGATGTCTTCTGAAGGATTAGACAAACCCACTCTTCAGCAAATATTATAACGTCCTTACATCTACACTATACCTGGTAATGAAGTGATGCCCAAATCAGCAGTACACCCATAAATGGACAAATCCAACCTAGATGAAATAGGAAGTGCAAATAATGATAAAATTTATGTACAAGCGTAATGTATTAAATTAGAAATTTGTTTGGTGTATATGTAACATTTTGCTTAATCCATCACTGAATAGTGATGTTAATGATTTTACCAGTCAATCTTCAGTGGGGTTGTATCCAATGAACCGTTTTCTGTTTCCTCGTCAGATGTATCAAACTGATCCATGATCAACAGCTAGTATAACTAGGAGTAGCACGTTTAAACATCATAATTTAAACTTCTTTATGGTCTGAAAATGGATTCAAAATAAGAGTGATCTTATATAGATTACTGTCATCGGTTAAAGAAATGTATATGAAAACAGTACTCCTGATCTACCCGAATACATATATACACGCACTCTCTGTAATCAGACATGAGGTCAAAGCTAGTTGTCTAACTAGTAATGTGCTGGATCACAGATCACTACCTCCTGAATTTGAATCTTCGTGTGGCCATAAAACATCAATCCAAGCATGAGGTCCAACACACATTTTTCAGGTTTATACACAAATATGGCTAAAATACTTTAAAATCATCAGTACTTAAAAACATGAATGTAAAACAATATTTAATGTTGGTCTCTATTACATTGGAAGGTATATTTTATTCAGTAACCATAACAGACTCTCACACACGTACAATTGAATCAGTCCATTTGATACGTCAATCATCAATAATCCAAATCACAAAGCCCTTGGAGGATCCTGTGACAAAATACCATCTTGGCTGTTTTCTCATGAAACTAATCATGTGTAACTATTATTTAATATGAAAGCTAGAAGATGGATTAATGGAATCAGAGTAGCAGACAATTGTACCAATTACATTTTTTTAGCTACTACTTTTTACCATGAGTAGGTACTCAGAGTCTTTACCTTGGAATAACTAGTCCAAGTAGTTAATATTCCAAGTAGGATTGTCATGGAAGGAATATTTCTGAATTAAAACATTAAATGGTAAATTAATTTGTGGATTTAATTTTTTGTAGAAAACTTCAATTCCAATAAATAAAAAGTAATTCAAATAGACCAAGTGCACAACCCCAGCGCACTGATCTACATCGGTTGCTATCACATGACTGCACCCAAGCGATCTAGAAAACCTGGCTGTGTTCAGTGCTAGCGCCACTTCGTTTTGTACAACATCGAATGCATTTGTTTTTCTTTGGAACTTTTTTTAAAAATTTTAAAAATTTTTTATTTAGGCCGGGGTTTTTTTACTTATATAGGTATGGAAAGATCCTTTGTCAATATGGATATTGGTGATTACCGGCTGTTTCAGGATGGTAGTGTTAGTGTAGAAAAGCTGGAGTACTACGAAAATAGTAAATGTGGAGCTGTGCACAAGAATGATACATGGTCCCTCAAGAGCACTCATCCATATTATTATCAGGTACAGATGCAGCTAGACATAATGGGGCTCTCTCATTATTACTTTATTGTCCACACCATATCATATCACTTGAGGTGCCATATGATGACATAAAGTTCCAGGAAATTGTGTTGAATCTGGACTCCTTTGCTAAATACCAGCTATTTCCGTGCCTTGTTCGAAGACATCTTGGTGTTGTGTGGCAAGTGTAGTTCTAGTTGAGCAAACTCATAGTGATACAGGTTTTACATTACTGTATTGTGATCACTACTCTCAAGATTTCAGTTGATAATAAAACAACATACAACACCATTTTCAAATATTTTTGGCGAAGAAACCCAGACTTACTATTTTTATGGCATTGTCATTTTCAGCCCCTTTCACTTTCTTACACCACAATCATAAGACACATGGCTTCTTAGGAGTTGTGCTTAGCCATGCCAGTTACCCAAAATGAACATCCTTCTCACAAAAATATCTGATCAATATCAGATACACAAGCTTCCAATTCATGCTTATTTTAATTTTTTATGATGAACCTGAAATGATCACATTGGCTGAAAAACTGGTATTGATTGACAGTTTTCAAACACCTGATTAGCAATACCATCTGGAGATCTAATCTAAGGTAATAGATAGTACATTCAGATATTTAAGATTCCACAAATTTCCAAATATTTATAATTATATATATAACTTAAAAGTTGTCTACAAATGATGCTTATATATATGAATTGGTTGCATCATCAGAGGCTATTCCTGTACTGAGTGGACTGGTTTTGGCTGCTTCTAGACCTGTCATTCTTTCTCTTGATTTCTTCTACCTGTTTAATTATTTAGCATACCTAAGTAATGTGTCCACATTATTCGTGAAAACAATATATACATATCCTATTCAATGGTTGGACATTTTCATCGCAATATTGTTTAAAATTAGGACAGCATGTGGCTTCTTCATAGTTTAATCTGTGTTGCCTTCACTTCATGTTTTCTTACACTTTGGTTTCAGGACCTTCTTAGTTAACACATGCTCTAATCACACCGATAAGGCCACTATGTTACCTGTGTACATGATTATCAAAAATTTATTTGATGCTGTTAAATCAACATGACGGAAACTAAAAACACATTTAGCAGGTACACACACAGTTACATTTATCAGAATGCACACACTTCTATTGGTCTGAAAATTAGGATTGCAGCAGTGTATTATATTGCATATATGCTTTTGAGAAATGTCACCCATAATTAAATATCAATCAATTGATATTTGCTCTTTCAATTGTGCCAGTGATTGGCCTACGTTTGATGCTAGCTCCATCCAACTGACTCTTTTGCCATTACTACAACACACCATTGTCCTATTATTTATGATTGGGCCAAGCTGTCTCGTCAAAACATCAGTGAACAATTTTAAATCTCAACTGGGCAAGCATACGTCATACATTATGTACGTTCTGTCTGATAATCATAATGTATTTATAATATAGAGGAAATTGAACAAATTAAATGTGAAAATGAAAAAAAGAATTGTCAGGTGTAGATTCTAGTCTGTACATACTAACATAGACTCAGTATCAGAGTCTAGACCAGTCAGAACTCAACATAAACCAGTCTCCACAGACTGATGTGAATAGATACCTGAAAGAAAGAAGAAGAAAACCTCACAGAGACCAACAAAAGACAAATTCCAGTCAAGTCACAAGACAAGTGTCGTAGAAGATAATTGATTAATTCGATAACAACAAATTGCCGTCAAACGCATTTTTCATAATTTAACTAAATCCAGTTATTAAGCAACAACAAGAGTTATAGTGAAAAGACATTAGGCAAACTAAGGATGGGTTAATTGGAAAGAAAGTCGACTTATCGGTCTACAATAATGTTAATGAAGTTAAATCTACGAAGGAACACGGCCAATAAATTCTTACCTTGTGTTTGTATTTCGCGCACATCAATTCAGCATTTTCTATATACCATCATAACTACTCTGCAGTTATCCAGTCAACTCGGCCCATATCAAGCTCGGTCCAAACCAACTCGGCACACCACTAACTCGGCCGATGCCAACTCGGCCTATAATTTGACAAACATCAATTTCCTCTTCACGAACATAGGGAGCATCAAAACGTTATCATAAAATTATAATAACATTATCATAACGTTATCATAACGGCAGGTCAAAGGCAGGTCATATTTGACTTTGCTTCAATGACCTTTTCAAGCACAGACGATCGACAATTTTGGGTGTGGGCTATGCGTGAACGTTCATGTCAAATATCGAAACAATCAACAGCCTTGATTTTGTTTCTTTGATCCATCAGTGATAATGCTTCCATATTTGAGCAATAGTCCTTTCATTGTAGCCCTGGTGAATGTTGTTGCTCCCCATGATAATTGTCACTTATATATTGATCAGTTCAGAGAATATTTCTAACCTTATTTGTGGCAAGAAAATGTTCTTAGCTGCTGTCTCATTTATGGTCATTAAATTTTCACTAATGCCCATTAGTTGTGTATCGGGACAATTCAATTCATTGTGTAATGCACCTATTTGCTCATGTAATATGACATTTTGGGCAATTACTGATTATTTCTTCCTTGACATACAGCATCCTACTTTCAATTACGGATTACGGGCATAGATGCATCATCGGCAATGCCTTCGTTACTAGGATCCGAGAGTTGTGTTTTAAACCAGTTTTACCAGGAATAATAAATTTCATATTTTGGAAGATCATTATATAACATTCAGCAATATTAAAGTTATCAAGGTGATCCGATCAATAGCAGTGTCTAAGCAATATATTAGCTTGTTATGTTCAGTATATTGTTTATGTTTCAGTCATAGCCCTTCAACATTCACATACTCGTAAGTTAATAAATAGTTAGGTAAAAACAATAGTTCAGGCCAATGAACAGTGAAAACAGGAGGATTGGTTCTAAATCTCGCCTCATTGACCTTGGTAAAAAAAAACGCCTGGCTTCAGATCGTGGATGGCGCCCTACAAATCATGGTATTGCAAAGTGTGTGGACGGACAATACAACACACAGCATTCTACTACCGAACCGCTTCTCCTGGGCTCACTTCTGCATCAACTCGCATTTAATTGACCATCTCCCACACTTTTTACTGACGTCACGGAAATGAGTTCCGCCAAGAGTTCAGCTCTCTGACCTTTTCTTTATCTTTGTGAGCAAGCCAGCAGCCACAACCAGTACACGTGTATTTCATATGTCTACACGGAAAACATCCGGGTTAAATCTTTTACATGGAATGTACAAGTGTCCAGCCTCACTATTAGCTCAAGTCAAGTCCTAACAATTCTGGTTCACAATTGTCAAGGCGGGATGGGTGGGGTTGAAATTTATGGTAATGACCTTGGTTGTAATTATAGTGTATGAGCCAAGTACCCTAAAGTAGGGCCATTGATACCACTTGGGGAGCAATGCCTTACTATAGTTTTTGAAAGCTGTGTATCCCGAGATCATATTTCTGTATGATAGCCCTGCAGATCTGGTAGTTTAACAGAGATATGAGGGTAAATATAGATCAACCCTCAAAAAAAATTCCTTCGTGTAAAAAGCGAGGTAGGGAACCTCAATGGCATGCAGGAACATAAATACAATCTCTACCATCCTAAAACTAGTCACTAGTCATGAATATTAGACACACGTATGTTACTGTAAATAAAATTCAAAAGCAGGGTCGTATTATTGCATTGGTAAACAAGTCATCTACTTAGGGCGGCAGATATAATAAAAATAATAAATTTAATAATAATAATAAAAATAGTCATTAACGTGGCTGGTTACCTCAAAGGCGGAGACTCAGATGTCTAGGAGGATCAGAACGTTGATGCTGGAGGTGAAGGCACGGCACGATGATATATGTCAGGAAACCTATGACCTTGTGAATCCTGAAGATTTGTTGCAAACGACATTACTGTGGAACCAGTATCTGGAGTATCTTTACTACAACAATGGATATTAGTTGTCAACCTTCTGGATGACATACCTAAATGTTGATATAGGTTACCACACGAACCCTCAGATCATCTGGAGAACTCAACCTTGCTGTATCTAAGTACAAACTCAACACATATGGACTGAATGCATTTTGTATTGATGCGCAACACATTATAGAATAAGTTGTCTAGAGTCAAATTAAATATTAAAAAATATGTTTAGCTTTCTTTTCAAACGAGCTTCTAATTATTACTCACCACATCTTTTTTTAAAGACTTTTATTATGACTTCTTGAAATTGTCCTGCTATATTGGCCATTCAAACCTATTTCCATACGTTGGGGCGAGTTGGTTAAGTACTGGGCTGAGTTGGTTAAGCATTGGGCCGAGTTGGTTAGGTAATGGGCCGAGTTTGTTTTTAACTGAGTTGGTATGGGCCGAGCATGAAATGGGCCGAGTTGACTCGAAACCCCCTGGAGCTGTCTTGTGGGACTCATGTCGATCTCGGCCCACCTATTTGGTTGTTAAAGTCATACTCCTATGTCAGCTCAAATAAACAGCTATTGTGCATGCACGGTAACATGGCGATTATTCTTGCCTTAAGTATATTTAAAACAACCTTTAAAATGTACAGTTAATTTTTACTTCCAGTTCTGCGATATATTGAACGATCTCGATCATTAACATAGGATATGGGTTGAAATTATGTGGGCCAACATCGACATGATAATTAGAAAGCATAAAAACACGTAGACATTTATGTAACATTTTATTTGTGTACACAAACACACATGTATTTAATTAGGCCGGCCATTTAATTATACATAACAATACAGAAGTACCACTTTAACAACCAATTTGGTGGGCTGAGATCGACATGTCGAACATATATCTAAATATATTTTTAGATAATGTATACAGTTATTTATATTTTATTTATATATTCAGATATGCATATAACTAGAAATAGATTTATAATACAAAGGAGATAACTAGAGTCTATATCTACCACAAGCAAACGACTACAATAAGGTTTTGGTATTTAGAAGGACCCCTAAGTTCTAAACCAGAGTATAATAATTTGAGTCAGGAAATGTGTTGTTGTTATGTTGTTGTTATGGAAAATATAATTGGATACAGCGCGAAATTGTAAGAGTTGTATATATTGTTTAGAAATGATTGTCAAACCCATTACATGTCGTCTTTCCTGAATAAAGATAACAATCCGAAATTCACAAGAAAACATGTTTATACAACCATGGAAACCTAACAGCATTCGGACATTTAGATCTAGATGAGAGATGGGTTAAATCTAAATCTAGACTAATACTTGTGTCGTGACTTCATCTGTTCTTGAACATAATAATTATGATTTCATGAAATTATGAATGAGTAAATATCAGGCTGATTGGATATTAGACTTCGATTTTTAATCCCAGGTCGATATGGCAAAAATATAGTCCCAAGACCCGAGACATTTTAAGTAGTGGGATATAACCTTTAAAAAAGCCGTTTTAAAGAAAAGAAATAATATGTTTCCAAATCTCACACACTGAGAAAGTTACTATGCCATCTACATAATATAGTAGCAATAATATAAGCATGTCAACCCACTTCAGACCTAGGTTCAACTTCAAACCCCTACCAGGCTATGTCAGAAGGGTGTTTCCTCTTTATAATAATAATAATGGCTGAAATGCCCGTTTTTTATGTGGGTGGCAACTTCAAATGAGGGAGACGCAAATGGTTTGTAATTTACAGCTTCCCCACAGAGACTAATTCTAAATAAAGTTTGAATAAATGGCATGTTTGGTGGAGAAAACCTTCCCTTTGGAGGTCACTTGGCCCATTTAGCCTACCTTATGCACAAAAGCAGCTGTAAAACAGTAACATTTAGCAACATTTCAATCCATTTCAGTTGATTATGGCTGGGTTCCCACACATCCTGGAAAACATGGGAAAAAATTCATTCATTTTCCAGGTCCTAGAAATGTCCTTGAATTTTACAAAACCAGGAAATGTCCTGAAAATAACTTTGCATTTGAGGAAATCCACTTAGAACAAAAAACCTGTGAATAAGTATTAGGCCTGTAGAAGAAAACTTTGATTGTACAAAAAAAGAGTACTGCTTTGCCAGATCTGATTACCTCAATCTGAAAACTTCAGATGATTAACAAGGGATGTTAGAAATTTAGGACCATCTAGATAAAGATTTAATAATATGGTTGGTGTTTTTAAAATTGAATATCATGTTGAAATTATTTATATGTTATATTAGTTTCAAATCTACCACAAGATAATTATTGGAATAAATAAACACTGACATAAATATTCTATGATACAGATATTTTTAGAAGGTATGCATTTTGAATTTTAAATTGGCTGCATGAAATCTGTGGATCATATGATATTCATGTTTTTTGGCAATCAGTAAAACCATTGAAAATGTTCACTAATCATAATAAATCAGATATGAGTTAATGTATTAAGTCCTGATCAGATGGGAATGAGTGAATGATTATGAAAAATAATTTGCGGACTATCATAAAAAAGTAGGAATTTTGTGTTTATGTTACAAAATGAATTTGAGTTAACAGATTTCTAGTTGAGGTTATAATTAGTATAATCAGCTAATGCGTCATGCCATGATGACAGAATATTTGTTTAGAATAAGTTATTTTTGTTTTATGAGTTTTTTCTTCTGTGAGCATTCAAGATAATTTAAATGGTGCAACATTAATTCATTTCTTTAAAGTGAATTGTTAAACCCACTAACTGACTGACTGACTGATGGACTCACTCACTCATTCATTCATTCACTGTATTACTTCATACCATCTATTCCTAGAATAAATTTATAATATAAAATTTATGTTAAAAATCAGAATAACATTCACCAGGTCCTGATACAAAGTTTACTCTGTACATGTATTTGCTGCTTCAATACTAATCATGAATCAGCCAGTTGGCAGATCCATAATGGAGAAGTAACAATGACTGGCCAGCTAGTAGTTGGCTGTTGTCCATTTACAAGGACATAATCAAAGTTCACACGAGTACGGACAACAGCTGGTAAATCTAACACTGTTTGACAGCTAATTAATATGTTTGCTGCCGGTAAGGTACTCCACTGAGATTAAGCTCATGTTGATAAATAATGTTTGCGTAATGTCTGCCATATAACAAAGATCATGTGCTAAGCAATTCGCGGACTTACCGTTATTTGGCGAATTAAATCTTTGATGTATTCTGATGTAAAGTAATGGATTTCATCATATTTGTGGCTTTCTTATTTGCTTGTATTTTAAACATTGGCCCATACAACAATGAATGATGTTTTTATAAGTTTGTGCATGTTTATTCATTCTATGACTAATAAGTCAAGTACAGCTCTTTACATTTGTAAACGTATATGCACCCAGTCACGCATATTTGAAGAAAGAGCTCAGCTAATGTTGGATAATTTGTTTATGTTTTAAGTAAGCAAGTTATTTCTACCTCATCAACAGATTACCTGAGCCATAATGCCAGCGCTATCACATCAGTTATCCACAAGTAAGATATCTGTAGTGAATCAACGTGGAAGGTATCGGGCCACACACGTAAAGCTCAAAGAAAAGAAGAAATCGATACAAAATGGAGAACAAGGATCACAAAGATCTCATGGATCACTTGTTACCTTTACGTCTGAAAATGGAAAAGAAACCGATAATGCAGACACTGAAGTCTGGTCCGAATTAAATAAGAAGGAAATTTACAAAACAGTTTCTGATTGGTTTGAGTTATGGCAACCTTGGCAGCAAAAATGTGTATTGCATGGCATAACAGAAAGGTAATACAAATTATTTATTATTATTAATATTGTTTAAATATAAACTGGTGTTGGTAATAATTTTAAGATACGATACTCTGTTTGGTATAATGTTAATAATTGTAATATGAAATTAGACTACAGTACTGTGGTATGAACTCCAAATATGTAATTTCACAATTATGACAGTTACAAAGTCATATTCAAAGGCATTTCCACAGAGTGGTTGGTAATGCAACAACCCACATGTCTACAGGTTCAGGTTGGAATCACAGTGTTACCTGTATCAGGAGGGTATTTATTCTGATCATTCAATTTCCAGTACCAAGTTTTTAGTAGCCAGGGTTGGATTTCTTCCTGGTAAAAAGGTATTTCTTCCCTTCCTATGGGTAGAAATTGGGAAGAAACTCCCAAGGAATACCATTACCTGATAATGCAAACTGATATGATATTCATCGCCTCCACCCCTTCATATAAACAATTCATTAACTGATTACAGTAGCACCCAGATAACAAATCATGTACTAATGTTGGCTAAAAACTGAGGAATACCTTGTCACTTGTTGAAATTTGGGGTAGAGCCCCCTGGCTGTCACCTATTGGGCACAGCCATTGAGGAATACATTTGTTGTTTTGTTGTTCGGGGAGAATCCCCAGGCTGTCAGTTATTCGGCACAGCCTCTATGTTAGAGTGGTTGTGAAACATCCTCCTCCACCACTCACAGGGGAGCAGTATGGAAAGATGGAGCCAAAATACCCTGAGGGTGGTCACTGCCAGAGTGTTTTACGTCCTATGAGGGGTTTTAATGTCCTCCTTTACTTTAAATAATTCAGTGGAGACAGCAGTGCCATTTAATGTAGTCAGCCACCCACGATGTTGTGAGCCGAGAAATTAATCTCTGGAAAAGTTTTGACCTCTTGCAGGGTTTGAACCTGTGACCATTGGTACCAAGTGCCGGGTGCTTAACCGCTAGGCCACCGGAGCTCACTTTGAGGAATACCAAAGTTGACACTCTTTTTAAAGGGTGTAAGTGGCATCCAATGATCCAAGCAGATTAATCAGTTAGCAGATTAGCAATTATCTGTCATCATTTGCTCACATATTAATTGTCAAATGATCTAAGCAGATTAATCAGTCAGCAGATTAGTAATTATCTGTCTTCATTGTCAAATGATCTTCTTATTCTCAACAGTAGAGCTTAATGATGAATTATAATCATCATCCTCAATAATAAGTACAATTATTTTCAATATGTTACACAAAACGGTATTAGTTTCTTCCATTTGTCCCCAAATCCACAGATATGAGGACCATATCTCATTCTAATGTCAAATATAGCTTATGTATATGAATAGCATATTATTATATTATTATATTTAATATTTGTCAAATAAATGGCAAATCTCAATTTGGATGATGATTTTGTACTATTTTTTTTAGTTTCTTCCATTTTTGGGAAGAAATGGAAGAAACCAAAAATTAATTCTTTCATTTCTTCCCAAAAATGGAAGTAAAAGAAGTATTTCTTTCATACTGGGAAAACCCCCCAGTTTTTACCATGGTTATTATCATCCATGGAAGAAACATGCCAACCCTGCTAATGTAGCTTTGTGCTAACTTGATGACCATATACGTTGTGAGACTGGTTTAACTGAAGTTTAATTACAAAATGTTCGTAATAATTTTGGCATGTTTTGTGTATGATGTTTATTTCAATGAAATGGTGTCACTGATTAGGGACTGCTTTGATCTAGAATTGTGTCTTTCGTTATTGTTTTCTATATTCAGCGTCTGTGACTATCAATTATAAATAGGATTATCTCTTCATCCGATCAGTGTATAATTAAACTCCATCCATCCACACATCTGTCTTCATCAGATAGATCAATGGCAAGGATTGACATTTAACTAAAATAACCTGAAAAAGTATATCTAAACCTGTGAAATAATAAGGATGTTGAAATTTGAACTAATATAATGTTCCAGTATTAATGGTATCACTGACTGAACACTTCATTTTCAGATAAGAATTAAGATGCATCTTTTTGAATATGACATGAAACTGAGCTAATTGAAATCATGTCTAAATTTCCATCCTTCAGTGAAAGTCTCATTTTGATGTATCTGTCTACAAATATTTATTTATATAATCTCGGCTTGTCATCAATGCAGCAAGAATTTATTTTCTCTGTGTATTTTTTACGGGTAATTGATATGTATTTTGTTTACATTGTTAAAGAGGTACATTATTCCTCTCTTCTCCTGTAATGCCAATCACTGATAATGCATTTTAAATATAAGACTCTGTCAGTGAAAGTGCAATAAGTGAATATTTTATGTTTAAGAAATAACTATAAGGAGTGTAGACAGATTTCTGTATATGCATGAATACTTAATTTTCATCTTGCTAGAGATTGTTAGAAGACTTTAATTAAAAAAATCCTGTCATTGTTCTAGTTTTTATACATCTCAGCATTCTTTTTGCAGATGTTCGACAAGTCAGCTAGAATCTCTTGCAACGACCCTTGAGCCAGTCTTCCACTGGGATTTTATGCTCTTCAAGGGTCGGTCCTATCCCCTGATGAGAGACCACTTAAACATGAGACAGAAAAGACCACCAAGTTTTCACAAGACCAGGAGCAGGTCGAAGCGGGTATCCTCTGCATCGTCAAGTCCACTGTCAATTTCGGGAAGGAAGCACAGGGATGGCAAGAAGCAGAAAGAGCAAGCAGTAATTGGCCTCGTCTCCATTGAGGAGAAGATTGAACAGAGGAAACAGAGCGATGCACAACCCAAACATTCAGCGTATTCTGCCAATCAGATTAGTGATCAACACTGGCCCAAGAAAAGTACTGATTCAGCTAGAAAGCTGGTTCAGTTCGTAGCGCGGTTCATTGACAACGTCTGGAATCAAGCATTTGATCACATTTTTGGACACACTCTTCATGATGAGTATCAGTTGGCTGAGTACATGTCTTCCAGAATTTTAACTGATGTCCTGCAGAGCTTGACCAGCAGAGGAAAAGCTGTCAGACAAAGAGATCATGAAATAGAAGAGATCATTGGAGAATCGGATGCTCTGGGAAATTTTGCAAATCTGGCAAAAAGGAAATCCAGATCAGATATGTCTAAGATTATAGAACACACCGCTGACCAATGCCCACTGACTGGAAACTCTGTACCAACATCAAAGCATGACACGAGTCGACAACTAGATCTGCCATCTAGCCGAAGGAGTATGAGATCCCGTGGTTTTTCGGGAACATTGCCAAGAAGCCAGAGAAGCTCCAGAAGTGGTGCTAGGCTGACCCAGTTCTTCAATCAGCTGTATCCAGACAAAGTGGTTCCACTGGCAGAAACCACTTCACTAAAGGAAGTCATCCAGATTGAGCTGAGAAAGCAGAAGGGCCGGAGACAGAAGATTGATCCGGTTGACCTAGTTCTGTCAAACAACAGCACCGATCGTAGGTTTGGCACACAGCATCACAATGCATTCTCTAGATATAGCGAGGCACGAGTGTCATGTAGAGATCCGTCAGCAGCATCCTCCCACGATTCACCATTGCTGAAGTCCTCCAGTAGTTCTCGTGGTGCCATGTCCTTCTTGGCCAAAAGTGATGATTACTTTGATAAGAGCAAGCTGAAAAAGTTTGGTAAGTAACACAATCTAATTAAAGCGCCATCTATGGTCAATTTAGATATACAGTAAAATACCCCCCATAAAGCTCCATCCAACCGAGTTTCAGTGGTGGTCAGTGACTGTACTGCAGAAAAATGTATACGGTTACAATCATCATCACATACATTACAATGCTAATCACAGTGTGTATAGGGACTATACTTCTGTTTGGTATACCAGCCAGCATTTGTGGTTCATAATATGAGCCATTAATTACAGTCAATCAACCAACAGCCAATTGTTAACAATCACTAACCAGCCAGCAAGTCACTAAGCAATATCTGCACATCCTCCATTTGCATCATTTAGTAAATAATACATGGGGATGATAATAATAATAATACGTGACATTTATATAGTGCCTTACCCAGCTAGATAGCTGTTCTAAAGCGCTTTACAGTACAATTATCCCTGACTCAGACCTGTTTCAATTCAGCACACACCTCAACTCCCAATGGGGCATACAACACATGCTGCCATTATAGGTGCAAAGCATTACTCGGACACATAGCCATCACATCCTCACATCCAGGTTCTCGTTTCTGGGTGAGTGAACCAGTCACCGCATGATAGCATTCAATCCGCGACTCTTCGGTTATGAGCTCTACACTCTAACTAACTGTACCATCATCACTCGACATTAGTTTACTGATTCCAGTCCAAGTCAAATTCATAATCATAAAAGTTACTGATGGTTTTATTAGATGATCTTTTTCGTCATAACCATTCTTGTTTATTCTTGTTTATGATAGTTGTAGGAGATGTGCTCTTTAATAGACCGATCCAGGCAAAATGCATTGCATCAGTTTCCAACTACGGTCTTGTGTTAGAAACAGCTATGGTGCCTACTGTTAATGGGGGATGGCAACTTTTCACTGACAGTAAATGCGGGAAATCTTTCAGAAAATTATTTCATATTACACAAAGACTGAGACTAGTATTTCAGCTGAATGATTGTGTCTTTCCAAAGGATTTAACACAATACTTATCAGGATATAACCCATTGATTGAGAGGACCAGTTTTTCCAGCGAATGACATAGCTAAGCCTTAGTTATTCATGTTGATGAGTAGAGGATTTTTTTAGCATGGTTTTCAATGGATTAAATAAATGATTTTAAAATAAAACTTTTAGCTGAATATAAATTGATTTAAATGAAGATTTAAAAAATATTTAATGTAAACTTTTGAAAATATTATTTTATCACCTGTATATTATTAAATATATTTTTTATTACATTAGATTATTAATACCCTTGACATTTACATACAGTAAACATTGCACAAATTGCTGATTCAGAAAATAAAACAGTGTGAGAGTTTATTTAGAAATAAATCAGATACTTATTGATAGAGAATAAATCATCTGTATTATGGTCATTTAGGAACCAGTGATTTGCAAACATAATTTAGGACTGGCCATAATACAAAATGGAACAAATTTGATTCGATTTAGTGAAAAGGTTCTACAAAAAATAAGATTGAACTAGACAGGCCGGACCATGACAGCCATGCAAATTGCACTGAACATTACTTAGTTTAGTGGCATATATCTATTGGCTGAAGTCTATGCCATTCCTATTAAATGCAAAATTATGATCTGGAGATCATATACTCTTAATGAACTATAAATAAATCCAAACATAGCTGGTAAATAGCCTAAAGACATTTATCGGCCACTACATGCATAAATCATCATGCAACACAGTGATTAACTGTTGCTAATGACAAACATAAGACACAGAAACTCAACCATTCTCATTCAGTATAAATGCAATATAAATTGTGGACTTGAATCACATCAAGCTGTTAATCGATGCGTATGTGAAGATCATGATATGTACATAACTTGTATTCTATGTAAATCAAAACATGTAATCTCTGTAGTGCAACCCCCACAATGATACGGCATCAGGGAATGCACTAAAAAGATATCAATAAATCAAATCAAATTTGTTCCATTTTGTATTATGGCCAGTCCTAAATTATGTTTGCAAATCACTGGTTCCTAAATGACCATAATACAGATGATTTATTCTCTATCAATAAGTATCTGATTTATTTCTAAATAAACTCTCTCATTTCTAGGACCAGCTAAAGCCAAGTTGAGAACGGGAACAGTGAACAAGCCATACCTTTTGCAAGATGTTCAAGTGCCATTGCAGAAATTATGCAAACATTCTCAGTGGTTTGATAATACTGGTAGTTCAGACGCTGGCAGAACTCTGGTGAAACCTGATAGATATATGCTAAGTAAACAGTTTAAAAGCCAGACTGATAAAATATGGCAGGTAAATTCATGTTATTTGTTTGTCATCTTCGACATAAGAGATAGTAATCTTAGCTCAGATGCAGTTCCAGAGTTGCGTTTATGTATTATTCAAATATTTTAAATTAAAACTGTTATTTGCATGCATGGTAAATTAATATGTAATCATTTCCATATTTAAATTATTGAATCATCTTATGTTTGTGGCTTGCTGGTTTATAATAAACATTTCTTTAATTTTAATGTTTCAGTGGTTGGCCAAGTGGGAAGATTATGAGAAATTAGGACTGCTATCTGATATTATCAAGAAGTGTACTACAGGATCATTAAGTTACCTGGCCCAGTGTCTGTTCGACAGGTATGTCTACTACTTACTTGGTTAATTACTACAACAAATAAGGACCTGAGTAGGATTCTTTGGGCCTTTCTTCTGTTAACATTGTGTATTTTTCTTTAGGCAGTTAGCATAATGGTGATCAGGAGTTTCGCTGTATGCGAATTGGCTCATGTTTTTACTGCTTTTCCATATTGGATGACAGAACAAATCCAATTACAGTTGAAGACATTAACTGAATTCTGATTTGAGGTAATTCGGAAAAAATACCTCAATACAGTAGGCCCCCATTGTAATGCAGATGTTTAAGGTCCACAAGCTATTGGCTGTGTTATGGGGGACTGCGAAACAAGACTGAGTGCTGGTAGGCAAAAATAGGGAGTCATTGTATTTACCTCGTTTTGCACCATCATTGAAGATTGCATACAGCTGTTTACTTTCTAAATGTCATCATTTGTTGACTTAAACATAAATCGTACCTCAGGGTTTATGTAGAAAATAATATCTTTCTGCAAAATTGTACAAAAAATAACCCATATTTAATGAGTGATATTCACCTGTCAGAAATAGTGCATGATTTTTAGATGAAGGTCATAAATATATTGACCAATAAATGAATATTTATAGGAGCATAAATAAACAGCCATAAAATATATTTGTTTGTTTATCTGCTTTTGTAATGAAAATAAATTTGTGATTTCCCATCTGGTTTGTACACAGGAGTAGAGTAACATGGTCTTTGCTCTGTTTGAAACCTTTGTTCTTATGATTGTCAGTCTTGAGAACTAGTGTCTTGTCTTGTAACATTTTGTAATAGAGGTCTTTTATACACAAAATATGATTCCTAATTGTAATAAATAAAACATATGCAATAACTATGAAGTAATTAACAAAAAGAACTTGTTTAGTGGGTGGAGTCACACAATAAATGAGGGTTGTGATTGGGCTGTTTGTTTGGCTGATTAAGTCAAGGTGATATATATGTTTATGATCAATAAATCTATTCATGGGTAATTTTGTATCATTCACTATGTTTTATGTGTGAATTTTTATCTCTCAGTGGCAGATTTTATGCCATTTAGTGGAAAATGCACTGTCACGAATCCCACGAATTGGGGTCCAAGGTCTGACTGTGTTATATCGGATTTTGTGTTATACTGGTCTGCATTATAATGGGGGCCTATTGTATCTGTATAGCCAATATATATATTATGAAAAAATAGAGAGCTCAGATATCAGGATTTTGTCCAGTGGATTAAGTCATTCCCTTAAATCTAAACTGACACAATCACACTAATTAGTTATACTGGCCAATTTGTGTCCATCCCTGAATTACACCATGTTGCTGAAATACCTGTTCTTATTCTGGTATTGGGTGCATGCTCCTATAGCACCATTTGATTGTGTATGGCACTATAGACCTGTATATAATATAATTAAATCATAACATTGCCTTGGTCTGTGATGTGTTTCATATGATCATCTCATTTCCTGAGGGTTTAGCCCAATGAGCATATCTTTCAAGTGTGATTAGCATGGAGGCAAAAGAAAACAATCCCTTTAATTGTGATATATAAATATTATATTATGATTTAGACCTACATGCTTCTTTGTTTGTTTGATTTTTCCTATCCAGTTGCAAATAAAAAATTTAATTATGATATTTGTGTGTTACAGACTTAAAGAGAGGTTTGTTGTCAACTGGTTACCAGATCAACTGTTGATACTTATCTTCTCGATGTTATCATGGAAAGATATTGTAACATGTTCTCAGGTAAGACCACTTCATATAAATGATAGCTATCTATCTATCTATCTATCTATCTATCTCTATCTCACTATCTGTCTTATGTGTGTATGGTTTTGAGATACTGTAATGACTTATTTCTAGGTTTGTAAGAGATGGAGATACTTGTGTTCTACAGATGAAATCTGGATGATCAAATGTTTGGAATATGGTAAGTTTTATTGTCTCTGTTTTTGTTGACTTAACTATATGTATCAGTGAGTTACCCTAGTCAGAGAATATCATAACATTTTATGAATTAACGGGTAATGTTCAAGAGTTGTACGGAAAAAAAAACACATTAAAACTCTGTGGCCTCATGGGTAGAGTGTGGGACTATCTACCTATGGTTAAGGTCATGTTGTGCGGGAGGTTGGAGGTTTGAATCCTAGCTGTGGCACTATAGTAGGTGGGGTTTTTCATCCAGCCAGACAACTGGTAAGGATTTCTCCACTGAATATGCCATCAGTTATAAATTTTAAATTTATTTTTAATTAGTCCCTATGGTGAAGTTGTAAATTACAGATCATATGCGTTTCCCTCATTTGAGGTTGCCAGCCACATAAAATAACTGGCATTTTGGCCGTTATTATTATTATTATTATTACTACTACTACTACTACTCGGTGGCCCTTTTTTAGGTTTAAGAAGTTTATTATTACCTCAGTTGTCAGTTCATATAATTGCTTGAAAATCACCAAAGTTGTCGAAATTAAATGTACATTTTGAAGTACACCAAATAGTAGTTATATGCATATGTTGAGTCATGGGGTTGATCTCTGACAAGTTACTGTTTTGATAAAGTTACAGACTTCATCCTGGAGAATAAATCATCAAGACTGCTTATTATAGCTATAATAATCTAGAACAATTGAATATAAACAATGATATGAATAGGTGTGTGTTATACATTAAAGTGCTCAGAAAACCTGATCTTAAAATTACATATTTGGTATGTAATGGATTGGTATTTTCAGATCTATATCAAATACATTTTACCCTTTGATAAGGATGTAAATTTTGAAATGGTGGCAAAAGCAAAGTTTAAACTCAGTTTTTTTTATGAATTTGTATTCCAACATTGATTGTACACTGTACAAATTGTACACTGATAGAGAATGTTATGTTATAATGTGGTTTAACAATGATCCATTTAAATTGTAAAAAGCACTTTTGTTAAATTTGATATTTTAGCTTCATCCTAAACCTAGTTAATCCTGATCAACACAATGCAAATAATTATATCTGTGATGGATACACTACATATCCAATATCTAATGAAATTAAATATGGCATTGTTGTAGCTTACACATAATTTTGTTACTGTATATGTAGTATGGATAATTGTATGAATTTGTTGTTGTTGTAATTGTTAAATTACAAATCATTGTAAATATTAGTATGAGCTACTTTTATAGAACACTAAATACTAACATACAAAACCTTTTAGCTATGGATGTTATTTGCTTAGCCACCTAAACACTGATTGATAATATCATTACACTGAAATTGGCATCCATTTGAAAAATGGTATAATAACGTATGATACATGTATAGCATATTTTGTGCCGGTTTTCTTTTGTAGAATATAAAATATAAAAGTGAAATATGTTAAACATTCATATAAATGCTTCCTTAAAAATACAGTCAACAATATTAAAATGTCCATAGATAAATTGTCCAAATCTGAGAAAGGACATTACTAACAATTTTGATGAGTATATTATGGTAAGACCAGAGGCTTATATTCAGTTTTCACAAATATATCAATATGTTGTATATAATGAATGATATTAGTTAAACTAATAACATAGTAGTCTGTAGTGTTTGACAAGGGTCAGTCCCAGGCCTATTATAATTTGTTTTATATGTTAACAATTTGCTAAACAATTCTTAAAATTTAAGTTCATGTGTTTTTTATTATGATAAAAAGCTAAAAATTGTGCTATGAACATTTAAAATCAGGAACTACCAGTAATGAAGATGAACATTAATCTAAGATCAATACACATTGATGTACTGAATGCTAGCCAAGCAAACTACATGATTTTCAAACATATCAAAGATATTATCATTCACATTCTTAAAGACAAACCACATAAGTGTTATAGGTGTACTTGGTTTAAAGTTGATGGCATGGTAATTGACTGTATGATGTTAAATAAGAGGAATACAGTGTGTCTATAATATATTATTGGTACAACAAATATAATTATCACAGGGCAGTCACAGCGTATGCCCGACATCATAGAACGGGTCAGTCTTGCCAGCCATGAGGACCAAAGTATTGACTGGAAGATGGCCTTCTTCGATATCCAGACAATCACTCAGAATGTCAAAACTTCATTGGAGAAAAAGACTCCCTTACCTGCCATTACAGGTAAGTCATAAATAATTTTACTACTATAGTATATAATTATTTCATCTGTTACTAACTAACCGCTAGAGTGAGTCAGTTAGTGAGTGTAAGCTGTATTGACTCATCGGGGGAAAATGGTCATTGAGATTCACCCCTTTTCAGTTGCCTTTTACAACATGCCTGAGGAGGACACAGTAGACTAATTCTTCTAAACTATTAGAATGTAATCAAATCTTAAATCTGTCCATATAAGGCTGACCCGTTCAGGTTTTGGAAGTATATAAAAACTCATCCTTCGACATTTCTAACCAAATTCTGGTACCCTTTGTTTCAGTTCTGTTGAACAGTTATTTTGAAGTTCTTCTGCTAGTAAGGGCAGTTCTTTAAATAAATATTAATAATAATAATAATAATAATAATACTATTATTATTTTCAGTTTATTTCAGTTAATTATTTTAATTCAGCAGTCTGGGGCCCTTCTTTATTGTAGTAATTAGAACACTGTACTGCAAACCTCCAGGTCAGGGCTCAGATTGAACCAGGGTGCCTATTTATGGGATGTTTACTCAGAGAATCTCCCCTCAGACCACATTTTCCAGGTGAGATGGGTGTGGAGGCTAAACAAAACGCTCCCTCACTCCCTCACTCCTCATCTTGGTGTTTTCTTTTCAGATGTCCAATGTGTTGATTTATTCAAAGTTTATTGAACTTAATTAGTAAATTTAGGTTTGTTTTTCTAGACTGTAAACAATTGGATGAAGGAAGCATTGCCACCAGTTCATCTAGAGGTATGATTTGTTTTAACCTTAAATAAAAGTATCTTTCCAAACACACACACACACACACACACACACACACACACACACACACACACACACACACACACACACACACACACACACACACACACACACACACACACACACACACACACACAGCAAGTTAAATATTTAGAAATTTAAAAACAAAATGTAAAGCATTTGGTGTTACATTCAGCTTCTGGTGTTTAATTATAGTATTATAGTTACTAATGCTTTGGCGTATCACAGTGCTTTCATTGTAGTCCATTTATTAATTAATTAGATTGTTTGTTAGGTCTTTTATGACTATGATGCACACTACGTTTCAGCACAGAGGTGTTATAGATGAATACCTTACATCTACCTCATCAATATTGGATGATAAATGATCAGCTGTCTTATACATTTACATGTAATCATAAATTTTGTTAGAAAATAGTCATGAAGTATATTAGGAAAGATATAATGGTACATTTATACAAGTCAAATAACTGTACTCTGCTCTTCGGAATTTATATAATGATGTTGTCATTACCTGAAATTATAAGCTGAAGCCTGCTTCATATACACAAGCCTTGTTTGTTGGATTTCTTTGGGCATCTGTTGATTTGTTCTCACGAATCGTGTGCATAAATCCTCCATGTGCTGATATTTATTATGCATCCACTCCCATCTACATATACACAGTTAAGTAAATAATTGTAGTGTAAAACATTTTAAAGTGCAGATGAAAACACACACACGCACACAGACAGACAGACAGACAGACAGACAGACAGACAGACAGACAGACAGACAGACAGACAGACAGACAGACAGACAGACAGACAGACAGACAGACAAACAGACAGACATACAGACATGCACACACACCAAAGCTAATGAGGCAGTCTTTAGGTTTTAATCCACTGATGAATCATTATGAATTTGTAATTCTCTGTACCAATGTCTTTTTACACACCGCTAACACACATACACACACATACATCATGCACACAGACACAAACAAGCACATGCAAATACATAATTGTATATGAAGCAGTACACACATCTACTCATTTACATGCACACACATGCATGCACACAAATCTTGTGCTAATTTTCATTATACACACTCAACAAGTGTATGGGTTAATTGTATTTCATACAGATAGCATAAACAGATCATTTGCTACTGAAACAAGTTAGTATTAATTCTAATAATTAAATATTAATATTAAAATTGTATCAGGTGACTGACACTGTCTTTGTGGCACTAACAATAACAAACTAATTACACCTGTTTGTGAATTAATTTGATTAATTCACCCATTAGAGGGTTATTTATGTGTTTGTTATATGTTTACACCTGAAATGAATAGAGATATTCAGGTGAGATGACAGAACAGCAGCACTGAAACTGAGGTGGGGAAAGTCCTTGCCCCTGGCATGGGGCAAGGACCATCAGGGGCCCTCGGAAGGACTATTTTGGCAATATGGAGCAGACGAGTTGAACAATGCTAAATTAAAATTACTTGTATAGTATTAAAATGTATTCATGCATTATGGAGATTAAATGCAAGAATTAAGACATTATGTGCCAGAGGTTCCTCTACCAACAGAGGGTGGGAAAACAAAGTCATTCCGATGATACTCCAAGAAACAGGGTTGTGAAGCCAAGATATTTGAGAACATGGCTAACTCAGGAGTACAATATGTAGTATTTGAGACCAAGAGATATGGATTTAGACCCTGTTCAGGACTCAACAAAAACTATCATAGTTTTTCCTTCTCAGAGATTAATTCAGATATTAATTGTTTGTCTTACAACATCAAGGTTAGCTTAATTATAAATATTTAATAGCCATGCAATGCCATCTCACTGTTCTTAAGTTTGATGTTAAAAACTATCTGTCAGTGACCACTCTCTGCATATTTTGTCTCCATCTAATGGTCAATTGTGAATAGTTGAAGAGGAGATAGTTCTGGTCAGATTTTCTTTTGTTATCCGTGTTCCCTGGTCATGAAATGAAATGGAACAAAAGGAATCAAAATTATTCTTCCATAAAGGTGCTGAACCCTAAGTAGAGTGTAACCAGGCTATCAGGAATTCATCCATCATATTAAGCATGTTCTTCTCTATACAATTTGCCACAACCTCAGTCAAAGAGAATGACTTCAGTTCAATAATGCTGTGCACTTGAAGAGTTGTACCATGTGTCCTGTATACCTCTTATGTTTATAGATGCCCACTTTAACACTTCACTGACTATAATGTTTGTTGTGCTGTCACATTAACACAACCTTTTGTTTATTATTTATCCAGAGCTAGCTCGCTTCACTAAGGTAAGCTATATAATGCTAGTAACGTATGAGCTGCGCATAACAATGGCTGAAGTTTTTAATATTTTTCAACAACCAATCGCAATACTGATGTATATCGATCACAACATCATCTTCAGTTACCAATCATGGCATGTAACATCGTATTTGTTTAAGTGAGCATATATGGTAGCAATTAAATGAACATTTTCTTACAGATGCTTTTAAATTGGTGTTAAATGCTGTCAATAATAATATTTTTAATAATGGCATAACCAGTTTATTTCCCATATATGTATTTTGCAGAAGAACACAGTGTACTATAGGTTTGTATATAGACAACATTGCTCCGATGCCTAAGTGTCTATTAGTTTTCTTTAGTTGTGTGTTAAGTTGTTATTTAGCTAGTGGTGCCCTCTACCAGAGAGCATGTGTCCAAATTAGATTTGTGAAATTGAGCTTCTCTAACCAGCATGATGTAGAATCTTTGTTTGTTACCTGTACTCTGTAATGGTATTGATTCGCTGTTCACTTTATTTTTGTCTCATTGACATCATAAAGGTGTTCAGACTTTAGATAGTGTATGTTGTTTCGACCCGATATATTAATTGATCTAATAACATATGGAGATTGTATCAATTTATCCTGTTCCATGCTTTTTAGCTATATATTTAGTCAAGATGGCGGATATCTTTTATCTTGTGGTGGATTGGTACCATCTCCTTTGCCATTTCAACATAAAACCCCTTATGCTTTTATAGTTAAGCCCCAATTGATTTAAAATTTTTACAAATTATTCAATATGTCAGGTGAGTGAAAGCATTTTTTAACCATCCACTCAGTTACTTGACATCCATTATTATCAGTTCATAATTTTGTATTAATAAATAGTCATATAATTCATAAAGGCATATTTAGCATATTGACATAATCTGAAAATAAATGAAAGAGAATTAAGTTATCACTTTATCTGTTCAAGATGTGGCCACTCTACATCTATCATTGAATATCAAGATTTTCTTATACCTTAATATGCACACATCAACCTGTCATCTCTTTTCCTCCTGATTTCCTTATTGCTTATTAATATTATTGTTCTAGAGCACTCACAACACACAAGACTCAATATGGGCCCTAATGGCCCCAGTGTTATTGCAGTGTAAACAAATTGTTTACACAGGCTTTACTTTTGATAGCGTGTAAACAAAGGTGTTTGCTCTTTCTGAGCCACTTAGCATCAAGAGTTACAGTAGGCCCTGTTTACATCATTGATTGGTGGATGTGTACCTGCATTTACCTGGATCAATGTCTTCGTTCAGTGACTAGTTGATTTTTTGCGCGCATGCTATATATTAGTGTAGGATGATTGACGGATGTGAGTGCGTTTACGTGTTAGAACGGTTCTTATCATCGGCTGGATAATGCAGCTCTGTGTAGGAAGAACAAAAGAATATTGGACCGGATAAAAGCTATATCAGTGATTGTTGGCTAAATAGGATACTGTGTGTGTAAACTGTCAATGTGTGATTATTACTAGACAACTTAAGAGAACTCGGCTGAATGGATTTAAATGACAGTTAATAATAATTTGGCTAGCTAACTCTATCCAAGAACCATATATATATATATATATATATATATATATATATATATATTAAGGTCTTTACTCTGTTTCTGCTATATTAATATTTATGTGGTGCCTGTAGAGTGAAGTATTCCATTTTATCAAGAGACCCAAACATATATATATATGCTATGTGTGTCTACTGGAACTAGATGTGTAACTGATAATATGCTTCCGAGGATATATGACAGTTCTTAGGATGTTATCTATTGAATATTTCCATGATGCAACAGATGTCAAAAGCAAAAGGTCATCTTTCATCATTTTATCATATATCTTGCCAGTCTAGCCACTAAATAGGTTTTATTGTATATAATATTCTGCTTATTAAAAGTTTAGTATTATTCTTGTGAAAATATGCATACTGTTTATTGTAAATGAATGTATTTATCATAATATGGTATAGACTAAGACAGGGATAGATGAATCACAAAATATGTCACTTTATTTTAGTGGAAATAACATTGAAGACGGTGACAGCTGCCGAGCTGGCTAAAGAATCGGAGCGACTTAAGCACGGTTATTATAACAATGGGACAGACAGTGGTAAAGGTGATGATGATGATGAGAGAATGATGATGATGATAATTATGATGATGTTGGAGATAATGATAAACACGATGAGGAAGGGGGAAGAAAAAGACGAAGAGGATCAATGGTGGAGTGCGAGAGAGTCCAAGTCGGTGCTTTCTGGTCACAGTAGGGATCTTGTCCGGTCTGTGAGGAGCAACACGACAACATTGCTACCAATCACAGACAGAGCTGATAAGAGGACTAATGTCTCTGACAGTGTTGGTGAAGGTAAAATAATATTTGATAAAATGTCACTCAATAGTAACACATCATATTGATAAATAACGCAGCTGACACTGTTCTCTCTCACTGTTAGTGTGCAAATCCAATTTTCATACCCTTATAATGAAGGATAGCATGTGGATCTCTCTCTCTCTCTCTGTCTGTCTATGTCTATCTCTCTCTCTCTCTCTCTCTCTCTCTCTCTGTCTGTCTATGTCTATCTCTCTCTCTCTCTCTCTCTCTCTGTATGTGTGTGTGTGTAATTTTATCATTTTGCATTTTATAATATATAATAAAATATTCAATTTTTTATGTTACATGTATATCTACTACTAGCTGCTCATAAATGTGTACTCATGATGGTATCACTTAACACCAGCTTGTTATACACATGTATGTATACACTAACCGTACTTACACACATTACTTATTGGTGTTGCTATATGCAGGCAGTGAGAGGAAGAGCGTGTTGATATCTCGAGTATCGTCACACGGGACAGCCGCATCTCAGTCACCACAACTTCTCAACAAGATACAGATCGGTGTGTCTACTGATAAAATAGCATCTGTCAGTAGTGAGGCCGTCCAAGGATATGAAAAACTGGAAACCAAGTATGTTGATGTGATCTAACTGGATTGTTTACATTGTTATAAATAACTCAAACATTCATTATTTGATATATATGCAATACAGGAGTGTACAATATGAAACCTTGAATCTAACTGGAAAATCATTTTAGTCTGGACCTAATCTAACATTTACATTAGATTTTTTTAAATTAAGACTTGGAACTTGCAACAACAATGTAAAGAAATATTCTGTAAGGTTCTTAAAGCCTACTTACTGGTATTTAAATTAGCCTATTTATAAGATCTATAAATCTATATATTTATATACTGGTATATAAGACCATTTATTATTATCATTATTCTTATTATTCTTATCATCGTTATTATTATTATTTTGTTTAGCCAAAATGGCTATTATATACTTATATATATATATATATATATATATATATATATATATATGCGCTAATTAGGCAGCAGATCTAAGTCATATGACTTGTTCAGAGACTTGGTAATAATCTCCTTAACCACAACCACAGAAGTTGAGTAAACATCTCAAGCTTTTTAGCTGCATAAATGCCTAAATATAAATAATGTACCCCATCAATTAATGAGACCGTTGATAGCACTTAGCATTCTAGAAGTTTTTTCTTCTTGTTATTAATATAAATGAGAATTTATTTTACAAAACATGTGAAGCATAGATTTTATTGACAATCATTATGGTACCAAAATACAGCAGTATATCGTTATTCCAGTAGGAAACAGAAGCAATCATGATGCCATGACAAGAGGAATTTTTCCCTTAGCCAACCAACTGGGAGGTTTTTTCTATCAAATATGTCATCTGTTTAAAATTTATTTAGAGTTAATTTACATTGGGAAATGGTGTGTCTTCATGACCAAACTGCTAGTGTGGTTGGCTACAGCTCTTTTCTATCCGAGTTCATATCTTAGTTTGGCTATATCCGAAAAGGTTTTCTATTCAACTTTCACATTGCCTCATCAATTTTCAAAGTTGCTCAATCCTCTCACTCTACCATATACACAGAAGTGGCTATAAAACATGACCAATTTCCATTTCCTCACTCAGAACCATTAAATTCTAGATCATCTGTATCTCCCTTATATCTTGGAGCTTAAGTCGGCCAAATTAGAAAGCTTCTAGTTTACTGGTAGCTATTATTAGTATAAAATTTTACAACTTCTTCTATTACATGATAACAACTTAACAACAGAGATGATGAATTGTGTATCATTTCCTATAAATTGGATATTTTTGATTTCCTGATATGTTATTGTCAAATGAATTGTTTACAGTTTTATCTAGCATTTGCAGTGAACGCTTATCTATGTAATAGGTAAAAAAAAAATCATTGCTCTTATATATATATATATATATATATATATATATATATATAGTTTAGAATAAATATTGGATTGTGTGTGTGTGTGTGTATTATAAGCTATGATTCTTTCTAAGTAGGTTCTGTGATTGTCATAAGGTCTTGTATTATAAATAAACAGGCATATAGTGTATGTTCTGTACAATTTATCCAATCAGAGCTGTGATGCAGTGGATCAGGGGCCGTAGTAAGCCAGGAAAAGATGATGGTGAGATTGCTTTAGATGTTAGAACAGATCTGGTACAAGCTAAGGATATACTGGTAGGTTGATATTTTAAACGCCTAGGACACTTGATTTTGTAAACTATAGCAGTTGCTTGCTTGTGTCAAAATAATAATTTACAGACTATTATGACTCTTCCAAAAAATGATCCTAGTAGAATATTGCCAATATTTGGTGAGTGTGCCCTCTTGCCATCTTGTAAATTCAATCAGTAGTCATGATGTCACAACCAGACTATTTTTTTTCTTCATCAATGTATGACTCAGTCTGTGTCTCTGGATAAACATTGTGTACCTCTCTTTTCTGAATAACTGGTCTCATTGAAACAGATACTCTGGCACTTGTTATAGGAGGTGGGTGTGTCATATTGACATTTGCCCCATATACAGTAGGGATGGTCTCTCTCTTCAAAATGGTTTTCTTCGCCAGTCCCATATCATATTGCATTTTGTTGTGATACTGTTGTCACCCAAAAATGTTCACCACATATGTATTATGTGCTGGTGGGACACCATTTGTCTTGTATATGTCGGATAAAATGCATCCAAGCTGCCTCTAGTTTTTTTCGAAGAATGGTGGGGAAATTCATGAATGGAAACTTCACTTTTCAATCTAATATGTCTGCATCCATACACAGCACAGCAACAAACTATAGTTCACCATGATTCTATCAACTCCAATGCATCTAAGTATACCAGTCATAATACACAATACATTATATTAGCACTGATATCATGCTAGTTCATGATGTAAACAAAACCAATTTCACAACAAAACAAGCAATGGTGGCATTTACTGCATGGTTATGTTTGGCTGTTGTAACATCACATAGTTTATCATGTGATCCATTTTCATGCACTGGCATCGCAATCTCATATCCAATTGTATATGGCATGTATGACAGCATTTCAGATCACAATAATCTAACAAAATGCTATTGAACATTATGTTTAGGGAAAGTGTAAGTCATCTTATATGTTACAATGGAGAGATGAAGATAGGAAGACCAGCAAGAAATTTGCTGGATCAGTACCGGGAGTGGAGAGAGTGAGAAAGTTTCATGTAAGTGGTCACTTCTAATGAAGGATGTTCTTATTATTTATCTACTTTAAACGAATATAGAGGAGATAAATATTACAACTGCTCAATGTTCTCTCTTCTGGTACATGTATAAATGCATGTATGCATTCATTCGTGTACACACACAACACACACACATAGAGAGACCATTTTTTTCACAAATTATTCTATTCTAATACAGGGACACATGGATGCAGTGGACTGTGTAGAATTTACACGTCGCCGTTTAATAAGTGGTAGTCTTGATGGTACAATTAGAATATGGGATATCAAGTCCGGTCACAGTATCCACAAACTATATGGACACAAAGTATGTATTCATTAATTACTGTGTGCAAAAAGTATAGAATTATCCATGGAGTTTGGACTTAATCAAAAACAAAATCTGTAGTTATATCAATTTAGTTTGAATATGTAATATTTTTTATAGCTGTGTCACTTTGTAAAAGGTTTGGCTTTATTAATCAGTGTTTTATTTTTAAGGTATATCAAATTGGTTCGAAAATAAAATATTGCTTAAAATACATCATAATGTATTTGCAGCAGTGTATTCTTACAAATATCAAATTTAATAAAGCCTTAATGAATCTTGTAAGATACTCAGATTTTATTATTCCTTACTTTTGAAACAACCTTATTAGAAATATTATATTCTTGTACAGGGAGCTGTTACTAGTCTTGTATTTGAGAAGAATATTCTGTACACAGGATCCTGGGATATGACTGTTATGGTAACGCAATCATCACCGCCATTAAATAATCTGTGGTTTTAGTTTTGAATCTTTAATCCATATGGTATCAGAATTTTGTGAACATTTCTATGAGTTTGATTTACCACTGACATTTATTTTAATAGTAGATTAACTTTTAACAGATTTGGGACCTGATCAAGTTTACAAGGAAAGCCATACTTCATGGTCACACAGGATCTGTGTCTTGTTTGGTCCTGAATGACACATACTTGTGAGTAATAAATTGTTATGCAAGAAATATTTATGTATGCAATGAATAGTTCAAATATATCTAGGTTTAATATTACTCGCCAGTACACACCATTTGACTTGTACAGGAGTTGCTGTTTATTGTTAATGTCCGATTTTTATATCTCCATGTCACAACGCATTGTTCTAGGATGTTGTGCGTATATTTATATATGAGTATATAAATTTATGTAATTTTAATAATTTTATGATTGTAGGGAGTGTACTGCTTAAAGCTGTCATTCATTATAACCTAATTCACACAATTATTACTCCTCCATCCAATCGGAGAAAAGCCAATTATAGCTAGTTGGGGATTCATACTAGGAAACTCCCAGTTACTAGTTTGCCACTGTTACTACTGGACTGAGATAACCCACAGTAATAATCACTCACCATCTTGATGTAGTCTTTTACGTTAGTTCATATTTCTGACGATTACAGGTTCTCTGGTTCCCACGACAACAGTGTACGAGTTTGGCACAAGGCCACACTTCTGCTGCACAGCGTACTGAGAATACACAACTCTCATGTGATGGGATTATATGTCAGTAACAACTTCCTGATTACTGGCTCAAGTGATAGGTATGTTAATTGGTAGGTTTACTGTCTAAGAGCTCTGATGACTAAAATAGTTAGAACATGGCAGCTTTTAGGACAGTCTAGTCAGTAATGGGTCATTTCATCGCCAATACCAGTTCTTCGCCAAAAGAAAAGGTTGTTTCGTCGCCTATAAGAAGTCGTTTCATCTCCATCTAAAAGTCGTTTCATCGGCTACTGAAAGCTCCAGTAGTTGTTTTCGTCACCATCATTAACTATTCTAGATCACATGCACAAATATAAAGTACCTAGTCCTGGGTACACTTGTCCATCCGTCTTCATAAAATAATAATCGCAAAGAATATGCAAAGACAGTAATCGGATTCCTGAAATCGACGCATCGTTCAAGATTTTAAAATACATGCTCAGGTATACAAGTTTAAGTCGTCCAAAGAAACAGTGGCCATTCAAATTATTGCTCTGTAAAGGAAAACTACTAACTTATATAATTGATTCTTTTAGAAGACCTGCTTTTTAAACATATGTGAATATTGGGTGTCTTAGATGGCATTCTAAAATAATGATATGTACTTCTGTGGTAGAACTTGGTTGGTGTTGTGTTATAGAAGGTAGATTTAGCATGTCATGGTTGTACTTCAACAAACACTTCCAACGACCATCTTAATAACAGTCATCTGTACCACAGTATATCTGGCCATTCATTTGGATGGTTGGATGGCTAAAAACCTGTCCAACACAAACACAGAAATATTAATCTGGATTGAGTGGTGGTTTGCAGGACGAGACAGATGTAGCAAGGTATGATCCAGATTAATTGTGCCTGTGACTTAATCACAGACTAGATTGTCAGTTAGTGGTCACTTATATGTTTGTAAGTAATGTACTTATAAATACTAGTTCTAATTTCGTCAATATCGTACCTAACCTTGGCTAAATGTGAATATTAAGATTGATCTATTAATATTGGGCTATATATGCTGTAACTAGTTTTGTTAATTTCACTGATCTCAGCCCACTGCTAACAGTACCACACGTTTTCTCTCATTCTATTATTTTGCAAATGTTTTGCATTTATATTTGAAGAAGATTTCAACAATGATGTAAAGTATGTTTTCACTCTATCTAAACCACTTTATGCCTCTGTGGCTGACTGAGTTACTGGTTTGGACTCCTTGATCATGACCATGGTTTGTAGAAGGTCTTGGTATAGTTCCTGGTTATTGTTATAATGACCCAGTGGTGTCTTTCAACCAAGCAAGTAGCTGGCAGAGTTATCTTTCCCAAAATATATGCTTTCATTTGAAGTTTTAATTACCACTAGCCTGGAAACCATATTTTGCACAGAAATGTTTAGACACAGTTTTGTCTGATATTATCATTGGGAATTAATAATGACACCCGCAATATCATTTCAAAGTAAACCACATATGTTACAGTGATTATATATATAGTGAATATGCTCAACCATGAGTGGTAAAGAGGCCCCCCGTGGTGGAAAGGATTCAATGGTGATATCACATAAACACTTTCATTATGAGAAGTTTAAAAGATGTCTCCATCCTATGAGTATTTTATCAGCAAAATTATACATGATGTGTGTATGGTAACTGACTGGACACAGTTGCTTATCAAATCATGATAGATGGAGCATCGGATAAGTATAAAGATGTTGGTCACATTCAATCAGAATTTAGGGCTGGAAACTGCTAAAAGGGCCTCTAATGTTATATAATAAATTAGGGAAGTTATAGATAATTTGGATTTTCACCAGTGACCTAGCCAGCCACATTCACACCATTATTATAATATTTTTGCTGTTATTGTTGTTGTTCTATATTTGATATAAACGGTGTGGATATTATTTTCACTGCAGAACCATTCGGGTAACTGACTATTATACAGGAGAGAGTAAGATACTTGTTGCTAATCATCCAGAACCAGTACACAGAATGATGGTAAGTTGACGGTACGAATAAAAGACGTGAAAGAAATAGTAAGACAGAGAAACAAATCAACAAACATGTAGTCCTAGCTGTGTGCATTCAGTTTACCATGACATTGTCATTAAATAATCATAATGCATCAAAAATTTGTAGTCCATCTACTGTTTACAACAAACAGCAGTTACATTGTATTCGGCCTGATTTTTACAAACACTTTATTTTGAAGGTGGAAGGACATCTGATAATAACAGCAAGTGTTACTGGCCGTGTTTATTTCTGGAACAAAGAGACTGGTGAAGCAGAAGCATGTATACAGGCTCACAGTACGGTACATGCCATTAATGCCTTGGCCTTTCATAATGGCAGGCTGTTTACTGCATCAGCGTAAGTAGATATCTGCTAATGAGTGTCCTCTTTACTTCACACAAATTAGATTTGGTCGCTTACACTTGTGTCTAATGTTTTGTTTATGTGCTTGTCAGTATTATTGTATTTAAATATTCTGCATTTGCCTATTAATTCCTATATTATATATACACTACTGAGTGGTGTGTCTTCATTAGGATAGTTGTAAAGTGGGCTGACATGAATTTATTGTCATTTGGAAACTTTACTGACAAGTTTGGTAAAGTCAGCTTGGCAATGTTATGTCCAATGTAGAAATGGCCATGTTTGTTATTTGCATTTGAAGAAAAGCGCATATTTCATTATAGATGTCACAAGACAACAGGATTTATTACGGCATGTTTTTCTTATTTAAAATGGTGGTGGATTAATATATATAAATATATATATATATTTAAGACCAACTAACATTGTGTACCTGTTTGTGTTTCCTTCTTTGACTTGTTAATGTTATGTTTATGATTCAGAGATCAAACAGTGAAGGAATGGGATCTCTTTACTATGACTTGTGTCAGATATCTACATGGACACAAAGCTGCCATAAATGACTTTAAAGTAAGTATTTCAGATTTATGCATGATATTTTGCCTGTCAGACCTATTTTTGCAGATGGTATATTCTAATGGAAATATTAGTTTGTATGCAAAAAGTAAAAAAAACCTGATATGCTTAAAATTTTAAAGAAAATTATCATTCAAATAATGTCTTTTTCGTACATTTTAATTTGGGGGGAGGGGGAATCTAATAAATATAAAATCACAATTATGTCAGAAGGGTGTTTCATCTTTTGCTTTTCCTCATTACCATTTAGCCTACCTTGTGCACAAAAGTGGTCATAAAACAGCGACATTTATAATTTACATTTAAATTTAATTCATGGAAAAATAAAAGTAATTTCATGATTTATAAAATAAGGTGATCAAGATAACAATCAAATTACAAACATTCCATTCATGGCAGCTCATTGACATTAAGATGTAAGAGCTCAATTTACATTGTTATTACACCAGAAGCTTGCCTGTAAAGCTTGGAAAAAATCAAGACATGGTGTCACCATTTCTTTTAAATTAATGAATTCTATATTGTATTAAGGATTTGAAATTATTTAATTTTAAGTCACAATATATTCTCAATTGTTATTTGATAAAGAATAAACATGAAAATGGATATTTATTCTAGCTTTTATTTCATGCACTAGTTCATATGAATTAATAGGGTTATAACATTACTAATTTTTAGACAATTAGAATGGCTGGCAAAGTCATCACTATATGATGCATAGAATATTCATAAAAACATACATATGGATGAAGTTTTCTTTTTAGAATTAACAAATTCACAGTAAAATAATGTAATTAAATCATACATGTTTTCAGTTAGAATTTCTGAAATTTCATGGATCTCATTCACTGATGACTAAATACTGCATAAGTTTGTAACATAATAATAATAATAATAATTTATCAACCAATCTTTATTACAGTATCACTAAAATGTGAAATTTTAGAGTATCATGATATCTAAACTCCAACTGTAAAAAGCTTGGGGTTCATTAAAATAATATTTTGGTATTGTATAAGCAATAATATGAAGTGGTGAGTACAAGTATATATATATAACATACATACACACACACACACACACACACACACACACATATATATATATATATATACATACACAAAATATTGAAGCAAATATAGAGCTCTAAGTTCAATATTCAATAAGTCAAAATGTATTTTCTTACTAGAGAAATATTGTATAGAAACTTTATACATACTTTCAGGATGTCCAAAATGAATGTCTCAATCATTTTAATAACATCCAATTAAGTGATACACCATGAACAATAATGATACTTTTAATCTCATCATGTCTTTGGTATTAATAAATTGTGTTCTTTAATTAAGAAATCTTTTTTAAGTGTTGTTTATTTTTTGTGTGGGGTTTGAACTCATTTTCTTTGGTGGCATTTTGTCCTATAAGATATTTTACATTCATGAGTTCAAAATATTGATATAATGTGTTGAATGTTGACATCATAATGTAATTGCCAATATACAGATTTGTACAAATGATGTATAGACAATTTTATCTGAAACAATATCTTATTGCTTGTATAATCTTAACACACTCTCTTTGTTTGATGTTGCCTCGCTAGGTCTCGGACAGGCGGATGGTGAGCTGTTCAGTTGATGGTCAGATACGTGTCTGGGATATGGACAGCGGTGATAAGACGGGTACAGCAGAGGTCACGGATGATATCTTACCATATGAAGTTGTCAATCAACGAGATCTGGAGTAGACACTGACCAACACGAAATCATTTCTCTTCAGTCAGACTGTTATGTTACCAAAGTTCATCACATCAATTTCCAAGTCTATAAAAAGTATAAGCCTGTTGTTACATCATTGTCAGTCATGAGCTCACAGTTGGAGTGAATTAGTGGGTTTTATTTATTTGTTAGTGGATTTTGTTTGTCAGATATAATTGATAACTGATTGTATATGTAAAAATATAATGGAAACTAATTGGTGTATGGATATAATCAGATTTATTTGTATTTTAAACTGATCCTCCAATTATCTTTTTCCATGTATTTATGCTAATTGTTGGGATCCAAATACACAAATAAACACACACACACACACACACACACACAGAGAGGGGGGCAGTGAGAGAGATAGTGTGTGTGTGTGTGGGTGTGTGTGTGTGGGTGAGTGTTGCACTACATATTAGACTGGATGGAATATTTAGTATTCGTACCGACCTGACTTCTGGATTATCACATCCATCATTCCCCCCCCCCATATATATAAAACAATTGGATAATCAAGGATGCACACATATAGTCTGTTAGATTATACTCATGGATGCCCCACATGACTACCTACTCATGTCAACTCATGCCAAACTCTTACCCACAAACGTAAGTATTTATGGGCATCTACAGTTAGGGGCAAATACTCGAAATTCTTCTCATTCTACAGTAACTGGAAAATGAAACATTTGTGACACTGTTCAAGAAAACCTAATGGAAATCATTCGTATCTATTTAGAATATGACACAGATATAAACATTTTTAATGAATATTTTGATACTAGAGTATATATTTTGCACATGTGAATTATAAATATTAAATATATATAGATATATAATTGCTATGCCTTTCTATCAAAATCTCGATCAAAATGAGTGCATAAAAGTTAAAAATGGTTCATTTCTTGTATTCCATGAAATCTCAACAGACCATAAAATCTAAACTGATGAAGATATTTCAATTATGTTTTCAACATTTTGTTAACTGGCGTCCTTTATCCTTAACAGTTATAGAAAAACCTCAGTCTGTCAATAACGTCTATTGTGCCTGGATTTTTTGTACATTTATATTAATATATGCATTACGAGTAGTAATAGACAGCCGCATTTTAAGTTATGTGAGTATCCATACTTGCCTCACACCTGTGATTTAAATATAAGAGATGTTCTAGGACTAGCCATACGTTAGACAACTGGCCATTAGACAACTGGTCACGAGATAACTGATCACCGAACAGCCGCTCTCCAGTAAAGTCGTGAGTGGGTGTCGTCCCCAAAATTCTTATTAAACAAAAATATTACAGTTCTTTCCTTCCATTATTGTTTGGTGGCCGTAAAACATCAATCATCATCATCATCATTCATTATGTTTTGCTAATTATGTCATATACGATGGCCTTCTTTATTCAAGGTACCTTTGATTTTTTTTCCAAATAATATTGTTATCAACCCAATTGGAGAAATATAATTTCAACAAAATAAATTGGATCCTGCTGATCATAAAAATTCGGCCACCTGTTGACTGCAGTAGCTAGCTGAACTTTGAATTACTAGATCAAATTATTTGCAATTGAAATTAAACTGAACCGCTATAATCTTTTTTTTCTTGTTGGATATTAAGCTCTCACTGTGTGTGTGTGTGTCGCATACTAAGTCGTATGTCTTGTGATAAGTTCTTTTTATAGCACTTGCAATATTTTGTTTTGCAGTGTAACACTTATCATTTCCTGTTTTATAATGTCTATATGGTTTATACTGCAGGTTGATAAACTCGTGAAGCTCCTAATAAAAGTGTTGTTGGTTTATAGCAACTTTTACTTGCATGAATTAAGTATACGTTTGTTAAATTGAAGATTATTATTATTTTCGTCTTAGATTTGGACTTGTTTTAGATTCAGGGATCAGCAACCTACGGCCCGCTGGCCGGATCCAATCCGCAGCGGCATTTTGTCCGGCCCACATTATTCTGGAGTTTAGAGTATTTGTGGATTTTAGAGTATTTGTAAAGTATCGACATTCTCACATCTATTTTAACTCACATATTGGTTTCGGCTGTCACTGATCGAGAAATTAATAAAATAACAAGATGACTAATAACTCTTGTTAAACTGCTGTGGATAAGGCAATAGGCTAATGGTCCTTTTCATAGAGATGAACAATCTTCGGCAAATCAGGAGCTGGCTAGCTTTTTATAACCTCTTTCGTAATAACGGTCATCGGGAGCAGATATTTATAGTGTTTTTATTCTATCAACTTCTCGTTGGATGGCATACTGATATAATATTGGATAAAGACCAAATGCTGTTTTCTGTCAGACCCAGCATGGTTGTCAGATTTGGCATTCTTGGTAGACATTTCAAAACATGAAATTACAGCGCAGAGACCAGTTAATCAACAAACTGTTTGTGTCTGCGCATTTGAGGTGGAGCTTCGTCTGTGGGTGGAATAACTCTAACAATGCAATTATGCACATTTTCCAACGTTGCCTGAAAGTCAGCCTATTACGGCCACTACGTATGTTGTTTTTGTTGGGCAGCCACGAGAACAATTCAAAACTCGATCTGCAGATCTGCGCGCCAACAACCAGGCTTTTTGCATTATTTGCAACTCCGTTCGCAGTAAACGTAGACAGTGTTGCCGTTCACCTGCAGATGAGTCACGTTCGAATGATAATTGCAATATTCGGAAGCACGTACCTATGTGAACAACTTTTAAGCAAAGCAATTTTTACAAAGAGCAAGACGGGTTGTAAGTTGATGCACATTTGGAGGGTGCCATGAGGGTTGCGAGCATACATCTACAGCCTGATCTTCAGGGGTTGGTGAAGCAAGCCCAGCATCAGATCGCGCATTGAATTGAAAATAAAATTAAACTTTACATATAATTAATTTGTTCACGTTTTATATTTTTATTCTGTTAATATTATATAATCATTAACATTCATCAAGTTACTATATGTCAGGCGTATAGGTCATGGTAGACACACAATGTATTATGCAACTTCTTCCATTTGAAAATACATGTTACCCACTGGCTTAATCCAAATCGTACTCTATTACACATACAGTTCGAAACAATTTCATATATTGGTGACATTTGGTCTCAGATGCTCCGAAACAGTTTTACGATTTGGCTCTCCCCTCAAAAAGGTTGCCGACCTCTGTTTTGGATGCTCAGCTATTGATAATTACGCAGTTATAAATTTTCAACAACAGAATTTAGCTCTGTTATATATTGTAAATTAACATGGATACACATGTCCTCCATGTTGATTACACCCGTCCCTCCTATAACCCCTTTACCAATCACTAAATTCAGTTGCGTGATCAATAACCTGGATATTATGTTTACAATTTTAGGTTGTTTGTGCCAGTGCCTTATCCCACACTGCTAAAAGACATAAAACATCTCCAAAACACTTCCTGTCCATATTGCCGATTAAGCTCGTCCCACGTGTTGCTACATGTAAATAAAAACTAAAGTTCGATTATTTTTTTAAAAATGTTTTTCACTTTTGATTAGATCATAATTAAATAGCTTGGTTACATCAAGCCCTATAATGTATGTGAAAGAGCGGGGTGAAAAGGGAACAAAAAGAATTAAGCAGCTGTTTTGTCACATGATCGAATGCTCACTTGGCAATTTTTCACATGGTACAGATGGATTTAATCGAGTTACGTTGATAAAACTATAACGAGACAATATTAACCTTAATATAGCGATAAATACAAGTATGTATGAACTGTGAATGGCAATACATTATTAAAACATATTATATCATCAATGTTATGACATTGTTTGTCCGTATAATTTTTTCATTTTGTGATTATGTAAATTAGATTTAGGCATATTAATGGCTCAGTAGAATTTTTTTTATGATTGCTGATAAATTAATAAAAACATTTTAGAACGATCAATACACTTTTAAGAAGCCATAACGCAGTTCACGAGATATGTTTATAATCAAAGTATGGTAAATTAGCTCACTTCTGATGATAATAGAAATGTCCTCAAATAATCAGCTTTGTTTGGTTTGTTTTCATCAGCTGATGGCCAATTTCTTTTTGTCCTTTTGATATTCTGCATTTTGAACGCCGTACTAGATTAATTGGATGAGAACACTAACTCTATAACGCAAAAAATGCAATATGGCAAAAAGCGCGTCGAGTCAAAAGCCTCAGTTAGCAACTCTAGTTTAGTTAATATTTTATTTGTTTTTATTTTCACCCCTTCACAAAGCCCTCTTGGACAGATTGCTTCCAGATAGAAACCATTTAGGTCAAGAGCCTTCCTATTAAACTCGATTATATACGCCCGCTGTCACACTCACACACACTGTTATAACCGCTGATGAATCATCGTTATATTGTATTCAACTGACAGTGCCTGTTCATTCACTGCACCAGCGCGGGCGCACGCACGCACAGACGCGTATATATATATACATATATATATATATATATATATATATATAAGCTTAAAAGCCGCGCTCCGGGCGGACTTTAAAGCTTCGGCCCATATAACTAAGAGCTTGGAATAATATTTAAGAAATATTAAGTAAAGATCATACTCCCAATCAGAGTCCCAACCAATGTCTTATTCACCGTCGCTGAAAACTCTTGTCAGAATTGTTTGCGAACACACAGACAAACAAACACACATACATTCGCTTATATATATATATATATATATATATATATATATACGTATGCGCACGCTATATTCTCGGTAGACTCCAAGGTTGTCTACCCACCACAGTTGGGCAATAACGGCGCTCTGAGAAACCGGCCACATGTCGACTATAGGCGTACCTGTTAGAAGCCATTATCGTACGGCCCTGGACTTATCAGTTAAAGCTAATCTCCTCTTCATCGTCCGACGTTTTCATGACGGTTATCGTTACACTGATCAAACAAACTACGCCAATAACCGTCACATCAACGATCCTCGCTAATGGGAGAAGCCATTACGAACGGCCTGGGGGAAAAGGTTTGGCGAGTGGCATGATTCCGGAGCGAAACTAGACGGCTTCATCGAGAAGAGTCGGGTCGTGGACGTCCAAACCGTGTCCGGATATTACATAGGCCGGATTATTGCCCGGTGATTTAACTTAGACGGAGAACGAGGAAGAGACTCACCGTTGATCTTCGGCGGTCGATGAAGAGTTGTGTAACCAACGGTTATCTTAAACGCCTTCGTACCTCACTACAAGGATGTGTTTGAAATCGGTTCGATAACAACATCCATCAACGCCCGTGGTTGTTTGAAACCATTTGTCGCGCGGCCTTTTAACTCAACTCGGAGGCACCAGCTCAACACCGGATCGAACGACGCGAACCGTGAATTTCGGAGCGGATTAATTGCAACGCCTTCGCGATCCTGTTCGTCTTCCGTGCTACCATTCGGGATATCGGGGCCGTCTGGTTACTGTTCCAATAAAAGCAAAGATGATAAAAACGGATGGAGATATGCGATTAATTCCTCCTTCTCCGCGGAGGCGCCTCGGTACCCTCTCGGCCACCAAGCACACGACGGCTACTGCGCTGATAACTTTACTGATTGCCGTTACGATGTTCGGCGTCTCCAATACTGTCGTCGCTTATTCGGACGTCGCAGATGACGGCGTCTCCGTCGATCCCAACAATGAGGAAACACAGACATCGTCCACCTACTTGCTTATGGTCTGTTTAGCCAGATGTATAACCAGATGTATTGACATAGAAGTGAGTACTCTGTCGTCATTTAATGGTGGATATAAGTTTTCTATATTCCTTATTATTGTACAAGCCCTTGATAAATAATAAAGAATTCGGTCGGGCTACGGCTCTACAGCTGACATTCAGCGCCTATTTGATGGTACCTTTTCGCCTCCTCTATTATTTCAGAATGGTAGGCCACCAGCCGAATGGAACATGACTGAACAACTACTACCGGAGGTAGGATACGATTATTACCCGAAGTGACATCTCGTTGTATACAGAAAAGACTGTACAAAAGCGATAATTTCTTCCCACATATTGGGTCATAATTTCCCCGATGTACTGTCACCTGATGTTGTCACCTGCACTCGAAACTTCCTGTCATCAAGTTATATATTATTATAGGTGTCTCTTTCTCGACTCAAGTCGTAAGTCGATTGTGCATTTACTGTAGCAACCTGAACTTTGTGAAATAAGTGGCTATACAAGTATCCATCTTTCAGCAATTCTAACTAAAATTTAGGTGTACCCGTGACAGAAAAAAAGTGCTTACATGCAGGTAAGACATTTAGGACATTGCAATAGACCGATTCTATTACTCCTGGCGTCACCATGCGGCTGAATTTCACACTATGGTCTCGGATTAGAAGTCTAAGAATCACTGTGTTGTAGTGTAGTGGGCGATAAGTGGGTAACTGAAAAGCTGTATTTAGGCGATTTACCAGCTATATTAGGATTTTATTTATAATCCATTAAGGGTATGTGATCTCCATATAATAATTTAGCTTTTAATAGGAATGACATATATTTCATCCAAGAGATATATGCCACTAAACTAAGTAACGTTCAGCACGGTTTGCATGGCTGGCATGGTCCGGCCTGCCTGTTTTATAGAACCTTTGCCATCTGACATGACGATGTAAATGGATAAAACCATTGATCACATAGATTATAATTCAATTTGGCGATTCCTATTACTGTAACATTGACATTTATGGATGCTATCTTGTATTGAAAGTGAACTATTTTATTTGCTGAATCAGCTGTTCGTGCTATGTTTACTACATGTAAATGTCAAGGGTGTTAATACTCTAATGTAATAACATTTTTATTTAATAATATACAGGTGATACATATATGATTGGTTCCCAGGTACAAGTAAAACTAATATTTTCAAAACTTTACATTAAATATTTAAAAGAATTTTATTAAGTTTAACTTTTAAATCATTTATTAAATCAATTGAAACCCATGCTAAAGATCCCCTACAAGTCAACTTGAATAACTAAGACTTAGTTGTGTCGTTTATCTGGAAAAATCGGTCCGCTCAATCAATGGGTTATATCTTGATAAGTATTGTGTTAAATTCTTTGAAAATACACAATCATTCAAACGAAATATTAGTCTGAGTCTCCTTCTAATATGAAATAATTTGATGAAAGATTTCTAGTATATATCATTAGTGAAAAGTTGCAATCCCCTATTAAAAGTGGGCGCCATGGCTGTTTCTAATCCGAGACCGCAGTTGGTAACCGATGCAACGCATTTCCCCTGGATCGGTCTATTAACAGTTCAGTGATGGCATTAGATTACAAGAATAGATCGATGGTATTTATGGAAAAATGTTACGTATTTATAGGAGATCCTCTATCAATATTCTCCAATTAGAACGATCCAGCTATCAGATGAGACTTTTCACATTTGTTCTGGTCAGAAGTAAATAAATTCTATTCTCATTCATGGCCACCGGTGTTTGCCAACAACTGCAATCAGCGCAGTACAGGCGTAAAATAGAAGTGACGAAGTTTCTGACTTCCACGTATTGTGCGATAATGACGCGACAGTAGGTAGGGTAACGGAAAAATAAAAATACCGGTTACTAAATCAGGAACAGTTAACTCGTAGCCAGGCCACTGGTTTTGTTATCACGTCTAAAATAGTAATACATCGATCAGTGATTCAGTGGGAACCAGCCATACGGAGAGAGAACTAAATAATAAAAACATCGTCCGTCGTGTTGCTGGTACAGAGACGAACGATGGCTAGGTTTATTGGCTGATAGGCTGATAGTTAAACAGCTAATATCCAATTAACTATCAGATTGCCCAGAGGTGCAAGTGTATGATAACGGTCTAGATTAAAATACACTGTAAATAAATATGGTTGTTCCGACACGCACGCACACGCGCGCGCACACACACGTGGCGCGATGTTTAGATCACTGCGTTACCAATCTTAAGGTTGTGGTTCGAATCCGACTCGTGCCTGTGTTTGTGGGATATTTGCTTTGGCTTAATGTTCTAGGCGTGACCAGTGCCGAGGCTAAACAATTCATATTATATATATATATATATATATATATATATATATATATATATATAATCCCTTTATATAATTTCACGTTATTAATTAATAAACTATAAAAGTTGAAAGAACGTTTAAATAAGTAAATTATAAATTATATTTTGCATTTCGGATTATTCATAGATAATATATTAAACCACCATTGAGTTAACATGTTGTTTCAAATAATAAATATATATATGATATATATATATATATATATATATATATATATATATATATATATATATATATATTATATATATATATAAAACGGTATATTAAAACATTTGCTTCCAGATGAAACCGGTTGATAAAATGCTGAAAACAAACGCAGTGAGTATTAACTATAACATATAAGGTACAAACATATGGTCTTATTATTTTTATCCTGCGCAATAAAACTATACTGGGCTGATAATAATCAAATGATAAAAAAAATATTTTTAAATGATGTTTTCTTTATTTCCGAATAACTCCGTATATCAGTAAATTATTTTTGTCTGCTACAGTTAAGTAAATAATTGTATTGTAAAACAGTTTAAAGTGCAGACGAAGACACACACACACACACACACACACACACACACACACACACACACACACACACACACACACACACACACACACACACACACACACACACGAGAGAGAGAGAGAGCACACACACACACACACACACACATATATATATATATATATATATATATATATATAACTAAGCTAACAAAAAAAATCAACCTAATTCACAAATCAATATACTCTCTTCAGAGAAGCAAATATTTAATATAATTTATTTCAAAGTAAATAATACGTTGAAACTGATGTAAAGCGCATTATATGGAGGCGGCAAGATTAAAGACAATTGATATACTAGATCTAGATTATAACGGGTGTACAGTGTACTTGGCTGTAACCATATCTGCTTTATGGGTAAATAAATTCCGCTTTTATGATATTGACTCTTCCCATCGTTCTTCTTCTGGCCTCTATGATAACCGAAGGTCAACACGGACTTAATATTACTGGCCTCATCGATATACCTTTATCAGTGTATGATTAGATAGAGATACCAGTGAGTGAGTAAGTGAGTGAGTGAGTTAGATAGACAGATGAATATAACCGAATAAAACCAGTATATCATAGGACGCTTGGCTATTAATAATGGCTTTTCAAAATCAAAATTTGAAGTCAACCCTTTATATTTGCAATAAAACTGTTTATCGACATTCCAGTCTACATCGGGGTGTCTTCCAGATTTCTGGATTAAATTATGCGTGCCCGCGCGTGTGTATCTGTGTGACTCTCTCTCTCTCTCTGTGTGTATGTGTTTGTATTGACACTGGCTGAAATATTTGAGACTCAAACATTCATAAAATATTATAATTCTACAAATCGCTACATCTATAAAACTATGGCTACATAAATTATCTCTCTCTTATACTATATATATATATATATTGATAATGGCTCTGATGACTCATCGGTATGCGGTGGTATTTGGGTGTATAAACTATACAAAACGTGTATTATCTAATTCGTCTCGTCTTCGGACTCGGCATATATTACACAGAAATTGGGGAAAATCTTTCGAAAACAGACTCAATGGATTGATTTTCGGGTGAGGGGTTATGTGGTCGTATTATATTCAGCACAAGAACAAACAATTGTTAATTATTATTCCTAATAACTGTTATATGTTTGTGCTACAGACATACTGCCAGTCGTACTATTGTTCAGTTTACGTCGATGCCAGTTGGATGTCAGTATGTGTGAGTACAGTAAACAATGGAATTATTCTGGTAAAAACGATAACGTGGTCTGTCTTATTGTTAAATAAATATATTTAGTATTATGTAAAATTGTATTTAGAAGTAGTTTTATATGTGACTAAAAGATTTTAAAAAATCGATTACACGATTCGTGAAGCGACTTCATTACGCTAGTCTTGGTTTCCAACGGTAGAAGGATACATTTCCCAATAATAATAATAATAATAATAATAATAATAATAATAATAATAATAAACAGTAATGTTAATTGAATAAAGTGTCCTTCGTAGGAGAGCTATTTAAATCAGTTGTACAGTGAAATTACATAATAGTGCTCAATATATTACTAAATAAATAAAAAATGGCTTTATACAGGCATGTATACAACTAAATAAAATGGGATTATGTACGTTGTAATACTCCATACAACGAGATAGGAGGCTGGGCTATAAAAATAAATTTTGGTCTGAAGAAAACCTTAAAATCACAATCGGAAAATCGTGATATGGTATAATATTAAAGTACTAACATACAAGTGAATGTTGTACTGTATAGATATAGGGTGTACTGTACAAATAGAGTGTGTACCGTGTAAATACGGGGTACAGCCTTTTCAGTAGAGAATAGAGTAGACGACCCCTTACAAAAGGTAGGCAACAGCTCACCTGTGGTGGCCTGTAAAACACCGTGATTGCTATGGCATTGCTTGAGAGAGGTATGGATGCGGGGAGGGGAGGGGGGGTCATCGTGAAGGGGTGGCCGTGGGGTAGTGGTAGTCGCACTAGTGGCCCTTCTCCATTGGAAGGGAGGGTTAGGGACTCTCCCCTGAAAAATTGGAGAAAATGGAGTATTTGGTGGATTCTAGGCCACTTTTTCGCCAAAACAAAGTAGCCGACCGATTTTCTGCCGATAAAATAGGTGACGAGGGCCTGTAAAATAGACGACGTATAGCGTCGGACGTCGGCTGCTATCAAAAAGGCTATAGGGTGTATATAAATGGACAGAAAATTATAATTTTACGATGATCAAAGGTTAATCTCTTTGTTTCACATCAACGACAGTCGTTTCCCTTCTCATCGTTTGAGGCTAATACGTCAAACCCAAGTTGTAATTTTGGAACTGCCTTTTCCTATTGTTCGTCAGTGAGCGACGGGGAAGATATTGTTTTAAGTGATCAAAATAAAACGGATGGGTTTACGCAGCTGTAGATAACTAATCTAATAAAATCAATTTTCTTGAAGCTGCGTGCTTGATTCTCATACGGAGACTCGGTTTGTCTTAACAACAGACAAGTATATATTATAAATATCGTAATTGTCTCGTTGTGGTATTCTTATTTGATGTATTTTAATGCTGAACACTGGCTAATGTACTGCATATAAAAAATATATTCCCTTTCATGGAAGTGAGACATTAATCTTTGTGTAAACTACCATTAACCTAATAATCCATTAAACTTCTGGCTAAACCACTAAACAGTTACGCCTTAATATCAGTTAATGGCTAATTGTAAAACAAATTCTTATCAAAACAAATCCTATGCCCCACCTAAAACTAGAACACCAAGCAGCCATATAAAGGGGTTGTTTCATTTGTAAATCTTCAATCGGTTAATATTTATTCAGATTTCTCTTAATTCTATAATGTTATACATCAGAATCATACCACTAATTTGATACGTTTAAAATCAAAGCATTAATTCTTTCAAATATATATACATCCAGAATGGCAATGCGGAGTGTTTATCAACTTGTGCATACTTCAATCAGCAATCAGGTATGTTATAATGTGATAAGGTATAGTTTAGATATTTGGATGGATTCATTTGTAATTTAAACGGTTCTATTTGTACACACACATATTCCGAGAAATCTATTATTTGAAGCCTCTCCAGTGTCTTTTACGCACACACACACGCCGCACACGCGCACGCCACACACAGAACAATATTTTAGCCGTTATGATTATGAGCATGTTTTATATCTCCTGTAGATGGTGGGGACTTTTCTCCACCCAAACCAGTGACCGATCTGAACATTCAAAAGGAGAGACCATACACGATGACAATAACATGGGCTCGAATCCCAGAAAGGGAGCACGCTATCATGCATCTCATTGCTTATCAAGAGGATGGTGGCCAGAACTTAACTTACTTTGAATTAGTAAGTTCCGGGATCATTTCAGAAATAAAATGTAATGTCGAAATTGATTCAGCTCATAAAACTGTCAGGATGGGTTCTATTTCAAACAAAAGGTACCAAAATTTCCAACAGTTTATAAGGTTTTTCAATTATTGTTATCTACTATGTAAATCTACGACAGAGTAGTATATCTAGACAGTAACTGCAGCAGATTTGTTCAATTATAACATCGGGACGAGGGATTGGATTAAGAAGAGAATATATTTCCAGACGATTTTGTTCTTATGTTCACATTACGTTGTTTTGCAGGAAAGCAACACATCCATAGTTATTAACACGACGTCCTGTAGTACATATGACATATATGTTGTGGCTATCAACCAGTTCGGTGTCAGCAACGCCAGCAATCTGATATCTGGTAAGACTAAAGTTCTTTTTAGTCCATTTGAGCAATTTCATAATGAAACAGCGTAAATACTTATGCGCTTTGAAGTTCAAAGAATTACAAAGAATATTGGTTGTGATGATGACAATGATGATGATGATAATCGAAATAGTGTACCAAATGTTCTGTTATCCAGCAAATGCTATTTTCCTTATCAGAGACAAAACGAAATGGTGTTGCATATTAAATACCTGCCACTTATAGAAGTTGACAACTCTATGACTATGGCCTGGTGATTTATATAGCTGCATGTATTAGACATGTCATTATATGTATATCTTTAATTAGCACTGGTTTGGCCTGGTCCTGTAGTTCAAGTAAAGGAAACTCTACAGTACAACCTGACAGAGAACACGGGTCTGGGATATTTTTACTATTCCATGGTGTTTAATAATCCACCTGGTAAGTTTCTGCTGCTGTTTAATTATTAACGACGAGGCCATATATAATTAATAATAATGACGATAACATTAAAAAAACGAATATTATAATAACGATAAAAAGCGTACCCAATAAAAAGCGAAAACTACCTAATGTCATTGATAGATCAAATACAATAATTAACAATATTACAAAGAGACTAGATTATTTAATAAACAACAAAATCAAATCATTTCGTTTATTAGTTAATTGTCGTTGTCATAATGGATGCATGCATATATTTAAATAATATCATTACTTAGTGCTAGTAATAGTAGTATCAAATAACAACTTTGGGACTAGTATACGTAAAATGACGACTTTTAGACTAATTACATACATATAATTATGTAGTACTAATGTAAAAATCACGACTAGTTACACAAACATATATATATACAATTAATTGAAATAATATGACTTTTTAAACTGACTTTGAAACCTGACAATGACTGCGAGTTTTTTTACATCTTGGGGTATATTGTTATATACTATTGCACCGGTATACTGAAATGACTGGCGGTAAATTTCAACCCTTGGCGTAGGGACATAGAGATTATTATTAGTGGTATGTATGTATGTATGTATGTATGTAATCGAAACCCTTACTGCCTTAAAACAATATTTAAAATCTTTATTTTCAATTATTCGGTTTAATGAAATACGTACTTTTGTTTATTTTAGGCTGGAATTCGGATGAAATAAGATACTACGATGTTTACGAGCCTATACTACCACACTGTAGTAATAATGTCTTACCGCCATATCCAATGCCACCTTTTGTAACACCTATACCAGTAAGTACGAAATTAGGTATATAATATCAAGCAGAACTCACACACGCTCGCACCAACGTATGCACACGCCCACACACACCAGCGTATTTACGATTGCCCGTATATGCAACGATGAGTGCATGTCTTAATACACTGATACCATCCCTTTGATGAATCAATCAAATATTGTAATACTGATTTACGATTCCTCCTATGAGTGTTTATTTTTCACCCATTGATAACGCACACACATACGCACGCGCGCGCGCGCGCGCGGGCACCGTATTCCTCACCTATGATGTCAGAAACAAAACAAAAACAGATATCTCTGTAATCAGGTAATGGTTTGTCAATGGAGGGCTTACATTTTCAGGATTCAATCATTATTTAACCTCCAAGCAGGTGACAATCATACAACGTCCGCATTAAACATGTCCATTATTTGGTATGGGAGAAAACGCCCTTTACTGAGTGAGTTGTCACGATCTCGAATCGTTGAAAGGAATGGGTTTTTCAGTGAATCACAATAATAATAATAATAATGTATATTTAATAAAGCGCCCTTACTAGCAGGAGCCATTCAAAGGCGCTGTACAAATAATATGTAATATAATAATACCAAAAATAATGTCTGCAAAAACCCTGTAATGATTTAAAAGATAATAATTATTTATCTGTGAAAGCGACCTTAAATGGATGTGTTTTTAGAAGAGACTTAAAATTTCCAAGAGACGACGCATTTCTAATATTTGCCAGCAACTTATTCCACAAAGTGGGGGCTGCAACACTAAACGCACAATCATCATATGACTTGAGCCGAGACACTGGCACCTGCAATAGTATCTGACTGGATGACCTGAGTTTTCGGGATGACTTTCTAATGGAAACCAGTTCACACAGGTATTCTGGCGCCATATCATTAATAGATTTATAAGTTATTAACAGAATCTTAAAATGGATACGCTGTCTAACAGGTAGCCAATGTAGTTTTTGAAGAATTGGGGTGATATGATCATATTTTCTAGTATTTGTTACAATGCGAGCTGCACTATTGTGAATTCGCTGAAGGCGATTAATGTTATAATCAGATATGCCATATAACAGGGAGTTACAATTTGTCTATACGAGATGTAACAAAGGCATGAACTACAGTTACAAGTGATTCTTGTGTCAAGAATGCTTTTAAACAGTGGATGTTAGGCAGCTCGGCATACTGATGTGACATGTTCATGCATGTTAATACATTGGTGAAAAATAACCCCTAGATTTTTTACTGACTCATTAGGGGTAATCGAAGATGCACCCATCTGTAATGCTGGTGTCTTTAGGGATTTAACACAATGTGGTGATGCCAAATATAAAATATTTGTTTTATTATTATTTAGTTTTAGAAGATTTTGAGTCATCCATATGTTCTAAATTCTTCAAGGAAGAGGAGAAATTTAACTCATTGTCAGGATCCAGTGATATATACAGCTGTGTGTCATCAGCATACAAGTGATATTTAACCCAATATCGCTGCGCAATGATCCCAAGAGGACGGGTATACATTGTGAAAACCAGAGCACCAAGAACTGAGCCCTGTGGTACACCAGATAACAGAAACTGAATGTCAGATAAAATACCACGAACAGACACTCTCTGGGAGCGTTGTTCCAGATAGGATCTAAACCATTCAAGTACTTTACCTGACAGACCAAACATGTCTTTTAACCTAGAGAAAAGTACATTATGGTCAACTGTATCAAATGCAGCAGACAGGTCCAGAAGAATAAGTATTACTGGCTTACCTTGATCAATTGACATCATAATATCATTTTTCACTCGAACCAAGGCTGTTTCAGTGCTGTGACCACTTTTATAGACTGTAGTGATTCATTAAGGTTATTATTGATTAAATATTTGTTTAGATGGAAAGCAACTGCCTTTTCTATAACTTTAGATAAAAATGTAAGATTTGAAACAGGTCTGTAATTGTTTAGAATATTACAGTCCATAGTGTGGTTTTTTATTAATGGTTTTACAAGGGCAGCTTTCATGGATCTTGGGAAAACACCCAGAGATAATGATTTATTAACTATATTTGTAATTGAGTTTATCAGAACATCCAGACAATCTTTCACAAGCCATGTAGACATAGGGTCAACTGCACAGAAAGCATTAGATGAATTTTTCAGCAACTGTCTGATATCAATCTCTGTAAAAGGCTCAAATGTATCCATCATGGATATGCAGGACTCTTCTACCAATGGCTTACCCTGTGATAAGGTGCTGGACTGGAACCCACTATGTATATTTAATATTTTTTGACAGAAGAACTTATTAAAACAATGGGCCATATCTTTATCTGAGTTGATATTATTTGGGAGGACAGTTTGACTTTTATGTAATACTTTATTCACAACACTGAAAACAGTCCTTTGATTTCCCTTGGATGTTTTGATCTTTTTATTATAATATTCAGATTTAGCAGAGGCAAGGGTATTTTTAACAAGAATTTTACTGACCTTGAACATTTCAAAATGAACACACAAACTGGTCCTGATCCACAGCCGCTCACAATAGCTTCTGTGTCTCTTTGCAGCCTGTATGTTCTTATTATACCATGGAAGCATTGGTCTGCTTGGCATTTCCTTTGTCCTTAAAGGTGCATGTTGATCTACAATGTCTCTCAATGTATTATCATAGAGATCCACCAGATGATCCACATCATCCGGTGGATCCAATACCAGAGAAGAGACTCGCAGATCTTCTATATGAAATAACTTTAGCTGAAACAGATTGTTTCTGTAAAGATACATTAATGTCAACAAGGAAATCAGTGTTCTCAGTGCACGCGCTAAACACGCCCTTATGACGCAAATCAAAATGACAAATCAAAATCGAGCTTTAGTTTTCACCCGTTTTGCGCCCTTATGGTGTTGTAGATTTGCAAATTCGCTTTCAACATTACTTCATTGGTTACTCAAAATAATACAGAAATGAAATGAAAGGTCCATAAAAGCTAGTTAATGCAATAATTCGGACATATTTAGACACCACTAAATACATCTGCTTCAATGTGTATGTATTTATGAGATAAACATCAAATTACTATCATTTGATGACGCAGCTTTGCTGACAACTTTGAAATTCTGGCAACACCATAAGATATATGGTTTTTCATTGGTTTTCATCAGCCGCCGAATAAACAAATAATCTATAATACGAACGTTTTCGAACAGCTGATTTAAAATCCTAACAATAATACACTGCCTATAAAATGGTATTGGCTTGAATGGGGATATTTATTATGGTCAATTTCCTTTATTACAGTAATTGTTTATACGAAAGATTCGAGATTAACGTATCGTGTAATCTATTTTGGAGTTGAAAAGGGCACCCAATAGTATATAACTTTCTGGTTTAGATTGCCATCAATTTATTAAATGGCTCGTCAACAGCATAGCATGGCTACTACTACTACTACTACTACTACTACTACTACTCCCACCAACACTAATGACATTTAACACCATTAGTGTTCTTTAAAGTGGTGTCCGAAAATTGTTTCTGATGTCCGATTTCAGTCGTGTCAGATACGTTTTAAATAAGCATATAAACAAGTATAAACACGTTTAAATGGCTTACAATCATGAGAGCAATTCACTTTATCTTGTCAATTTTGACAGTTTGATAAGGCGCGAGACCTGATGATGTCTTAAGTATCAATAACCTGTTCGGGTTACTAGAAATATATAGTGCAAAAAGAGTAGAAAAAAACAGACATATAAAATATAAGCTTTGTTGATATAAAAGTATACACAGTTTTTCTCAATTAAATATTAGAAATAAGTTGGATTTTTAACTTGCAGATACATATAACACCAGGCTTCTTCCGTTATTTATCACATAAACTTATTTAATTATTATTTAAGACAGTTCATTTTCTCATTCACTAATTCACTCAGTCATTCAACTGATCAATCAATCTAAAGGCATATTAGACGGCATTGTCAGTAATGGTACCCTCGCACCTCCACAAAAATAATCTATCAAACTAATTAATTCACCTTTAACATGGAACTACTTCAACATCCTAATTGAAAATTGAAAATGAACAAAGATCATGGGAGGAACCACAAGAACAACCAAGGCAGTATATGTAAATGGAATCCAACTTGATTAAGTAGAGGATTACCTTTACCTAGGTTAACGCTTTACATTAATAGAGAAAAACCAAGACAACGAAATAAGAAGAAGGATCAAAGCAGGATGGCAGACATTTGGAAGATATCGCACAATTATGAAGTGTACACTACCAACATGCTTAAAAAGAAAGGTCTTCAACCAATACATTCTTCCAGCAATGACGTATGGAGCAGAGACCTGGACATTAACAACACAAATGGAAAATAAATTGTCTGCAGCATAACAGAACATGGAACGAAACATGCTCAACATCACTTATAAAGACCGGAAAACTAACAAGTGGGTGAGAGACCAAACCAAAGTTATGGACATTATGGAAATAATTAAAAACAAAAAATGGACATGGGCAGTTCACATCAGCTGCAGAAAGGATAATAGATGGAGTGTATCATCGACAGTTTGGCTACCCAAAGGTGGCAAAAGAAATCGAGGAAGGCAACGAAAAGGTGGGGGGGGGGGAAATTACAACAGCACTGGGGAAGGTGAACTGTGGTACATAAGAGCACGAAATCGAGGCATCATGCTCAGGCTTTAATCTGCAAGTTGCAGGTATGGGTAACGATTGATTCCCTCTACAGACTTCAATTGGAGCACAACATTCCAATAGTCTTTCACGCCTTCTTTTGTGTCTTGGGCAGATATGTGATCATCAGCTTGGAATAACGTCCACTGGTCTTGCACACTGGATGCATCCAGCTGAGGTTGTAGCTTACAGGAAATGTTCCGAATGCCAGTAACTGATTTTCCGTTCCCCTTTTGTGGGGTTGTGGCAATCAGTGTATCTCATGAGTAGGTTGTTCATGGGCTACCTTGTCTGCACATGTGTGACTACGGCTGGAAAGAACGATAGATTGCTAAGAAGAGTAAACTTTTGTTTCTCTAACTTCAGTTGTCCTAGTGCCTTGAACAATGTTCTTTGTCATGCTTGCCACCCAAAGAACTGGTTTTTATGAACCTACTCATGACTTTTATCAGATTATGGCAGATGCGGTCATAGACCATGTGGATAGTTGGATCAGAATTCTGGAATAAGGTGAGGAATCCTTCAATTATGGGGATAAAATTGTTCAAAAAGTATTCCAACGTGACCTTTGTCACACCCTTCTCTACTTTGATAAGCATGGCACTCATTTACTTACAGCTGTTGCTCTTATGGGCTTTCGTGTCATCTTTGGCCAAGTCTTTCGTGAACTCACAGATTCCCTCTCAATGCTTGGGAATACAACTTTATATAACTATATAACTATCTACATAAACACTTTCAATATGACAAAGGGACTTAAAATTATTGATTTATATCTATATCCAGTTTATTCCATATTTGCAATCAACGCCATACATTTGTTACTCTCGATAAACAATAAATAAAACATACACGAATAGCACGCGCGCGAATACACACACCATGTGACACACACACACACACGCACACACACACTGTGACACACACACACACACACACACACACACACAGAGAGAGAGAGAGAGAGAGAGAGAGAGATGTCTTAATTTAATTCCTGTTAAATTGTTATGTTTATTTGATCTTTTATTAGCTGAATGATTGTTTTTAGACTAAAATGACAAATCAAAGGGCAATAATTGTCCAGTAGCACTGTATTTAGGGGAGTGGGAAGGTTCGACAAGGCGGGGAGAATCGACCACAACATTAAAACCCTATTCGTTATTTATTACACTTAATATGTTTAGACTGGAAGTGGAACATAATATTATCACTGAATAATTTGTTTTGTGTTTGCTTTGAAACAATTTACAACAATACACCACCAAAAACAATTGAAAGTGGTCGTGTCAAAATTCGCTTTTGTCGCTGGGTGTTAACATTTCAAAAGTCTACTTTGATATCTATGCAAAATATTTCTTAATAAACTGATCACGACAGATTGTAACGCTCCCTAATCCAATGTTTGTCTAATTGGGACTTGAGTGTATTTAATGTCGGACTGTCTGCTACATGCGCTGGTAACCCGTTCCAATTATTTGTCACTCTCTGACTGAATACATTTTGCCTCAAATTTGATCTTGAGCGGTGCTTCCCTAGCTTTAGGCTATGGCCTCCGGTGTTTGATATGACAGCAAGCGAGAAGAATTAGTTAGATTCCAGCCTGTCCATTCCCTTCAGGATCTTATACACCTGAAGCATGTCGCCTACGATAGCACAAAGATCGAGTCTCTGAGCTTCTAAACTATCTCTGTATGTCAGACTTCTCAAGTCAGGTATCAGCTTTGTGGCTCTCCTCGCGATTTTTTCGACACCCAGCTTGTCACGTCGGAACATTGGACACCACATCACATTTTCATATTCCAAATGAGCTGCGTCATCAATGCAGGTTAATGTTGCTCTAATAAGTCCAAGCATTCTTGATGCTTTGTTCACCGCTTTGGACAAATGCATATAGAATTTCAGATATCGGTCAATGGTGATACATAAGTCCTTCTCTTCTGTTATTGCTTCCAGTGAGGAATTTCTCATAATGTACTCATAACATGGGTTTGTTGAGCCTAGATGGAGAACATTGCATTTGGCCTCATTAAATCCCATCTCCAATTTCTGGGACCAGTCCACAAACCGATTTAGGTCATCCTGGAGTTGTAGACAGTTCTCATGGGAACTTATACCCTGGAAGAGCTTGGTATCATCTGCAAATATCTTCGCAGTACATGTGACATCATCAGGTAGGTCGTTAGTAAAAATGACGAACAGAATTGGCCCAAGTACGCTGCCTTGTGGTATGCCGCTGAGGATTCCTGCCTAAGTAGATAGCTTGCCATTCACCACTACACACTGCCGTCTGCCTGAGAGGGAGTTCTCAATCCAGGTGAGAAGGCCACCTTTTATGCCATATGCCTCAAGTTTCTTAATTAATCTCCTATGAGGAACAGTGTCGAAAGCTTTTCTGAAGTCAAGATAAATGAGATCCACAGGGTCTCCACCATCCAGTAACTCAGTCCACCGCTCAAGTGTGACGAGTAGTTGAGTCATACATGAGCGTCCCGGAAAAAAAACCATGTTGGGCATCACAGAATATATCGTTATTCATCATATGGTTGACTAACTTGTCTCTAATTATAGATTCCATAATTTTACCAATAATTTATGTTAAGCTAACTGGTCTATAATGTTTTTGATCCTTTCTTGTGGATTGGTGTTAGGTGAGCATCCTTCCATGCTTCTGGTAGTGTACCTACCATAATGCACTATATATATATATATATATATATATATATATATATATATATATATATATATATATTATATACGTGTGGTCGAACTTCCCCTCCTGCCACTTTGTTTATATAAATAACCGTTACGACTTTGAATTGGGCCATAAAGAGTAGAGTAGAGTAGATTTTATTTTCAATTTCCACAAAGATATACAATTTTATAATGCAGTATTTAAATATATATACAATAGGAAATTGAAGGACCAATAGAGCCTAAGCTGTCTTCCTCTTAGCCCCAACATTAATAATAAAAACGAAAATACATTTGGCATATTGACAGTAAAGGCATCGGTATAAATTATGGCGGGAGTGTGTCGATAAAAATTGGTCCAGGTCAGGGATATTACATACCCGTATATACTCGCGTATAAGTCGATTTTTTGGGTAGTGAAAAGGGAGTTCCCAGAAGTACCTCGTCTTATACGCGCGTCATATTTCCTACCAGCTGAAGGAAAGGTGTTTTCGGCCATACTTGACACACAACACTCTAGGATTCAACCCAATAAGAGCCAGAGTTGGAATAAAATCATCACATCGTTGCCTACTAATCTATTATTATTCAATAAATTAATTTTCAACTGTTATTTGGATCTCACAAACATGCCAGTCTTTATGTAATAATACTTGATAGTCAGCGCTGTTGCCTACCAGTACATCCAGATGTGCTGTGAAACAAGGAATTAATAACACTTGCCAATTAAAGTTACAATCAGGCGTGTTTGTGTGAGGGATAGTTGGAACAAAATGGCCACATCTCTGTCTACTAGTCTTAGTCAATAAATTAAGATTCATTTTCACCAAACTGTTATTTGGATCTCACAAACATGCCAGTCTTTATGTAATATAATACTTGATAGTCACGCGATAATATAAAAATCACTATTCACATTCCAGACCTTAATTAATTAATAACACGCGCACGCGCGCGCGCGTGTGTGTGTGTGTGTGTGTGTGCGTCTCTCTCTCTCTCTCTCTCTGTGTGTGTGTGTGTTCGCTGAAGAAATTGATATTCATATTAATATATTTACAACGCTTGCCCGTTGAAGTTACAGTCAGGCGTGTTTGGTGTGACAATTTTGTTTATTAGTTATAACATCAAAGCGAAAGCCGTGCGCGTGTGTGTGTGTGTGTGTGTTTCTCTCTATCTCTCTCGCTACCGGTGAAGAAATTGATATATTTACAACGCACTTGCTGACATTATGAGTTTGAAACGACTGGATCAGCTTTTTCCGCCAATACTTAAAGCCAATACTTGACCTCGATTTATACGGTGAACATATACCCGAGGAAAGAATTACAGGGTCAAAATTTGACCTCGACTTATCTCCCAATGTCAGTATATTTGCACGCTTAAATAGCAGTTCAGTGTGCGCGTTAAATTCTACTTTGTATATTAACCGTATGGTTCTCTTCTGAAGTTTTATAGACTGATTTAAAATTGAAGACGAAGCATTTCCCCAGGCTAAAACTCCGTAAGTTATATGCGGATGCATCATTGCAAAATATAAAGTTTTAAAACTATTTGTCGGTAAGAAATTGTGACCCTGCTTCAAAATAAATAAAAATTTTGATAGCTTTATAACTATATATCTACATTCAAGTCATCAAGTGCACACTTTATATAGAGTACTACATAATTTAGAAACATGCTTGTCAAATTCGACATATTGAGTTATATCTGATAAATAATTTATAACCCATTCTCTTGCTATTCTTCGTATTCCATACAGTTCCAGTTTCTTCATTAAAATAATATGGTTTATAACATCAAATGCATTAGAAAGGTCACATAATACAGTAAGATTCATTTGCTTGAGATTTGAGTTTTCTGCTTTAGCACATTTATTTAGAAGATGGATTAACGGATGTATAGTGGCATTTTAGGCCTAAAACCATACTGATGTCTATGGAAGATTTGTTGACTATTTAACGACATTAATTTATTATACATGACTTTTCCAGTATCTTTGACAATCTTGGAAATAGACTTATGGGTCGATAATTTTCCAATTTAGATGGGTCAGAAGCTTTAAAGATGGTGATTAATTTTGCACGGTTCATTTGTTTGGGAACTACTCCTGTTTCAAGTGATTTGTTTATTAATTGTATAATAGGAAGAAGTTTAGTATGGATAGATTCCTTCAGGATTTTTGTGCTGAAACCATCATGACCAAAACTCATTTTAGGATTTAATTTATTCACTACTTTTATAATGTGATGAATAGGTTCTATCGGCTCTAAAAACATACTGTTGGAGACTCGATTTTTTAAATAACTTAAAAAGTGTTTGCTTGAGCTTGAAACATTTTGACTAGAGTCTAGTTGCTTTACCTATATTTGAAAAATAGTTTTTAAATGACTCAACAATTTCAGGTTTATCTGTTATTCTTTGAAAATTTATCAAAAATGTGTTTTGGAAATTAGATTTGTCTTTTTGTTTCCCTGTTGCTTGTTTAAGGGTTTTCCACGTCATTCTCATATTGTGTTTGCTTAATTCAATCAATTATTTAATCTTCATTTGTCGCTTTAACTTAGTATATAGGTTTACAAAGTTTTTATATAAAGACATATTTTTTACTGTTGGCTTACTTATTTTTTCTTAAATAATATTTATTTAGTTCGTAGCGAAGCAATTAACCCAGACATCATCCATCGCTCATCAACCTATTTTTACAGCATATCATAATATTACTATTTCATTTGTACAAAGAAACAAACTAAATATGCGTAGCTAACTAACAACAAGTCAGAGAAAAGTCTACCACAATACTGGGCTTTGGGTCTGATGTAAATTAGGCTATAAATGTCATAAACATAATTGCCACATGATTCATATGGCTGTACCCGGAGAAAATGATCGTAATAATAGTTTATGTAAATTAGAAATACGTCACGTGATCTCTATATGACGACCCATTTAGGATAGTGACACATAAATTATAGTCTGCAGAGTTAATCGACAAAATTGAGGGGCTGATCAACCACTTTTGTTTCCCTTGTTATTTCTAAATTTATTGTCGTAAGCTTACATGAAAGGTACTTTTTATTTCTACATACATTAAGTTGTTCGAAAGGATACCACACAGAAAGCTAATGAAGATCAAACACCATGAAAATCTAACACAAACTGAATGGCGCGAATGTTGCTTACAGACTTTTGAAATGTTGACACCTAGTGGCAAAAGTTTCAATTTTGATATGCCCACTTTCAGTAGCTAATTGTTTTTTGATAGTGTATTTGTTTTTGTTTTTTGTTGTAAATTGTTTCAAAGTAAACATAAAACAATTATTCAGTGATATATTATGTTACAACCTAAAACTATTAAGTGTAATAAATAAAGAATAGGGTTTTAATGTTGTGGTCGATTCTCCCCGGCTGGTCGAACCTCCACACCTCTCCCCTAGCGATAAAAAGTCTCCTGATTTGGACTAGCGATAGCCTATACTGGCTCATAATATAACCCCTTCACTGGACCCAAAATCGACACAAAGCTAGCCAAATTACAGCATAAACGTTATAACACCCGACATACAATACATATATCCTGAGTGGCAAGTGAACATATCGAAGCCTATAATCGCAGGTTAAATCACGTGTTCGATGCCCTATTACTATTAGGAACCTTAAACATGGAGGGATCGGTAGAAAATATGACACCGTTTTGAGCGTGAGATGGGGTTTCTCAGTAAAATCACGCCAAACCAAGATGACATGACGAATGAGAAACAGTGTCACCATGATATATACATTTTCCTGCATGATACTTATGGAAACTGAGCAGAAACACCATTTTGAACGATATTTAAAGAAATAGTACCATACGCCTTAACCGTTCACTTAGGTCAGTCACAAGCGCGTGTAAAGTAGCGCCTCGATTTGTTCAGTCTAGATCTGTGATTACCTTCTGTATTTACAGTATATTTTCATCTAGTTCTATTAGCCCTCCATACTTTCAGTAATCTGTAATGCAAGCTATAATTTTTTACGGGCAATTTAAGATAGCGCCGTAATATCAACATTTAATTAGGAACTACTTTAATTAGAGTGAGAAATGGGTTTTCCCCAGCATTTGTGTCACAATCATGGAACGTTGGGGGTCAACCCAGATCGTCTGCAACAAGGGTCAAAGGTAAAACCTCTCTGTTACGCTCACGAGCTGGGTCTGACAATCTTCTAATTTTAGGTAAGCTAAGTATAAATTAAGATTTATTTCAGAATTAATATATAGTAGATTACTGTAATGAAGTAATTATGGCTTCGTTAATTTTGCTATGACCTAGAAAACCACTCAACCATCTGGGATCTATAACAAAATGGACATTCAGACTCCCACTTTAACCGACCTTTGAATTTCGATGTTGATCACAAGGCCTCATTCGGTAAATCTATTCATAAAAATTACATTTAATGATCTCAATGTCTATTTTCATCAAACTAAATCCTGTCAAATCCTAATCATTTTATTTCAAATAGATCTACTAACAATCAACTGAAATAATCGAACTAGGTTTGGAGCTGATTCCTCTTCCTTAGAATTCAATGAAACTTAGGAGCATAAATAGGTATCTAAACATATTACTTTCAATAAAGGCAAATTAAAGCTTAGTTTGTCGATAATTGTGCATAGAGTGCCATTTGTAATTGGAAAGGCCTGGACCCTAAATTGGGAAACTTTCACATTTTAAAGGACTGTAGAATTATCTCCTTTAATTGAAATATCTGCATCTTCCTGTATCTTTAATTATTTAGCCTCGTCTTTGTAAATAATAAAAAAAATATATAATTTCTTTAGCACATTGTGTGGTCTTGCTGATATAGTCGAGTCTCTTTTGACATCCGCCCCAGACACTGTCTTGTCCGTCAGGCAAATTAAAAAATGGCTTGATTTCTGAAACAGCCCGCTATAATACAGGTGAATAAAGGCGTTAAAGATCGTTAATAAATTCCGTAGGTCTTAAAACTCAAATGACTCATAATCTTTTGATTGATAAATGTATCAGTGTCACACACTACTACCAGATCTAATGATCGCTGTGATTTGACTATTTGTATTATTATTGAGCTTTGAAAAGAAGAGTACATAGAGTACACAGGCACTGAATACATAATATTCCACAATATAGTATCTGTATAAAGCAATCAGTACCATACATAAAAATTAACGGGATGACTAGCAGTAAAAACGTGTTATGTGTAAAGTTGAAATATAACAAAGGACAAATATATTAGGTAAAAATATACTGAAATACAATATCATGTGCCAACATTAAAATGACACCAACATTATTTAATACATGACGATCGTAAGGATCACGGTTCAACAACAGTTGCCTTACACTGTCTGCCAACCGATCTTCTACCACGTAACGCTTCTTTAAATTAATTCTTGTTTTGTCGGCATAACTTTTATCAATAAGAAATTAAAAATGTTTAAAACAAATAGTTTTTACTCTGGTGGTAAGATCAGTGTCACCAACTAGCTTGCCACGGACATATACTATATACTGTTGAGGCATGATTATATCTTCCACTGAAAAATATGTTGTGCAGCTACAGTAGGTAATGGTTAATCTTGTATTTGTTCTAATTTCTTATTATGTGCTCTGGTGAGAGTAAGTGCTTAGTAATTCTTCCGTAGTTTGAGATATGGAATGCCTCCGCTGCAATGGTCTGTGTGAGTCGTAAATCGCTTAAAAATATCAGGAAGCACTTTACTGTTGCCGAATTTGGGTATGGGTACTCTATTGATCTGTTTTTTTGTTATTTCTCTTTCCCTGCTAAAATCGTACGTAGGTCTAAGTTATCCAAGTTGTTAAACATCTCAATGTCCACACCTATAAGATTTTGCAAGCCAGTATATAAGTGTCTGATAAACATTTCCCTAAAGAAGGAAAATCAATAACATTCACAACTAAACAGTCCAACAGTTATTCTAAACTTAGCGACACTTTCTCCTGTTCGTTGATGATGATGATGATTGATGTTTTACGGCCACTTTCTATGCGCATGGTAGGCTAAATGGGGAGAGCAACCTCCAACGGTAATGAAGCGAAGTCAAAGATGAAACACCCTTCAGATATGCCCACACCGAGATTCTATCTCCAGTTCATAGAAACAAACAAAAAAGTCGATCTATGATGCTGATTAAAAGTAACAAATGCGATGACCTCACAGTGTCTAGTAGTCCAAAATATACAGACTAGACGAGAATTAAACGATTGTTCTTCTACATATACTCCGAATGTTGAATAGACAACGGTTCTCTAACTCAGACTGTGAACTAACCCAATTTCATCACAACTCATACCTTCCATTAACTAAGTCAACAGCGATTAAACGCTTCTTAAACACTAACAAATCAATCACAACTGCTTTCTCACACTATCAGATATCATCCGGTCAGATTAAGTAACAACAGAGCATATGGTGACCTCCACAGAACTAACCCTTAAACCAGATTGTCCACAAAAAGTATTAATCATTTACAAATATATTTCCCAAAATCAACAGTGTGAAATAAAAAAAATTCTTTGTCTTATTTATTCCCTATCGAGTTAGGTGCTCCACAAGTCAATGCAATTATTGGCTTTCTCTTTCTAATTATCATCAACGATCTACATATTAGTGAAAACGGTGTTCATTTTCCTTCATGCTGTTGATCTACCTATATGGATGACAGGGCACCTCCACATCCACGCCTAAAACCTTACAAAGAATTCTTAGGGATATATACAACTGATTCTTAAAATGGATATTTTTAAATATCTGTCAATAAAAGAGCAACTGGAAATGCCAATATATTTAAGGGGTAAAAAGTATTAATTCAAGATTATTTATATTCTTTGAGATTATCTTGGATAGATGATTACCATGGAAACAACACATTGCATAGATATGTGTGTGTGTGTGTGTGTCTGTGTGTGTGTGTGTGTGTGTGTGTAGGAGAGAGAGAGAGTGTGTGTTTGTCCTTCGTCGCACATACACAGCGTACACACACACACACACACACACTATATATATATATATATATATATATATATATATATAATATGTACGTACACATACACACATACACTAAACGTCTAAATTTTCTTAGATGTGTGTCTAGTAAATCCTAAAGTATCAGCAAAAAGGTCCTTTTTAATTCAAAACAAATAATTAATTAGAACAATTTTTTATTATGGTAGCATTGTATATGACTCCGCGGAGTCATACAGTCTTAAAAATTAGAGAAATTTCAGTCGTTGCCTTCAGATTTGCTATGGAAATATCCACACTACTCCAATTTCTGCACTACATAATGAACGAGGAATCTTACCTCCACTTCTAAGAGGAGATATCTACATATGAAATATTTCACCAAAATAGGTTAGGAAGTCTGATCATCCAGTCTTTGATTTTTAACGAAGGATAGCAGTACTCTTTCATTCGCACAACAAACCAGTAACTGATGAGGTACAAGAATTATTGCATAGGTATAAATATATACCTTTCCCTACTGGACCTTTTCGTGATATACCAGTTGATAAATAATTACAATGGGTTTGTAACAAGAAGGGGAATACTTTTCCTTTTGGAAGGAAAACTCGCTGAAAAATGTTTCCAACTGTGTGTGTTTGTGTTTTAGCTGTGTATAATAAGGCACAGGCACAGAGAATCTCGAACCGGGAATTCAAACTCCGGACGTTTCTTGGTATCATTAAGAAGACTCTTTTCTTTGGGTTCCAAGTCACTTAGGAAGTCTGCGAAATGAATTGATATATAAGAATTTAATTTATGTATATTGTCTACATTATAGTAAAGTTCTAACTTTTGAAGTAACAGGGCTTCCTCCCTTTATTCATTTTATTCAGAGTCATCCCTGAATAGAGAAGTCTACTAAGTTATGACTTGTCATGAGGCAAAATCAGAGATGAAACACCCTTCAAACTTAGCCAGCGAGAGTTTGATCTCAGGTGCTAGAGGTCTGTGGCCAATCGTGGTGCTAGTTAAGTGATGGAGACGCCTCCAAAATCTCAATAGTGTAAAACTAAACTGGTATGTCAAACTGAGTTTGACGTTTAGATTCCGACACGATACATTATTGTCAAATTGGATTAAAAGCACAGAATAAAACCATCTAATTTCACTGAATGGCAGAGTTTGATGGTACAGTTAATGTATTTCATCTCTATTTCTCAAATTTTTATTTCTACCTATATGCTGGTAGATCATCTAGACATGAAACTCCCATCTCTCAAATTTTTATTTCTACTTATATGCTGGTAGATCATCTAGACATGAAACTCCCATTTAACAACAACAAAATAATGGGATGCCATTCGTCTAATGCCAGACTATATTCATATGGCACTGTTCACCTATGTAAAACGGACAGAAAGACCATTTATTTGTTGTCATCTGTTTTTGTTAGCTCTGATGTTTGGGTTAATATATTAATATAAGTCGCACGTCTTTATTGCCAATTGTAAGATGACGTAGGAACATGTGCATTTATCTTGGGAATACTTTTTTTAAAGGTGACGGGAAAAGAAATTTCACATTTCGAAGTAATTATAACGCAACAAACAATTACTTTATTCTCTATCAGATGCACTATCAAAACAAGTCTAACCACCAGCTATCATATTTACATTAAAATGTTCTCTAAATCCTTAATTTCCGAACTTTCACGAGCCATTGTTAGTGCGTACTACACTCGATAAGGATTATCGTGGGACGTCATCTTTAACAAATATCACGTAGTGCCACAGTTTTGTTTACAAGCGTCTTAGCCAGTTGACAGACCAAATGTCAGAATCCGACAAATGTTTTCACATTCTCAGGGATATCAAGCCCTACAGCTTTTTCGCGAACAAGGTCACAGGCAGTATTGTGAGCAATTAGCTGCAATAAGTGCAGACGTGGATCTAGAGCATCCACCTGTACCACCGGCTCCGGTCCGCAACAAGAGTTAGATTGGTGTGTATTTGTTTATGTTGGTTTATGTGACGATTAAGTCAACACACTGGGCCTGAATGCGAATATTTCTCTCTTCCTATCACATAACGTTATTTAAAATAAAGTGATATTTGCCGGTACATGGGAGCCCTGTGGATGAATGGGGGGTCTCCCATATGTGTCCTGCACAGGGATATGCCGCCCTCGGTGGACCGCTTACTATTTTCAGGGGAGGATCCAGGAATGTTTAGGTGGGGGACTAAGTAAGAGCGAAGCCATTATGCGAGGCACGAAGTGCCAATGAGGGATGGAAGAAAAATGGAAATCAGATATGGCTTACATGTCTTATGAAGCACTACAAAATCCGAATTTTTCAAGTGTATAGTGTGTATAAATACTGGCATAAGTAGACATTCCTGCGAAAAAAGACCTATAGTATGAGACTTAGTGATTGGTTCAGTGTATATACAGATTGTTAGGATAATTGTGGGTTACTCGATTTGTTACTAGAAACATGAAAGTGTCCTTAGTCATAATATGACATATTATGGATATGTCACTAAAATATTTAATAAGCAGACTGACCATTTATTTCAAAGTGCATACTTATGAGAAAGAAACAATGATGTTTAAAATATTTATTACCTCATGTAAATCTACTTCAGTTAGTCGAAAAGGCTGGCTTTGAACAATCGTCTAGGTTGTTCGTTAATAAACCTATCTGCAATTTGTCTGGAACCGATGTGTTTACTGTAATGTATTTTCATTAATGTAAAGCAGAAAACCTTGTGTCAGCCATCCGGCTCCTCAAATGACTTTTGATTAGCCTCACCGCAGAGAAACTACGCTCTGCTTCTGCAGATGTGGCAGGCAGAGTACATCCTAATACCAGTAAAATTATAATGTTCAGAAAGATATATAGATATGGAGATACTAAGGATTTCATGAACGTATCAGGTAAATCGGCTCTGTCAGACTGTCAGACTTTTCTCGTGGCGAGTATTGGGACAATATTGTTTGAGTGCAAGCTCCAGGAATTTTTACCTCTTAGGAGAATTGTCAAAAAGGGGAATTACTAAGTTATTATTTAACAGACAAATCAGAATTTCACTTTATTTTATACTAAGTACTTAGTATAAAATGAAGTATAATTTTGATTTGTTTGTTAAATAATAATGCTATCAGACACACATTACACAATACGCGATGGGTGGTTATTTAAGAATAACAAATTTGCAGTAATACTATTAATTATTATGTCGCCAAATGGTATAATACATTTAAAGATGGGGGATCCCTACTAGAGGTAGGAGATCCTGACGCCTGACCCCCCACCGTCAATCCCCCACTGATTTTAATAGTTTAATAGTGTCTACAATACACAGCCATAAGAAGTTTTGAGTAGGCCTAAGAAAATTTAAGTTTTTTGGTGAATAAGTGAAATTTTTATTATTCACGAATACGTGAACTGGTGAATGTTCAATAGTTTGCTCCCAGGATTACCCTATTATCACTTATACATACCCGTTTTCTATTCAGTTTCTCCATCAAATTGCTGATTCATTTGAGCTTATCATCACCCAGTTTATTGAATATAGTTGGAATGGCATCTTCAGTGAGACTGACACTCTTCATGTCATATCCAAATGATCGCGAAATAACGAACATCTGTTCCTCAAAGTGTCTCCTCCAGAGCTTGCTGTGGCAAGTTGGCTTCCACTGCACTCTGTTCATGCTTGGCAGCTAATCGCGTAAACGAATCTTGTTTTGGGGGAATAAATGCACACTCCATCCATTGGCAGATCCATTTGCACAATTATATGCGACACAATACACCATTCTATGCGCTTAACAAAGACAATATAGAACACGTAACACAGGTTAAACAAGGCTACGGTGAGTGTTTGGCGTCTATGTTTGTCAAACATTACGTCACATTCCGAAGTTTTTCGAAGATTCTCGAGTAAAGCTGTGTTATATTTGTCCATGTGAGATGCTAGCAAAGCAAGTTTTAAAACCACTGTAACTTTATTTCTAGGAAGAAAGTAAAATATATCTCTGTCTGAAATTGATTTTAATAAATAAAACTAACAGTTTGACTAGTTTGGGAAACCTTTTCTTGTGATATTTAAAGTGCAAGAGTGGTTAAGGCCATCGGTTGTGTCTTAACTGTACGCCATTCGTATGGTGTAGTGTGTGTGTGTGTGTGTGTGTATTCGCTCGCGCCCGCGAGTACTGTTTTCTTTCAAGTGTAATTAACGTAGAAATAATTGATTCCACATTTACACCTGACAATAACAGAATCATTGATATAAGCCTAGAAAGGGTAATATATGGCTTATAGTTATAATGTATATAATGAAATAGTATAGCTTCACAGGAAGTTAAACCTAAACAGGGTGCCATTGTTAACTTCTAATAATTTACAAAATAAGATAAATTCACTAATACTAAGCTGTATAAATTTATAATACTTTATAATAAAATATACTGAGAATGTGGTATATTTGGAAGATACGAATATAAAACGTTGAGAATAGTAGATGTAGTAGATGTGTAATGTTAGCTTGCGAAAAACCAGACACCTCGACAAATCTTTCCCCATACTGTTTCTCAACTTTCTGCATCACGTGGCCAGCATGTTCTATAATAATCACCAGATGGCAGCGCCGACAGAATGGCGCCATACGCGACGTGCTGTCAGATATTATGTCACTTTCTTCATTGTTCTTGGAGCTGCTGTTCTGTATGCGTTAGTGTTTTATTTGTATTAGGGGCCAAGTGATCAATACATCCTGACCATAGTCCTAGACGATAGCGCGTTTGGTTGTACTTATCATACAAAGGTAAATTTTTACTTATAAAATTGATTCGGTTACCTTAGCAACAAAGTTATGACACTTTTTGTCTGTACACTTGATACATAACTGCTATATTTAATTAAATACACGCAATTTTTATACGCGTGTAATCCAGTGTTTTGTATATCAGATCATTTTTATTTGCAGATTACAGCTGTTAGCACGTGTGGCTATAGAGGAAAGATTAGACATGTGATCATGAATTTTACTAGTAAGTCTCTCTGTGTCTGTGTGTGCACGCACGTATGTATGTGTGTGTGTGTGTGTGTGTGTGCGTTAAAATGGTGCAAGCAGCTTTAAATGAGTGACAAATTTACCATAAGTAAACAGGTCAGTAAAGATAATTAATTCCGGAATGATACAAATAGTGTCATACTTAAAGTTATAGGAGGCAAAATGTATTATGATTTTAAATTTATGTTGGACTGATACAACCCCTTTGATTATGGACTCCTTTATCTGTTTGTGGTAATTGCTTATTTCATTGTTTCTTTCAGATTGTGAAAGTATTGAATATTTTCCTTGTCCTACACCTCCATGTAAGTGAAGTTTATATACCTTTAATATAACTTTAATATTGCAAAACAGATAAACTGTGTATTTTATCCAGAAATAAACTGTCTTTTTTCATCTTATTAGAAGTTAATCCCTCTTCATTGCATATTTTATTGGTTGTGCTAAAGCTACAAATGAAAATTGTTACACATTATGTCATTTTAGATCTTATTTAATAACAAATGACCTTATTTTGTTAAGGTTAGTGCTATCAGTGTCAATATTTATGACTTCAGGTTTCTGTGATGTTTTTCTATAATACATTTTGTAAACAGTAATGACATGTAATATACAGCACAATACTATACAAAGGATAATTAAAAATGTCAAAATTTAGTTATTCTGTACATAACACATTTAAGACATTGTCAGGTTCAGCCTTCCACAATAACACCTGCTGCCTCTGGTAACAAGATACATTAACAAACACCAGTGCATATTTTCACTAGATTTTGAATTGCATATATATTTTCCACATGATTAATGGGTATATTCTTTCTTGTCATTGTTTGATTTCTGCTTAATACAATAACTCTTTAATGTTTTAGATGAACCTCCAGGGCATGTGAATAACCTTTCTGTGATCACTGAACCTGGATCTCTGGAGGTGTTTGTAAGTTGGCAAGCTCCAGAAGATACAGGCTCACATGGAATAGTAATGTATGTGATCCAGTGGGGTCCAGTGATATCAGACCACCAACTTCCAATCATACATGGTGAACATATACTGGAAGTACCAGAGGTATGTTAATGCACACACCCACACCACACACACACACACACACACACACACACACACACACACACACACACACACACACACACACACACTCACTCACTCACTCACTTATCACCACCATGTGTATAAAATTACTGTTTCATCTTCTGAATTGATGCCATAATGAGTTTGTTCTTCTAATATCACATTACAGAATACTACTCAGGTGATACTTGAGGTGCAACAGTTTAATGAGATATATTGCACAAAGGTCAGAACATATCCTTTTCATCTTTTCTTTTCTCAGTGATTATTATGTTGAATTGCAAATGATAAGTAGCAATGTCGAAAACTTATAAACTGAATGTGTTAATTCAGTTATGATAATCTTATTTAATAAGTGTCTTATCAGATGTTTGTGCTAACTCTCAGTTTTGTTATGTGATTTATTTTGCTGATTAACAGGTTGCAGTTATAGACTACAGTAACATGGATTTTATGAATGAAACACTAAATATGCTACAGCCTTATGTGATTTTCACTGTACCAAGTACAGGTAAGAAAAGATATTACTGTGTGCATGCACACATTCATGCACAGACACATGTATTGATGTATTGTTATTTCAGAATCTACAAGTACTACTGAGAAGATAGGCCCCAGTGGTTCAGGTTAGCATGAAATGAAATAGAGTGATCTAAATCTTTTTTAAATGTTATGATGTTGATATATCTGATATGGTATATTAATATTATAGTTGTATATATTGTTTTTGTGAAGAAATTTATATGTTTTAATTATAGACCACATAGAACCATTACTGGCTTTGTATATCATAGTGCCAGTCATTGTCATCTTGTCAGCAGTACTCTCAGTTTTGCTATACCATAAAAGAAGGCAGAAAATTGTTAAAAACAAACAGGTGTCAAGTGGATCCTATACATCAGGCTTAGTCAGAAATAAGATACACAGGTAGATATTGATTATGGCATAGGCAGATAAAATTAAAATACATAGGTGTTTCATAATAACATTCATTCAGTCTTTAAGATACAGTAGATATATTGTTATTATTATTCATGGATGCCTACTTTTCATGAATGTGTTTGTCAACATAAAATGAAAATTATCGTGATATTTTTATGGCATATTTCCTCTGTGTGTGTGTGTGTGTTAATTATATAAAGTAGATTATGGTACAGTAATGCCATGTGTTGTATCTATATTCACTAAATTTGTATAATGGTATCCATAGTATTTTTGGTAATCTCATCAATATGAAAATAGTAAATATTCTTACTATGCTAATGGCAGTACCAGTGTTCATTCTTGGATGCATTTTTGTGGGAATCCCTTGATATTTTAATGAATGATGCAAAAATCCATGGGCACCACAGGGCACAGAATAAAACTCCAACATGCACTATTGTAAGCATTGTGCACAGTAATGGTCACCTCATCGCCATTATTGTTTATGAAAATTATATGAATACACTTAATTATGATATGTATAAATACCTCAAATAGGCTGCAAATTTCGTCATCATCAATTAAAGTGTTCCTGGATATGTGCCTGTACCCCTAAATGGGTTTTTGCCAACAGTGCTTGCCAAGAGTCAGTGTTAAGTTACAGTCCTCCACCTTTTTAAAACCTAAGGGTGATCTCCCCCACATTGGCTAAGTCATAGAAGCAACACTGAGTATATCTGCTGTACTTTTATATATAAAGTTGTATTTTTATAAATAAATTTATGTACAAATTAAATAACAATGTATCAGACTTTACAAATCTCAATACATTTAATAATGCGGTAAGAATGAAGGTTGTAATTCCAAGGTCTGTGTAATTTATACAGCTGAGTATTAATTAATTGTTTTTTTACAGATGCAGGTGATTAATTCAAATATTTTTCATTTTCAGTTGGATGGTGGATAATCCATTTTATGGTCGATCGTAAGCTGTACTCAACCTTTGTCATTTATTCTTTACGTGCTTTCTGATATGTCATAAGACTTATTTTTTGGTAGACATAGTGCTTTAATTTCTAAGTTTATGTTATTCAGTATTGAAACTGTCAATCATGATGATATCATCCCATCAATATAATATTATTTTCATTTCATGTAGAAATAGTTCACCAGAGCATTTGGCAGAGGTTGATGAGTGGGAGATACCACCGGGCAGTCTGACGCTAGGTGAGGTCTTGGGTTGTGGAGCTTTTGGTCAGGTTCTCCTTGGAGTACTTAACACAGAGGGTCTTAATTTACAAAGAACTGAGAACAGTGAACCACCAACAAACCTGCAGTATGTAGCTGTGAAGATGTTACATGGTCAGTAATAAAATAGAGATTACTAAAAACGTTGTGTGGTGATCAATAAGCATTCATAGCAGTTCTGGGTGATTAATTAATACTTAATACATTTTTATTTGGTTTCACCTGTAAGGCAATGTTTAACATTAAATTAAATATTTTGTGTATTTAAAATTCTAGAATTTGCCACTGATGCACAAAAACAAGAATTTCTTCAAGAGATGGCATTGATGAAGCAGATTGGTCCGCATCCAAATATCATTAACATTGTTGGCTGCTGTAGCCAGAGGGAGCCACTGTGCCTCATTGTGGAACATGCCCAGTATGGGGATCTGTTGTATTATCTTCGTAAATACAGGCATCTAATCATTGAGGTAAAAAATTTACCCAGCTGTAAAGATATCCCTGCTTTCATTTTTTGTTGAGTTTGACACTGCTGATAATATTAATGTCACTTTGAATTTATATTATGCAGCTGACAAATAATGTTAAGTATAGTGGGTGCATGTGTGTGTGTGTGTGTGTGTGCATGTTGTACTTATTTTATTTTCTAGGCACAAAGCTGTGATAGTGGTATCACCACTCCTGATGACCAGTTAACCAACCATGATATTCTGTCATTTGCAAGACAGATAGCTGTTGGGATGGTAAGATTGCATGAGAACTAAACCCCAGCTAGTATCATCCTTACATATATCTATGCACATACACACACACACACACACACATTAAGTGGGAATTATTGTTTGCAGATATTTTGAGTGTAATGATTTACTATATTTTCATTTCATTTGCTAATATAGTTCACTGATATATTTTACTAGGAGTTCTTGTCACAAAGAGGTTTTGTTCACAGAGATTTGGCAACAAGAAATGTAATGGTGGCAGATCACAAGGTTATTAAAATTGGCGATTTTGGTCTCACACGTTACGTGTATACGGATAAATTATATGTAGCCGGTAAAAGTTCAAGATTACCCGTGAAGTGGATGGCAATAGAAGCCATTGAAGAATTTCATTTTACCAAAGAGACGGATGTGTAAGTTGGTTTGATTTTGACTTCATGGACAATGTCCTGATATTTTGTAAGACTCCTTCAGAATCGTTGTTAATTATTGTTTTGGGGATGTCTTATCTAATGTGGTACACTTTATCTTTTTCAGCTGGTCTTATGGCGTGTTGTTATTTGAGATGGTAACACTGGGCAGTACACCGTATCCAACTATTCCTAACAAGGCATTGCTTAAACATTTAAAACGTGGATATAGGTTAGAGAAACCAGATAGCTGTACGCCAGAACTGTGAGTGTGGCTAACCCAATAATTTGTGAGGTATAATTTGTGTGGAATAGGAGTGGGAAACGTTCTGGTGTAAACATAGCTTAATAATTATGCAGTGCTATGTACAATGTACAAGCCTGCAGTTGATGAAATGTCTGAACACTATGACACTTTTTAAGATCATTACGTTAACGTGTAGTCCTTACGTAAAGTACCATTTATATGGCTGGAATATTATTTTAAAACTGGGTGGTGATCATTCAGTTCATGTTATTCCTGTCATAAAAATGTTGTGGTCTATGACCTTTATTTAAACACATTAGGCTCATGTGGAAGATATTATGTGAAAAAAACCTTATTTACTTGTTATACAAAACACAATGTTATTTGCATACATTTTATTTGGGAGTATCATTGTACAGCAGCTTTGAGTTGCTCCTACTATTAAGGTTGTGTGTGTGTGTGTGTGTGTGTGAGAGAGAGAGAGAGAGAGAAGCATACATTGAGCTCTTCTTAATTCAGTTCTCAGTTGAGCACAGAACTCCACATGCAAAATAATTATAATAATACTTCATATCATCTGTGTTTTATAGGATAATGCTATAAATTGATAAATTTGAATATATAACACTATCTTACTAGCTATCACTGATGATACAAGTATAGGCACATGTGTGTGTCCAGCTGCCTTCAACAACTATTCGGGGGGACATTCAAGTCACTCACATTGAACCATTCATTTCACTACTGGATAGTACACTTGTGTGTAATATAATTCACATTAATTTCAGAAGAAGCTATCAAAATCAAGTGACACTTAGCAGTATTGGATGGCACTTTATGCAAGGAATCTGCCACTTATTTCTCTATTATCTTGCTGTTGGCAGATAAAAGTGTTTTCTGAAGCCACATTGGCAACACATGTGGTGTTGTTGACACATCTGACATATATGTCTTGGTTACTTTGTCCACAGAAAAATCAACCTTGTTATCATGAACAGGTCATATATGTCTAAAGCTTTAAGTTTTTGATAGTGTCAAAAGGAAAGCTACATTCAAAATATGTGGTTAGATAATTTTTAAAAAGGGGATTCATTTTTCAGTTGTGTCTGAATTCTCTTTGTTATTGACCATATCTATATTTACGCGCACACGCGCGCGCACACACACACACACAGAGTGAGAGAGAGAGAGAATACCATACTTATATACACACACAATTTAAAAATATTGTTATATTATCTATTAATTATTTTAAAGGTCATATTTTTAAACCAGTAACCGGTTTGCTGCAATCTGCTGATGACGTACACTGTTCTATCATATCACTTACAATGTTTATTTGTTCAATGCAATGACTGGTATTTTCGTGGAAGATCACCTGAGGAAGATTAGACTGGACATTTGTCAAACACGTGTGCCAGACGCTGTATGCGTAGGTGTTTGGTACAGAGTTGAGGGACACCGGCGCTCCTTTTAACATATTTAACACTTTCTGGGGGTCCAATAAGATAGGCAGATGTTGTCCAGCCACTAGAAACACATATGGCTCAAACCTGTTAGGCTTCTGGTCGGCACAGAAAAAAGATAACCAAGTTAGCAAGTAGTTATTGATGAGAATAAGCCTATTTTTGGCAACACCTTTGACCATATACAGCTGTGTTGAACGTCATAAAAGTACAGGGTATAAGCAGCAAACTGTCACGTGAATTTCAATGTTTTGGATTTGTGTTAGCTGTGTGCTAAATGCATTGTCACGGAAAATGACAAATCATGGTATCAACAACAGCTGGACGATTCATCGGTGAACTGAAACCAGCGTGGCAACTTCTCCTGCTAAGACGTGTATTGTGGCGCCGTTGTAGTAGGCATTATCCTCATAATGCTGCTCCTTCGAAAACGCCATTGCACCATTGATTACGGGAGAGAACTGATGGTCAAACTGATGGCACATTCTGCTATTGTCACACACATACATAAACCAGTCAGAGAATTATAATGATAAATGGTTCTGATTTCTCACTCGGTTAAAATGTGGGTCATTAAAGACCCAACGAAAGAGTCCGAACACTATCCCAATGATCACTCTCAGGATGTTATGGCTTAATTTTTCCATAAATGTGCCTGTGCGAGGATTGAGGGTAAATCTTTTCTTGGACAGTATTTTACCCCAGGGGTTAGTTTCAACTACTCATTGTTTAGGGAAGACACTGGTAATAAGTGTTTTATTTCGCATTGGAGAGTTATCCTTGTTTCGTGGTCTTAACGTTAACGGGAGACAAATAAGATCATATTTACATTTAAAACTTGGTTTGTGGTCCTATAGCAGTGAGTACTTTAAAATTTCAGACCTTCTTTCAGCCGCCTTGTCGCCTTAGTTCATTAGATGTCAAAATAAGTGAATTTGGCCTGGTGTTTCCATATTCAAATGTCGTCATGTTGTATACTCGTAAGAGAGCGCAAAGTGTAGGGCGTCAATGTTACCCAATGAAACTGTATTGAAATGATTAAGGAGTGTAAATTAGCACATTTATTATTATGCAATTCTCTAACCCGTTGAGTCACTCTTTGTGGGTTCGGGGTTTGTTGTAGGAGGCGAATAAAAGAAGATTGTCGCACGGTCTTAATAGGTTGAGATCCGAGGATGACTCTATATAGAAGTTATTAATTCGCTTTATTGCACTACAAACACCATCATGTAGGTAACACTATTCTGTTGTCTCGTGGTTTCCTGTAGTGTGCTATCATTTTCTTCAGCTTGGGTGTAGTGTATTCTGTATTAACTAAAACCTTCTTTAGATGGAAACATATTAGAGTTTCACTGCACAGTGTATATGAATGCGTCCTACTTGTAACGGAACCTTGTAAAATTTACATTAGTATCATTATTATAGAAGGCATTTTACCGATGTCTCATTAAATCCTACTCACTTACTCAGCCACTCACTCACTAACTCGTCTACTCTAGCTGTTTGGAGAAGCTAGCTGCCGATTTGCGCTAAATAAGTCCACGAGTAAATAATCTTAGAACATATTAAATAAGTGCCTTCGTTGGTAGCTAATAAACGAGCATGAATTTTGCTGTCATTTGAAACAGCGAAATGCAGGCACGAGATGATTTTCACCAACCGGGATACAGACGACTCTGTAAATGGCAAGTTGTAATTAGTTATAACGATATTTTTATGAGAGTGAAGAAACGGTATGTTTATAGCCGTATGACGAGCAGATCGTTCAACTATTCGGAGGCTTCTCCACCGAGAATGCTAACGGTTTTTATTATATAACGAATGAAGGCGTTACTTTCCGTCTCGGATGCTATTTATGGTTTGGGTAGAGACACGACTGACGCTCGAAAATTGTATGTGCCCTTTCTTGTCGACTATGAATTCTTACAAGTGTGTACCCAATAAATGTTCTATGCCGCTTTCAGATAGTTTTACGCTTGCCGAATTTCCAAATATTTTGATAACTTTGAATGCTGCCCGAAGCAAATACATTACACGGGGGTCTCTCTCTCTCTCTCTCTCTCTCTCTCTCTCTAGTCGTGCCCATATTGCGGAGTCTGAAAAAGCTAATTTTTCATACAGGAAAATGCTTATCGCTGATTTGGTTTCGAGATTGGAATTATTCGAAGGTGACATTAAACAGAAATTGTTGGTTCGGTTAAATTAAGATTTGAGAAAAACCAGTTAATGTCGAGTCAAGGAAGTATGTCAGTGGTGGCTGCGTGTGTGGGCAGTTGGGTCAGCCGAACGAAGCGAGAGCGTCTCGTTGAATTCTGGCAGAACCTCCCCTACAAACATGTTGCATTCTCCAGATGCTCTCCAAATTGGTTAGACACCCTCGGTTAATGAACGCTTAATAAGAACTCACAAATCATCCGAACTACCCTAACCGACCAAGCTGCGGGAGATACAATCGCTGGCTCGCTCATTTGTTCTGCACGTTTCCTAAGAAATCGTAAACTCGAAGCAAAACCCGCTATACCAAAGGATCAGCGGAGACGAACTGTTATGGATGGCCATTAGGATCATAATTCAATATTAAGGAACTCGTGCACAATATGATACCCATGTTTAATTATCTAAACACTCACAACAAAAAGGACTAATAGAACTGTACGTGCTGAATTATTTTTACATACTTTTGGCGCACGTGTTATGTTTTATTTAACCAGTTTTAGTTGACCAGTATAATTATTTTTTATCAACAACAAAAAAGATACCCCAAAGCTCAAACAGATGGCTGCCAACACAATTGATGATGTATATCTTCGAGGTAATATCAATATCATTAATGATATTAATTGGCGGGTTTTTACATTGTCCCCCCCAAGTTAATTATACACGCAAGTTGATTGGAACCACCGTGTAATTTATGGGGTGTTATTCACTGAATTTTGTATATATATCGTTAAGCAAAACAATAATACCTGAGTGAATAGTACATGCACGTATAATTTAGATAAAATGGGTGTTTGATTAATTAATACGCGTATAGAAATATCGAATTATTAAACGAATGGGCAACCATAACGTTTATACGCATGCCAAACAGTAGCGACGTGAGCCATGGAAGAAGATCATGGGTCGGAAGTGTCCGTGTTTCAGAAACATGAGGCGATGGATGACCCACCTTAACGTGAAGGAAGGTGGCATGCCGTGGTAAGTGCTTGGCGAAGCTGGATCACGTACTGTTTACCTAACCAGCTGCCTCAGATGTTCCTCTACATGTGCATTGTGTCAGCGATCCGGTTTCAATGTTATGATGTTTAATTACGGTGGAGATAATCCCCGACCCTTTCCTTACCGTGGCATTTGTTATGAGACAAAGCCGCAAGGACGGCCTCTTTGCCGACGCGTTAGGTCAAAGCCCGTGCCATGGCTGTTTGTGAAAACATCCGCTCTGGTTAGGCCCTTCGCCGCGGACTAGTTTTTATTCTTCTTCCTGTTCGTTGCCGCTGCGTGTTTAATTTAATGCGAACTTTCCCCAAATGTTTCTCTCGTTCTGGCTGGCTGTTAGCTGTCGGGTGTTCTTAGTGTAGCTGTTCTACTGCGACGGGATTAGAATTAAACGGAACCTCTGTTGCTCCTTATTGCGTACAGGAGTTATATAAACTAATTTTAATATGTTCTTGATGTATCTATCTAACGACAAGATTTGAAATAAACGGAACCCTTGTTAATTGATAGCAAAGGTTTTATGAGCTACCGGTTATAACTCCTTTTAATTTCTCTCAATCGAGGTTTAGGGAAGTGCTGACAAAGGTTACTATTTGCACCAACCGGAAGTCAAGAGAACCCGTTATAGCCGCTGATGAAGTACAATAACATCGGTTCGTTCGACTGTACAGAAACTGTGTACGCATTTCGGGCCGGGCCGCTTAAGAGCTGGCGTACTTGACATTTGATGTGCCTCACTTACTGCCAACGGAACTCACGTCTGCGTAATGTTCGCGGCGGTTGTTGTTAATTAGACGTGACAGTGCTATGGCTCGATCTAGTGATCTGAAAGCGTGTTCAGACGGGGCTAGTACATCGGGACGCGAGCCGTCAGTTAGAAATGCCTGTGGATGAATTAGATAGGGGGGTGTGGAGCGTATTTCGTCATCTCGTCCCCCACTTTGTCGGGTCATATCCGTATCCAATCTTAGCGACCATTAACGTCAGTTCCTCGGCGATCATCTCGTATTTTCTAACAGCAAACGTGTCGTGTCCATGTCTAGTCTTTGTCTTTTCGCAATACCAAGCAAACCACTTACAAATTTTTCGGATTTCTGTAACTGTCCCGTATTTTATCTTGTGTTACGACTGCTGGTGGTTTTCTGCTCAGAAGTTGAAATGCTTTTACTTCAGGAAAGAAATATAGTCCTCCGGATCGAATTTTGGTATGGGACCGCTTGTGTAACGTTCAAAATCTTAGATGTAGATTATTTAAGAAGGGAAGTACTCGTCTTCTGGCCAAGATGAAAGCTCTCTAATCGGTTCGCCGTACGTGATGTTGTAGCATCTCAGTAAGATGCACCGTTTCCTTAACCGACGTTGCACCTTGATCTCGGCACCGTGTTTGTGTGGCATTTTCGTGAAGAGTCATGTTTACTGTGGAATAAACGGTGGCGGACGACGACCATTTGTTTGTACGCCGAAGCCTGCATCAGTAGGAATTGACGCGTACCATAGACCTGCCAAAAGAACGCCGGGTGGGAGGCATCTCGGTTGACAGATCTATAAGCGGACTGATTGTGAGCCGGGTTTCATCAGCTGTATATCAGATCATCATGGCCGAGGAACATATGTCTTATAACATTTGGTCTGCCGCCATCAAAAAGCTCACCGGCGAGTGCTGGGTTCGTTGGCGCGGCCCTCTCCGCTACGCTTTCATCTGTTCACTTCGATGTGTGGTCATTTCGCTCGCCGCCGCACATCAAAGATTGTTTTGACCTCAACTTGGCGGTACAGCCGAAAACAAGCGAACAACAACATCACTTAGCGAACAGTTGTCGTCTTCGCCCGTAGTGTACGTCGTTGGTTTAACATGGCGAGCAGTTGCGAAGATGCACTAACAATCTCACCGTCAGAAACATTACTCACCGTAAATTAGTGTGGCAGCACAGACTAAAATGGCGACTACCAAACAGATAACTAGCTATCGGGCGATATCTTAATAACGCCACCGATGACCCCACACTATCCAACCCAAACTACAAAGTGACTATATACTATAAACCAAGGTTTTTTTTTAGTTACCATGGATGCCTGATAAGGGAGCATGTCTTTTGAGGAGCCTTCTACACAGATCATGAGCTAAACCAACTAGAACAGCTCAAGTTATATTAGTTAGTGCTGAATGGTAGTGGATATTAAATGTCTCATTGCTAGACTTCTGGTTAGTATAGCATGCTACGAAAATACACTAATAAATAAATGTGTGCATCTGCATGCCACGAAAATCTGGTTGTACACGGGCCACAGAGGGACACTATAAACCGTATATGTTAGTTGACTGACATTACATACATCAAGCAACTCGCCACCCCCTCCCCCCCCCACTATTACCTACTTAACTATTTTCGTAATCTAAATAAAACTTGATTATTGCAACTTCTAATGTTATCTAGCTTAAACAATTAGTTCACAATATTTACATCACGTATATCTCACTTTAGCTCTCTCTCTCTCTCTCTCTCTATATATATATATATATATATATATATGCATATATGTTCAGAATTAATTTAAACGACTATCCGTTTGTATAGACGGGTTATTTTATGCAGTACATTCATCACAAACCAACGAAATACCTTATTTAACCTCTCAATCCATTTCCGGATGATAGTTTTTTTGTGGTTATATGCAAATTAGAATTCGGGGCAATCTCTGGCATATTTATCTGATACGAAAAATGTATACAAATGTATATAAATAAGACACATAAATAGCATGCGCAGATACATGCATTTGGGTGCGCGCGCGCGTGTGCACACAGAGCAAGAGTAATTGTCAATCACTAGGCAAATACTAGATGATCCTCTCCAGTCCATTTATCAGTGAAACACGACGTGCATGTGCCTAGAAATATCTTGTTGTCGTTTGTCATTATGCTTATTGCACGTCATAGGCATTCAGCAGTTTCTATCAGAAGCAATTCTTTTTCTGAACACGTAATCTTCAAGAAAACATCGGACACTCCCACCCCCCTTACCGTGAAACCATCGTATATCTTTACATCATTGCTCTCCTAACATTAACTTAAGCACTAACAATTTATTTATACTCGTTTGCCTACAATGGTTTTTCTGGAGCAATCCTTCGCAGTGGACCGGCCCCGCTAGTCGTCTTTCGCTACTTGTTTCCATTACGCTGAGATTAACCAGATGCAAATTGTTGTTTTGAAATGATTTGCCTCCGATCACATGACGGATTTTTTAGCGCCGAGATTTCGAAAAATTGGCACCGCCGTGGAAACGTACCACCCACAACTAGAACACGATATTGTGATATTTTCGGCGATTTTTTAATGGCCGTGAGTGAACGTTAGCATTCACGAATGTTTACTTCCTATTTGTTTACCTGTTTGCACGAGACATTGCTGGGGGACCACTAAATTCGACCGGTTTGTATGTAGTGTGTGTATTGAACCCTTCTCCGAAATTCATACTGAGAGTTGACCGGATGTGTTCTTCCAGATCTCCTTCGAGGCGATTGAGTTATTGAGTGATTGATTGAGTGACTGAGTGTGAATCCTGTGTTTAACCCTGATCCTGGTCACACCTAGGATATATAAGGCTTAGAAGTCCGAAGGAAAATAAGATGACCTGGGTTAAAACGGAGAGACACTGTATCACATTTATTTGCCGATATGTCACTCACTCATGAACTAACTGACTCACTCTATCACTCACTTACTCACTTACTTACTAACTCCCTAGCTTAGCTCACTCAGCCAATCAATCAAGCAATCAACCAATCAATAAAAAATCAGTGTATTGTGACGAGAGTTGTCGAATAAAGTTACTGGATGGTGGTGCCCTCTACAGGCTGATGTGCGAGTAACAAAAGGTAATTTTGTACATCATCTGGTTATGTTCTCATAGATACATAGATAGATAGATAGATAGTAGACTAGTAGACGGATATATATATATATATATATATATATTACCTGATATATATATATATATATATATATATCAGGTAATATACATACACTGATACAGGGAAAATTTCAGGTAATATACCTTCAACCTGATTATACATTTTAACTGTAACACACAGACACACATACACGCATATATATATATATATATATATATATATATATATTTACGGCACTTTATATTTTTGTTGCTGCCGGTGTTGTTCGCGGGTGTTCGCTAGCAGTTTGCTTTCCGACATTAGAAATCTCAGCTCCATTAAGCCAGAACAGTCGATAAACGTCATCCAATAACCATTAGGACGATTCTGTCCTCTCTCGAAAGATAAAGCGAATTATTTGCAGGTGGTCGAGATCGAAGATAGGAAGAAAGGTGTTAACCGGGGTCCCCTTCCTGTAAAACGGCGCACCGTCCGAATGCCGAGCCCCTAAATACACATATAATGCACATACTACTAACGCATATTACCCCGTCCATTATGCCGAAGTGAGATATAATTTTGTGCTAGTTAGTGCCAGTGCATATGCCGGTGCGTTCGGCGTCGACTGTTTATAAACACATATGGTTCTCGTTGAGGTAGCGGCCAGTCGGCTTGGTCCGACTCGTGGCCGATGTTCGTTTGTTTATTGGGCCGACCAACCGACCGAGTAAGCCATTGGTATTCATTTCGTGGCGCGATGATCCGCCGATCGTGTACACGTCCCATTGTCGGCAGCACCGTCACGGAATTGTTATCGAGATAGGCTACATTAACAAACGATGCGGATATTGATAACCGAACGCTGGGCTCATCGTTATCTGTGTGTGTGTGTGTGTGTGTGCGCGCGCGCGCGTGTTGAGGTAACGGATGGTGTAGAAATGAATGATTTTAATGCGTTCTAGTTTTCACTTCAAGTCTTCGTTCAGGATTATTTTTGTCGAATGATTAACTACGCGCTGAATTAGAACCTCCCAGAAGAGGAGAAGCACAGCGGTTATTAGCTGGTATGGGCCAATATATGTGATAGTTCGCCTAATCTAGGCTGACAACGAGTATTCTTATAGTCGGTCTATTGTCTCTATAAGTCACAGTCTCGTATTAGTGAAGTCAGTCAGTCAGTCAGTCAGTCCGTCCGTCCGTCCGTCCGTCCGTCAGTCAGTCAGTCAGTCAGTCAGTCAGTGCTTTGTTTAGCCTTGACCCAGGTCTCAATTGGAACATATTACTCATGGGTTACTCTCCATGGAAAGGGATGATTAAGCCAAAGCCTTTTATTAAAAGATGAAACATCCCACAGAGAGAGGCACCATTTGGATATAATCGCATCACTTCCAGATTTGCAAAGCAGTATACTACTAATTGTGCTACAGGAGCACCCGTCTCAAATAGGGACGTGGGAAAGCTGTAACATCTTGGCTGCCTAATCAAACATACCAGTAAATAGCTGACGTCGACTCGGTGTGAACAGCTATCTATCGTCCACCACGATGATGCGGCTTGAAATCTGCCATGAACCACCGACTATTCTCGGAGAAGAATCCTATGGTTGGCCAGTTTGGTCATAATTTTCTTGGAGTTGATTCCATAATGCCTAGTGAAATAATCGACGACCAAAGTTCTTAAGGCTAACACGTGGTATCAACACTATGGTGCTGCCTGTTCATCTAAATAAGTATATTGATCTTGAAATCAATCCTTGATCTAACTGAAAGCCAGTGCAGTGTCCTAAGTACAGGCTTAATATGTTCATATCGGGCAGTCTTTAACATAAGTCATGCTACTGAATTTTGCAGTATTTGGAGCTTTTGGATACAAGACAAACGTATTTAAATATTTAACAGTAACAAAAAGGTGTAACAAAAATTATATACATATTTTATATACGGGTGCTGTATTATTCTATGTGCGTATATAATAAATTTTATTACGCGTGTCCTATTTCAGTATAAAAAGAAAATAATAATTGCAAAACTTCTATTGCGCCAACATTCTCGAAAAGAATCGAGGTCGGTGGCGCACCTAGTACAGGGGTTGGGCAAACTCATAGTCCAGACACAATGAATGACAGTCTGCAAAACAAATTGCTTCCAATACAATAGTTGATTTACTTCTTCGAGCTCAGATAGCTATCAATGATTGCATCTGGTTACTGACATCTGATGTTCTTCGGAATATTTTACAGGATTATTTAAGCGTGTTAAAATAATTATGCATACTTGCATAATTAGTTTGACATGCTTTTGTAAATTACCCAACGAATAAAAATGTAATGATCATCAACTGTCAATAACTGAATGCTGTCATTAATTTTGTACACATACTTTAAAACAAAGATGGTTGGACAAATACACACGTGTATAATTCACTTTAATGTTAAATTATGACCCGAATCGTCAATCATAGTATCCAGTCAGTTATCGAGAATGAGTAACTGACAGTTACCCAACGCTTCCGGCTTCGCGTCCTTCCTGGTCTAGATCCTGCATACAATATGGCCGCCTCCGGAACAACCACTGGAATGATTGGCTGCTACTAAATGCCTCGACCGATTCCCAGAGGCAGCGAACATCGTTGAATACGATTGTCAGATATCATTTTCTTCTTATCGACGGATGAGTTATCTTGGGCAGATTTAAGGCATTAAATAGGTACACGTACCTCGTGGTGGGAGGTTCGTAGTTCGATACGATTTACTTACTATACAGTCCTACCATAGAAGGGGGGAGAGATATCGCACAGCTACACCAGAATGGCTTTGTTAGGAAATTAAAGTTCTTCTGTAGACGCCGATTCCATTTCGTCTATATCGGGGGCATAGCTTTGTGTATGGGAGAGGGACGGGTTTGAGGGGAAAGAAGGGCTGATAATAGATGCTTAATTTCTGTCGATATTTCTTGAAGGAAAAATGGATCACACAACACTCAGTCCTTGAGGAACTCCATCCCGAGTCGTTATTAGACTATCAGAAAACATCTGAGCAGCAAATACCAATTCTGATGACGTGTGCTATGTTTGCGATATGTATTCCGTTTTGTGTAATATTAAAACCGAATCTCGGCTCTATCATAATGTCTGTTATCTTGTTAGGCCACAATCCACGCACGATCATTTCCTCCCTGGTTTAAAAATTCTCCCGTGCTCCCTTCTTCTTCGTCCGTCTTCACCGATTCGACATTACACTTGTTGTTCTTGTTGCACGTTGGCCGGAGTACATCAGCCGATTGATGATTATTTATTTGTTTTTGTAAAGAACTACTCTGAAAACGGCTAGCCTGTCTAACACCTGTCTGAGCGATGGAAAACCATTATATATCAAACGCAAATATCATATAAACCGCTCCAATTCTGGCGTTATCCGGATAGTTTCAGGTGATATTTTAATGTTGGAAAAACATCCGTAACCAAATCGCAAAACGTTAATTTAGTAGGCATCCATGGGGGAGGCTCCTTTTCCCTGTGTTTGTTGTTGGGTCTCAAAAGGTGGCATCCCGACTGGACCCGAGACTTTGGCAACCATTTTACATTATAAAATTGACAGTATTTTTTTCGTGGTCCCTAACTTTTGTGTCGAGTACCTAGATTTTTAAAATTGGGGGGGGGTTCTTAACTGGAGCTGAAAATTCCCTTCACATGTTAAAGATCTGTGTTAACATGACGCGCTCTCCAAATAGCAACTAAATCTAATATTCTATATCAGGTCATCTTGATGACTTAACAGAAACTGGTCGGCTGCTATACTAACGTTCTGCGAGCACCACCATCTGCATCTATTTTATACTACATAGATATGGCACTGAATGATAAGGATTTTCTGTTGTCAAGAAATAGTTGAACGCCTTTTACATTAATCTCCGAGGGCCTTTAGTACAGTGAAATCAATTTAACGCCGAGCATACTTTTAATATTTCGAACTATTATTTTTCCATGTTTTCTTGGCCCTTTGAGGTAGCCAGTGAGTTGATAGGATGTGAGGAAAGCATGCAATTTCAAAGCCGTTTTCGCAGCTGGTGTTTTTTTTTTGGCAGCCACATCTTTCTCGGCTGCGAGTCTGCCTTAAGGTTTGATATTTCAGTTCAACATTATAAACAACAGGTGTGGAGCATACCTGTGCTGCTGCTCCCTGATCAAGATGATAGTTATGGCGATGACGATTATGACGATCTAATCATAACAATGTTCTGAACAGCAGTAAAAATATCGATTCTGACTTTGCAGAAGAAAAAATCATGGATGTTATTGATGTGTGTGATTAAAACTTAAACACAAAGTTAAGAAATCTTTAATTTTATTTATTAATTACCTGTAGGGGGAATGATGGGGAGGGGGTGGAATTAAATAGAGATTGGTCTACTAATGCAAAACTTACATATCGTCACGCGCATTTTATGCATATTCGTGTCAGATAATTAAACAAGTTCTTCTGGTAAAGATTAGTCACTATTTGTAACAAATAACCCTCATTCATTAAGATATGTGGTCTTCGTACTTTCAGCAGAAACTGTGTATTTTTAATTGCATGACTGGTATTTCAGCATCTTTTTAGCAGTTACCAAATACATAGACATGTATGCAGTAGGTAGGCAGGTATAGGTAAATAGATAGATAGATAGATAGATAGGCAGGCAGGCATGCAGACAGGCAAGCAATCAGGCAGGCAGTGGAGAAATAAACTAATCAGATTAAAAATACTAGGATTTCAGATTTCCTACAGCCACCATGCGGAAGCGTTCGCAACAACAGTTAGACATTAATTTCCATTGTGAGATCATGCGCATGGAGATACTTAGCCATCAATGGAGGGGGTTTGTTTGAGCAAAATAGTTAGGGTGCTGAAAGCAGAATTTGGCTTATTAATTGCACACGATTGAGATTGAACAGGGTCTTGCTTGGCTAAATTTGCTCCGTTTTGTTTCCCAAGTGGCCGCGCAATCCATGGGTGGAAGATTGGCTGTCTGAGCCTTGTTTCTTGTGCTACTGTAAGGGCAAAAGGTCATATAACTATTTTGTTATTTGAAGTTACATATGTCCTTCGGTGAACAATGAATGGCTTAATTCAGGGTCCACTGTCTTGGAACGTCATGTGTTGATAAACCATCCACCCATCTCAATAGTCTTCGTCGTTCCGACCCCGATATGTAATTGTAATAACAGAATTGATCATTTACCTTGTATTCATCGACACACGCACACACACGCAGGCACACACACACACACACGCATACCTTAACGCGCACACATACGCGCACGCTAGCACGCATATTGCTGGTTTTCCTTTGTTGCTGACCCGCTGTGTTACAGGCCAGTTGCTTCTCCATGGCAACAAAGCGATGTAGAATTCATTGATGAGTTCTACAGACCTCGGCCTGGTAATGGCGTTCTGTCATGGATCTATCAGGCGGTAAGGATACATGGCAATAATCTGTTACCTGTTAACCAGTATTGTAATCAGTCATGTTTCTGATAATTAAGATTAATATAAATTATTCGCCTTCCTGCCGACTGCTCCATACTGGGGATCAGGTCATCTCCCGGGAGCCATGTGTTTTTAGGCAGAAAATTAACTAGTTAGATATTTAGGTGGAAAAACTCACCCTTAGAAAACACTCTTAGAGAAGATGTTTGTAGGCGGATAAGAGGGTTGCAACCTTAATGTAAAGCTTGCATATAACTGGTTAACTGTGTAGCTTTGTCGAAATTTAAAAGGTTAGCTATTTCCGTCTTATAGAAATTAATGTGTAATTTTTATCAGTGGACCTCTCCAGACGCATGTATATTTTGAGCCGTACCTTTCATTACCACAGTTAATGCTGTACATATATATTATAAGCAGACGATTGACCTATCCAGTCAGACCTTAGTACGAGAAAGTCTGCTTCGGAAATTATACAATTATCTTCTACACTTGGGTAAGCGAGTGAGTGAGTGGGTGAGTCGGTCAGTCAGTCAATCAGTGTTTTGTTTCATTTAGCCTCGGTTCTAGTCACAGCTGACACAGAGTGGCTACTCTTAATGACAATGAGATCAGATGAAACATCTAACAGACATTGTTAATAGTGAGATTTTAACCCAGACCTACACAGTATTGCGCGCTAGTAACTCCGCATGAGAAGCCCCCCCCCCCCCTCTCACCAGGTGGGAACATTCGCGGTTATCTTATCCATTTTAGCTTAGTATTGTGGGGGTTTTCTCAATAATTTAGTTTTTTACATCTCATATTCGCGAGAAATGTTTTATTACTATAACTAAAAGTAGTGGCGTGGTCTGAATGAGGACGAAGGGGGGTACCCGCTTCATTAGTGTATACCGTTCTTCCTACCCCCCTGCTGAATCTACAGACTTAAAGCTTTTAAAGTGTATACCGCAATAGAATGTAGTGATTAACAGTTTTCCGAAAGTTTGTATCGGTGGAGAATTTTTTTGTTCATTGATAGTGATTTTCCTGAGAAAATGCTTAGTTTGTAGTGTCATTGTCTCTTCTAATATGTAATATACCGATTGTCATATAACTAAATTGGTGATAACAGTTTTTCTAATAGACGAGATATAATTAATCAGCGTTTCATGTTAGCCATGTTCTAAAGTTCGAATAGCAGGTGTCTTTTTCCATTCGATAACGACTCGAAAACGTTTGGCAGTAAGCGACCGTCATCTTGTGGCATTGTGTGCGCTATACTATAATAGCACCGGAAATTTTTAAGACAACATTAAAAATCACATTCCTGAACGAGTGCGACTCGGTAATCATCGGTTACCTTGCTAATTATATATGTTGAGTGTCCGTTTAAAACGACGACAGACACCTACGTGTATTCGTGAAAGTGCTGCAAGTACACAGGCGAAATGTAATTATTATCTGTTAAAAGCTTCTTTTATATTCCATCTTGCGTGTTGTTATTCGCCTTTACTTACGGTGAAAGCTTCCATTGTTTTGGTTCGCTATTAAATTACACACTACACCTGGCTATGTATACTCGTCCATTTATCTTATCGACTCGGCCATTAACACGCCGTGGTGTTCAACAAGAAATTGAGGGGTTTGTTTTGCTGTATTAGAGTCGGATGTTTGCCTGTTCGGTAGGAACTGGCCGTCTTAACAGTCGGTACCGATAGAATCTAACACTTCGGTGTCCTCCAATAAAATGCGAAAATTACTCAGCGTCCCATTAGTACCAGTGGCTGCGGAACCGTGGCCACGATTAGATGCGAGTCGTCGAACACAATGAAGCCGTGCCTCGTTTGATGTGTCTCCTCGAATCGCTGCCCGCATCTAGATGCTATCTTATAAACTTGCACTCGGTCTTTGTTTGTCGGATTTTGCACGCATTAAAGTCACCACTGTAAATAGACCGGTAATGAATAAATAAGTCACCCTGTGCATGGTTTGCCCTGATGTTGTCATTAAAGTCTTCCATGCGCTGATTCAGCACAATGGCCTGTCACAGTCACTCACATGCGTTATAATTGTTTTGTCAAATGGGCTTCGAACGCCTTAGTCCATAATTGGTGGCTGAGATGAGGTTCGTATTCAGATGCACTTAACGAGGAAATGTCCATGGTGCCTTTTTGCCAAGGAAACTTACCAGTTGTTGACCATTAGCAACTATGGTGAAGCGTATGCCAATAGGTGACATCCAGGAGTCTCTCTTCCAAACTTCAAGAAGGTGTGCGTTTATATACGAATGTTTATATACAGACATCGAATTGATACATGGGAATTTAGCAAAGAGCAATTTTTCTTTTGTCATTGATGCCAAATGAATAAATTCCATTTCACTTTTTAAGCCAGTGGAATTTATGCTTAGTTCACGATTTATCGCCAGCAGCATCAGCAATCTGTTATCTTCCGTGTATCGCTGAAGATAGCACACGTGTCTTCATTCTCCGGCCAGATTGATCAATACAGGATTTTCTGCATAACGGCTTGAACGATTACTTGGATGCGATAACCTTTCAGACCTTCTAGGTGCGGGAACGAAGCTCCTGGTAGCTCCGACAACGCGAATTTAATTTCAGAATAATTACTGCACCTGTGGCCGTTATCTTGTTTGGCCAGTGATGGCTGGAGGCTGATCTCCGAAAAGAACAGTGAAGATATTTTCCGCCGTAACACATTCATTCATTGTAAATGATGCAGAAGATCGGGCTTATTATGGGAACATTGTCGACGTTCACCTGTGAGGATCAGATAAGATCCGCTCGCTTTCCTATCTGTACACGAGTCTTTTGTTCTGCATAACACCAGCAGGTACAGGCGTGCGATAAAATCTGATTCTTTAATCGATACATTTAAGATAGCAATGCTGAATGATAAGTTCACCAGATTACGAGTGGAAAATAAGTTGTCACCTGTGTCGCTTAAAGGCAGTCTCTTGTACGAGAAGCAAACAACAACAGTGGGAGTGGTTTTGCTAAGACGTAGGCCTGGCTTAACCTGCTGTTTCGCTGATGGATTCAGATGGATTTTGGGCAAAAATCGGTTTGTCTCGGTAACAAAACGACGAACTATCTTACAAGGTCAGCCGTTTTGTCACGGAGTACATCAATCATTATTTTGCTTTTCGATAGCTAGAACTAACCCCAAGCGCACCACTTCGAACGTTGTTTCGAAGAAGAAAAAAAAAAGATAGACGAGATGTTGTCAAGATTCACGTATAGGTAACGGCGTCTTCGTCAATTTTCTCGTCCTCTCTAGGGTGACTTCAACGCAGGTGTGTTTAATGTAGGGGCGATGCGCCTAACTCATCCATACAGACGCCTTGCTAGCCCTTCTGGGGTGACTGATGATTAAAAGTTTATAAATGATGGTTCGGTGTGAACCTTCTACATAATGGCGCTGACAAAACTACTCGTTTGTTTCTCCGCGCAGTCGTTTTAATTGCAACTCACCGCTATAGTTCTAGCTACAAGCAAACGAAGTCGAAAGCTTTAGTAGTTACATGGCAATAATGTGAAGCGCATAATTGCTACATTCAGTGCGGGGCTCTGTCATCTGACGTGTAAACTAAGAACTGTTTACATCTCGGCGTACCTACCACCTGTCATATTCAGTCGTGGTATATAAATCAACTTGAATCTGCCATGTCTTGTTCACACCGGCTGGTTATGGTGTTGTAAACATGTGGAAATTTGAAATTTTAGTGGTATACAATCGCTTAACAAAACGACTGTCAAAGTTGGAAAATAGGCTAAATATATCTGTGAAGTATTAACAATAATTTGTTCGAAGCGTGTATATTGTATTGTATAGCCTACTAAACCGTATTCCACATTTGCATATGTTGACGAGGGTCTTTTTCTTACTAGTATATATATATATATATATATATATATATATATATACACGCACACACTCATGCTATTGCGGTTTCATTCTGATTTACAGGGTAACCGAATAAACTGTACAAGAAATGAACCGTATTATCCATACCGTGCACGGTCGTGTTTATTCGCTAATAAAATAAATAGTTACAGCCTTGTAGCAGATCTTTTTCGTCGCGGTGATAGTAGATGATGTGAAGGCTAAAATCAAGAGCTATTTGAGATGGGAGTCTTTTACCGAGATCTTTGGTGTATAATAATTACCTTATACAGAGATCGTTGAAGAGAACCGTGGGGGTGGACTCTGTGATAGAGTTGTCTTAGGGATTGCCATGGGGGGGGGGGTTATTCTAACTGGAGGGCGGACTTGTAGACGAGGTTAGGTGTTTCCGTGCCTGCTTCTTGGCCATCGTGTGCGAACCTCGCGGATGCGCTAAAGCTTTGGCCATTTCTCTTCACTCAAAACACAATTTATTTCAAATTAGCCCTTCAAGCTTGAGAGGATCTGAATGGAGACAGAGTAAATATTTATGCCGATAATGAAGTGAAATTGACAGCGCTCGGATGAGCCGACAGTGGCGAGGCATAACTGTGGTCACCCGAAGTGGTATGTTGGGTAAACAACGTGAACGCGACCAACACGGTTTGATTTATATGACAACCGAGTCCCTTTTCTTTCGCTTTGCTCTACTCGCACCGTGTATGGAGGTAGAGCGGTTGGTTGAAATGAGCTTCTAGTTGGCCTATGGTCTATTAACACGGCGTCGTATTCGTGTGACGAGCCAGTAAAGCCTTTGATGTAATGAGCACCTGACACCGGATTCACTTAAACTGCAGAGTTGTAACAGCTCATGTGAAAGAAACAAATGGATGTTAGTCACAGTTTGGATACCGGGGCTGCAACCTACACTTGGCAGTGTGGCGATTATGTTTAAAATAAAATTGAATCACTTATATGTTGTGACAAAAGGCAATGTATTTGCAAAGTACTTATAACATCTTCCCTTGTGAATAATCGCTATATAAGAGTGACAATGCTGCTGCTGATGATGATGATAATAACAATAAGATTAATAAGATTATTAACATCATTTATACATTATTATTATTATTATTTATTTTTATTTGTTTATATTATATTATATTATATTATATTTATTTTAGTTTTACGTCTCTTCGATGATGTCTGTGTGTTACTAGTAATTACTTTGGCGTTCTGATCACGTAGGGCTTCGCACTTGAAATAAATGGTTCAGTAATTTTACCTCTCTCTCTTACCTTTTTTATGAAAAGAAATCAGGGCGGCAGATCTTGAAGAACATACTCGGCGCAGATATTTAGGCCAACCCTCAGCCAGCCGCTAACGGCAGGCAGGCTTTTTCTGCTGGCTGCCAAGAAATTGGGCAGCTGTTGATCTGGTTCATGTCCAGGTGTCCTCACAGCTGTACTAGACAGTCATTCACATCAATACACTTAACAAATGTACGATCTCAACGAATCCAGATCCTCTCAATCACCGCACGACTGCTCCCCCCCAAAACACCAACTTTTACCTATTTTTAACATTTCAGCCTTTCAGGAAGTCTGTGTGTGTGTGCGTGCATGCGCGCGTGTGTGTGTGCGCGCGTGCGCATGTGTGTGTGTATGAGCACTTAGTCGTAAAATGTTTGGTTTGCTTATCTCTTGTAAACAATTGCCTTTTTTGCTCACTTAATGATTATTGCACGGCCTCCGAAGAGACGATGGAAGCATAAAGGGAACAAAATACCACTACCATGACGCTATACATTCGTTTATTCTGCTACTGTGAATGATATACTACGAATAGTGTGAGAGAGTGAGCGTTTTATTTAGCTTAGGCGCTGCTTATACCTAGTACATATGACCGAGACTCAAATTCCTAGGGATGTGATCAGATGAAACATCACCGAAAACAGTCAGTAGGAGAGACAAACTCTTGTTAGCTATATCAGCTCGATACACTACGTGGAAAACCGTAAATCTTCGTTTCTGTGTGTTTGTTTATTTATCAAAATTGTTTTAAACCCGTTAAAAGTCAGTTGTTCGTTGATATCCGACACCGAGTATAAAATGTGATCTTATGACGATAATATGGGGTAGGACGGTGTTCACTAGAATGATTAAAGATTACCTTGTTTAGCCACAACTCTAGTCTCACATGAGACATGTAGCCAACGGGAAATTATATTATCAAACTGAAGCATTTTAGTAGTGAATCAAACATTCCACAGATACAGGCCATACTGTGATTTGATCCCATGACATGAAACTTTGCAGTACAGCTCGCTACAAACGATAGAGTTGCGAAGTTCCGTGTATGATGTTGAATAACATTAAAAAGAACTAGAGAGGTTTAATGTTACATAATCAGCTTTCTTCTTATTATTATTATTATTATTATAAATCTTTACCATTTGGAATAAACTGCATATTTGTTTTATCTTATTGTGCTAAACTCCACTGATTTTATCTTGTATATCAAGTTAAATAAATTTAACTTAAATGAAGGCAGACAGGAAATTAATTAGCTTAAATAAAGTGGTTCAAAGTAATTCATTTGATGAGTTTTGAATAAATTTGTTATCTTGGCTTAATTCGAAAATAAACAATGATAGAGGCATATAGAGAGTAACAAAGGTAAATATTGTGTTTCTGGGTTAGAGAAAACCATCTCTTGGCTATAATTCAGCCCGTGCGTGTATGTTTGTGTGTGTGTTTGTTTGTGTGTGTGTGTGTGTGTGTGTTAAAAGAACTAAACATCTGAGGAAACTCATACACATATATACCAGTGAGAATGCTGTGATCTGAGTCTTGTTCACTTTTGACGGTGCCAAAATGCCACATACATTAAACTTGCAGCATGTAAAGAAATATTGTATAAGGTTCTTACAACCCACTTATTTAAATTAGCCTATTTATAATATGTATAAACTAGTGTCTTTATGTATAAAATGTGATTGTGCTGTGTGAGGCAGAACATGTTTTAATTCTGTTTTCAGTATAAATAGCCTTGGAGCAACTCAAGTTGAATAAGGTGCTATGTAAAATACTATTATTGTATTATATAAGTTATAAATCTGCACATCCATAAATCTGTACAACCATAAATCTTTACGGCTTTCAAATAATAATATTATGCCAATTAACCAAGATAGGCCAGTAGTATTTGTTCTTCCTGGCTTGTCTGCTGCATTTAATGGAGTTGAGCTTACTGTATTTTTCTCTAGGTTGAAAGGCATGGTTGGTTTATCAAGTAAAGTATTTGAATTGTTTGAGACCAATTTGGAATAAAGCTCCCAGAGAGTGTCTGTTGATAGTATTTTCTGGATGCTCTTTTATTGTTTTCTGGTGTAACACAAGCAGTTCTTGGTCTGTTTTGTTACATATGAAAACACGTCATCATTTGCCGAGCGATATGGCGATCAATATCACTTTAATATACTGATACCACACACGGCTGTATATATTACTGGATCTTGAAATAGAATAAAATTTTGAATGATTTAAAATTAAATGAATATAAAATTAAATTATTGTAAAATCCCTAAAACACTAGCATTACGCATGGGTGAATCTTCAATTAACGCATTTTTGACACGGAGCACTTGTTTACAGTGATCCAGCCTTTGTTACAAATCGAGTAGGCTACAATCGTTGTTACAATCTATATGGTATATTGATCATAACACCAATCGTCTTCAGCGAATTCAGAATGGGGCAACAATTTTAATCATATCCCAATTCTTTAAAAAAGGTGCATTGCCCACCTGTTAGATATATAGCATATCAGTTTCAATATTTTACCAACAATTTATAAATCTATCAATGGCGTAGCATCTAAATATCTGTGTGAACTCTCTTTTAGAAAGTCATCCCGCGAAAACGCCAGATGCTATTGCTGGTACACCTCTGTGGCTCGGATCAAGTCATATGGCGATTGTGCCTTTAGTGTAGCAGCTCCCAGTTTGTGGAACAGATTCCTAGAAAATAATGTTGATAATTTAAGTTTCTTATTGAGTTTTTCTGTTCATCTTTTTGATGTATCTCTGTATAAAACTGTTGAATGGCTCCTGGTAGTGGCGACGTCTTATTATTATTGTCACGTATGAACTACTCATTAATATGTTGGATGGGATTTCATGCACCTTCAAGTGTGTGTGTGTGTGTGTGTGTGTGGTTCGTGCAGACATATTCGACAGGATGTTAATCACACCGCCAGAATGTATCCGTTCTGTAAGGCATTTAACCCGGCTACAACGTTAACTGGATTTGCCATCAACTTCGAGGCATACCGAGCATCGGATTTCTTGCCGAACACGAAACTTATTAGTAGCAAGATAAATCTTGGTTTCTGACATGGGTCAGATGTATATTTGTCTTTCTTTTTTCATTGGCGCTGAAAAACACCAACCATCATTGATAATTAGTGGGAAATCCTGCACTGGGTTGATCACAAATAGTCGGCTAATATTTTTCCCTTGCGGTTCAGATGAGATATTTTACGATAATGAAGGTTAGCGAGTGCGGCCAATACACGCCGACATGTAATGGAAGGGGCGAGGAAGGAATGAAGTTCGGATTTTTGTTTAACATATAAAATTAGCTCGATCTTGAAACTTCTAGATTTACGCGGTATTTACACGGTTTGGTAAGTTAGTGTAACAGCAGTCATTAATGTTGTGCTAATTATTACTTGTTTACAGGAACTGTGCTGAGGCAGAATTACTGTTACAAGATGTTTCATTGCGTCTCGGGCATTTATTAGGATTTCATATTTATAGCATAAGGGCAAGCACCCGTGTGCGGTAACCTTCACTGTCAAATACAGTTATATATATATATATATATATATATATATATATGTGTGTGTATGTGTGTGTGTGTGTATCACATTACACATACACGCGCCTGCCCTCTCACACACGCACGCACGCACGCACACACACGCACGCACGCCACACACACATACACACACACACACACACGCACGCACGCATGCATACATACATACATACACGCACGCACGCACGCACACGCACACACAGAGAGAGAGAGAGATAGAGAGAGAGAGCGAGAGAGAGAGAGAGAGACCACATACACACAAACAAACTAATATATATCAAATCTATGTAATAACAGACTAACTTTGACCACTTTTTGTCGGCGAGATCATTCAGTAGTCAAAGATGTTGTTAATTATTTAATTTATATAATTACTGGTAGTGTTATAACCAATAGAACGTAATGTTGTATAAAGGAACTTGTACAGCAATAGAAACAAATTTGTTATGTTTACTAAACTGTTTGCTCCAATCATCTAATTAGTGAAACAGTATATATCTAATAAATACAAAACTCTTAGTGTTCTATTGGGTGGTTGGTACTCTCATAAATGTGGCACATCAATTGAGACGGCAACAAGTAAGTAATAATGCATGGCATTAATATTTTTTAACATAATATTTTAAAAAAATTCTCAGCTATAAGATATAACGATGCGGAAACTGTTGCCCTGATGAATGATCTAAATAAGTTTGTATTCTCTGTGTCATACACGGGGAGAGGGGGCACCGCATTCCTTACCCACTGCCAATGGGGTGATATAGAATCTAGCGGCCGGGCCGTAAATAAACCATTGTCCAACAGCTGTACCGGTTTACCTTAACTAGCAGCGAACCCATAACAGATGCCTGGCCACTTCATGCCGCCATCTTGTTCTCGTTGGCGGGCTGGTTGGAAACACTTCTCGCCAGCTGGCTCTTCAATACAACAATTATGGGACGATCTAGTCGGGCAGAGTTTGTACACAGACACGCTTTAAAATGTTCCAGTTAAAAGCCATCGGGAGCGATGATCTCGTTTTATTCGGGCGCCTCGTCGAGTGAGAAAAGTGCTGCCAGAAGCCGATTATCCGGGCATAACATAAACACATTCACCTGGTTCTAGACTTGTTGATCTAAGAAGAAAACCGAAAGAACGGGGCAGGGGAGGGGGCGGGGTTCGTGGGGATGGGAGTTGCCGCGAATCGTCTTAGAGACATTTTGGACATTCTAATTGAAAGGCGAATGCTATCGGAAAAAGCATTCCTAAACAGATATCTCGTTGATTTTTTCCCGAAGACCACCCTCGGGGACTGTTAAGCAAATTAAGGGATAAAACACCAGCGTATAGTTGAGGCGATGTTTCCTGATAGACGTCGGTGACGTTAATATGTGCGTGTCTATGGATCTATGAACGTATTATTCCGTATACAACAGTCAATACATATAGTAAGTATGGCATCACGCACGCCCTTGTGTGCGTGTGTGTGTGTGTGTGTGTACGTGAGAGTTAGTAGACAGTGAAAAGGCATTCGCACAGAAAAATCGTGAATACAACATTTGGACAATTCATGAAGGGACTTAACTCGTGTGCGTTAGGTTTTTCGTATTGTGGCCTTTCATCACGGAAACATATTTTTCCTATGTCAAGCACATGAGCAACAATTGATCGAAAAGCAAACTTCTGTTAAAGTCTGATGCGTATAATAATGAACTAGATAGAAGAGTTTTATACGATATGAAGGAAGTTGGTCCTACGTACGACATAATGTGGCTGTTTGCTTTGTGTAATTGACTGTTTAAGTAGCTCTGATTCTATTATAGATTGGGACGTTATGGTGTGTGTGCTATTTAATGAAGTCAGCTTCTCTTAGCGGCTGACGGAACTATATGGTTGTGAAGTTTTGGGGAAGTTAGTAATGAACATGCTCTCTCTCTGTGTGTGTGTGTGCGTGTGTGTGTGTGTGCACGCACGCGCGCGTGTGTGTATGTGAGAGAGAGAGAGAGAGAGTGAGTGAGTGAGTGAGAGAGAGAGATAACCTTTTAAACCCAAAAGAACAAATGGGATAGATGTAAAACGAGATTAATAACACTCCGCGATGAAAGTTTAAATACTGGCCCAGCCGATGATAAGGTTCACTTGGTTCATTTCACTGCACCAAGTTACACCTGTTAACATTACAATTGTATCACTTTCAAGTGACCTCTGCCGAGAAACATAAAACTCGGCACAAATACCATTGTGGCTGGAACGCGTTAGCCATCCTTTCACCGAAACCCCTTTCCGGATCTTTCGGGATGTACCACAGATCACGGACTTCTTCCTTTAGAATTGGTTTTTAGATCGTCCTAGAGATTTCACGGAAGTTTGACATTGTTGTGCTGTTTTCTTGTAGATCACCGACTTTTCGCTCTTTCAGCGAGTGCTGATGCATGGATTTCTAGCGATTCTGGTTAATTGTATGTTCGTTGCGTGGAACCAGGCCGTGCCTGCTCAGGCCGCCGTACCCATACCTCGACCTGGGAAACAATTAAGATAAACCATACATCAAGATTAGGCGAAGGAATGCTACTTAGGGCTCGGTCTAGCGCTCAAGGCTAAATCGGCCTGTGTGCGTAGTGCAGACATCTTAAAAATATAATTAGTTCGGGTGTTTTTTTTCACGACGAACCATTCAAACGCCAAATAAGGGCCATTGTTGGGAGCGTCTGTGTTGTTGATTCAGCGTGGGTAGCTTTCTCTTAACTAATATCTGATCCTTGTCATCAGTTAAGGCTTTTATTCTCCGTTTTGTCACTGATATGTTTATCGTTTTATGTAATGTTTATATGTTATGTTATGTTATGGAAGACTGATTACGACGTCGTCACTGAACGAAGCCTCTATATGGCGATGTAACGTTTAATAATGGCCGACAAACCCGAACCCAGTGTTTGCGGCTTGGCTCGAACTCATCACTTAACAATACGCTGGAATGTGTGCAATTATTGTTTGTTGCGGACAAAGCTTTCTCCGTTTGTCTATACGTGTATATGGTTATCAGTTGGTTACCGGGATGAGCACCAGTCTGATAGCGTACATTACACGAGGGTAGCGATAACCGTGATGAATGCTGTAATATGGTTACTGGGCAACATTTAAGTAGAAATCGAAAATTTCCATTCGATCGTTGAATTCGATTTTCGCCAAATAAACAGGCAGGATTTCTAGGCTGCATGACGAGAAATATTTGAAGGAATTTGTAAATTTGAAGGTTGATGATGATGTTGATTGATGTTTTACGGCCACTTTTGTGCACATGGTAGGCTAAATGGGCCGAGCGACCTCCAAAGCTAATGAGGCAAAGTAAAAAATGAAACACCCTTCAGATAGCCCACGCAGATATTCGAACTCAGGTGGTAGTGATCTATGATCTAACGCGCTACCAGTTAGACCACGGAGGTGCCCGTAAATTTGAGGATAGTTTCAGACGACCATATGACTTAGATGGCTATGATCGTTGATATAAAGAAGTAGAAGCAGATTCTAAATATTATTACTTCAACAATTTTCGCATTCAAGAACTGCAGACCAAGGCGGCCCTTTAGCTACAGGGAATCGGGGCGACCACCTTGCCCTTGAGTCGTGCTTTTGTGAGGCATCCGCGGAGCCCATTACTACGCCCAGTCACTCGTTATTCTGATAGATAATAATTATATATATATATATATATATATATATATTTATATAATATATATATATATATATATATATATATATATTTTGGGGGGGGGGGATTTTTGGGTTCCCGGAACAGCCGTATTGTATCGGGTCCCACACCAATCCCGGGACAACAGCAAAAAGACATATATTTTTGTGCATTGTATTCGTGGGACGAACCACTGTTATGAGAATTTTCGCTTATCTCTATTTTAATACAGTCGATCTTAGATAAGCCGGATCTCTTGGAAAGTCTCTTCTAAAAACACACCTATTTAAGGTCGCCTTCACAGATAAATAATTATTATCTTTTAAATCATTACAGGGTTTTTACACACATTATTTGGGGTATTATTATATTACATATTATTTGTACAGCGCCTTTGAATGGCTCCTGCTAGTAGGGCTCTTTATTAAATATACATAATTATTATTATTATTATGAAAAGGATTATGAAAATCGGTTGATTGAGGGTCCAGGTAATCAATGGTTTCGCCCCCACGTATTTGAGTTAACAGCTTGGGCGCATCTCTGTAATCAGGTTAGTTAAGGGTATTCACATTCCACGGTTAGTAGAGGCACTGCACTGCAAACATCCAGGTGGTGGGATCGAATCCACGTGTGTGTGGAATGTGTCATTCAACAATAAAATGATTTAGTCGTGGATCATCTCTTATTTCCCCACGGAGTAACCACTTGGCCATATGCTTAAGGTTAGTCCAGTGCTGAGGCTAAGCAAACCAATCATTGACTTTGACTCGCACATAATTAGGTTAATGAAGAGTCGATTTGAATCAAGTGTTGAGTGCATCTTATGTTTAAGCTTTCGCATTTAATACACAAGCAGCTAACTACTATTATTTGTTAGAATAAAGATGTCGCTGACACAACGAACATAGACGGACACAGAACGGGCGTTTTTATTTTTGTTGTTGTTTATAAACTAATATGTCCCGATGAATTGATAAGTTTTCTGTGTGATATTATATGGTGTAACATGGTTTATTATTGCATCGTAAGATATTACACCATCATATCGGGACCTGTGATGCACGTATCACCCCTAGATTGCTTATCCTGTCCCAAACATCGGTAAATATTAGCTTAAACCACAACAAAATTGCCCCCTTTCCATGTCAGTGCATGTCCGCGGTTGATGTCCCAGATATGTTTACGCTAAGCCCAATTATTATAGTTGCAGGCCCTATTAGGGAATGCGATATGTTGAGCTACCTCCACTAAATGAACGTGTAGTGGTCATTTGTCGAATGATGGTGAATGATTTTACATTGTCGGATTCGAAGGAATTTCTTGTTAGCATTTGTTTATAAATGGTGATCAGTGATACGTGCAGGTGTCTGCCATGTGTTGGTTCGTCATTTTGATGTCAGCTGCTCCAGATTTGGCTTATGTAACATGTGTGCGACAGTGATGGTATTTCTGGCTGTGGGCAAATCACCGGCCTTTATCTACACATAGCCAGCCAATGTGTGGCAAGAATGTGAGCGGTTTTTGTACGCGGTGCCGATTTACATGCAGCGGAACAATTGATCTGCTCCCATGATCTGCCGCACTGAATTCCTCGGATCAGACGGGCATACATACATACATATATACATAATCTACACACACACACACACACACAAACACACACAAACACACACACACACATACATACACACACACACACATATATACAGAGAGAGAGAGAGATGAACGGACATACCTACTGACTGACTCATTGACAGACAGTGAGATGAATAGACAAAGAGACTCACTCACTCACTCACTCACTCACTCACTCACTCACTCACTCACTCACTCACTCACTCACTCACTCACTCACTCACTCACATAATTAATCATTCCACACCTTTTTATACCAGACAGACCGCTGAAATAACGATGTGACATTACCACTAGGCGAGATTTATCTACCTCATGTGAGGTATTGCTAACCAGGTATCTGGGTAACCACCCGCCGATTATAACATAGCAATGCCTTCTCGACTAACTTCGGATTAACAGATGGGGGGAAAAGGTACCAGCTTCACCATTCCGATCTATCCTCGATATAATGTTCTGTTCTGTCTCACCTGTCTGCTTATCATCTCACCTTCCTTTGTTCCCAGATCATCTGATTAGCATCGGTTTGTAGAGAATTAATTCCCGTTAACATCAAAGTCCTCCGTGGTATAGAGCGGGGTCATATAAAGTCAGGAAAAGTTAATCATAGACGTTGTTATTTCTACTAGCTTGCCCGAGTAGTTCAATATTTGGACAAATCACAAATAAATAATAACGAGGCAGGTGTTAGCAAAGCGATTTCATTTCAGTGTATAGTTGTTTGCCAGATACGACTTGTTTATATGTTAGCCAAGCATTCTATTATTAGGGAGGGGGGGATATTTAGCTTGAGGGTAATTTTAATGCTTTTATATAGTTTTTACGATCTTTTAATTTGAGTCTCGGACTAGATCTGTAGCACACGCCATTACTGCAAATCGTCGTTTTATAATAATAATATTAATAATAATATTAATAATAATAATGTGGATGTAATAAAGTACCTTTAGCAACAGATATCATTCAAAGACACTATATAATGAAATGACACTTCAGTGTTCAGCATATTGTACTTCATTGGAGCACATTTCAACCTGGTCTGGCTTGCTAAATCATGTCATGACAAACATCTTTTATGTCACTACATAGTAGTATTATTTACATTTTCTGGCACACCGTGACATGCTACAAACATGTGTGACACATTTATGTATCATTGTAATAGTTGATTTCAATTTGTTTAATCTCATTCAATGTTTTATAGATGATACTGTTAGTAAACAGTAATTTGATCTAAGTTTACCGATTTCATACTACGGAGGAACAACAGCTCAATTGCTGGATGTGTTAAATGCATATCCAGGAGTTCTGAGTTTGAATCCTTTTACCTGCATTCGAGGGCACCTCCATGGTCTAGCGGTAGCATGTTGGACCACAGATCACTACCCCGGTGTTCGAATCTTGGCGTAGGTATATCTGAAGGTTGTTTCGTCATTGACTTCGCCTCATTATCTTTGGAGATCGCTCGGCCCATTTAGCCTACCTTGTGCACAAAAGTGGCCGTAAAACATCAATCAATGTTACCTGCATTCGAGAGATACACAATCTTTTTAGCCATTTACGTGTCTTAGGTCTCAGAACCTGTAAAACAAAGTAACAAATATATAACCCCTGGAGACTTTTTTCCTTGCACATCCTAGATTTTAACTTGCGCATTCAAAACTTTCATATATGGTCAGACCACTTTAGTCAGCTTTAGGTGTGTATCCAGCAAAAGTACAAGATGATGAATCAAGAAAGATTTTACACACTGAAGAACTTTCATGCTGCTTGGTTCCAAATGAGTGGAGGCAATGCCGAGAGTGTCACAACGCGTGGGTAGATATGGGTGGTGGTAGGGTGAGATTACAACACATTCCTCAGATCGTGTCTGATTTATATTCAATAATCGAGTCCGTTTCTTCCCTGTGTGTTTGTAGGTTCTTTTAGCCAATTTATGGTGTTTGTGAATTACTAGACAATGGCTTTAGTTAGTCTTAACACCATGTGGAGTGAGTGAGTGAGTGAGTGAGTGAGTGAGTGAGTGAGTGAGTGAGTGAGTGAGTGAGTGAGTGAGTGGGTGAGTGAGTGAGTGAGTGAGTGAGTGAGTGAGTGAGTGAGTGAGTGAACGAAAATGTTGCTGTTTTACGGCCATTTTTAGCATGTGGTAGGCTAAATGGGCTGAACGACCTCCAAAGGTAATGAGGCGAAGTGAAAGGTGAAACACCCTTCTGACGTAGCCCGGTCGGAACTTGAACCCAGATGCTATAGACCCATGGCCATCCTCGACTATCAGTTAGGTCATGGGGGAACCCTCCAAGGAAACAATCTGAAAACACATGTAAAACATTGAATCTCACCCTAACCTGCAGATATTAGGCACACTACTTTATCCACTACGATATAACAGCGCCGTAGTACTACACTAAATAAACATTACTACAAATTCTATTATTTCTACTACTACTACTACTACTTTAGGAATGTCATAGTCAACTGGGAAAGAATTTCATAATACTTATAGATGTCTGGTAATAAATAACCAGTTGATAAAGGTAGTGTCTGCATGATTGGAACATAGGTTGCAATTTGGCAGCTTCTTGGCTTGAATCCAGTGATTTATCATTGAAGCTTATACGCGGACTATAATTGTTAATAATAAAATAGGAGTTGATGGTGTTGGGCTATTGTATGGGGCCAAATGGAACCGATGAAATATCTTCTCCCTTGACTAGACTGTTAAGTTTTTAGAGTAGAAATAAATAAAAGAGTGACTTATAATACAATAATCATATTGTGAAGCAAAAATTCCTTGTGTAATCTCAAGTTTTGTTAAAATGACAGTTTGTAGTTATTTAAGAAATTAAGTTTCTTTAGTCTACGACTTTTGTCAGCTTTTATAAAATTTAATGCACTTGTAGCCTCTTTTGCATAGTGTTTGATAGCCGAGACTGCGCCATTCTATTGGTAGAAATACACTTGTACTCTACTTGCAAGCTTAAAACTTGACTTGTTTGGTAGCAACTCTCAATTATTTTTCAAAAATATGTTTTCAAAGTCTGCTTTCCTATTTTGCCACCAGTCACGACCAGGCGGTCACATAACAAGATGTTATTTGTGTGTTTAATCCTGGGCTCGATTTCTGTTTAGTGTTTAGACTGATACATATAGCCAGTTATTGGGTTGACATGAGGACTTTTTGTCACAAACCTGTACTGTACCACACGGCTGTATTGTTTCAAATGTTCAGTGTTAGAGCCATGACTTGTCTCTGTGTATGATATCAACCATACGCCCCCTAGTTGGCCACGTATTTAACCTCTGTTTATGCGTGTCATATTCGTTCGGGTTTGTCTTCGAAATGTAAAATTCGGACACCTAGATAAGTTCAGGCATTCTAATTTAATCAACAGTCTTGAATATAATGTTTAATGGATTGTCTTACATTTAAAAAATCTATATTCATAACAATGATGATGATGATGATAATAATGATGATATATAATATATAATAATGTAGATTTAATAAAGCGGCCATACTAACAAGAACCCGTTGAAAACACTTTACGATGAAACTACATGATTGTACACGAAAACAGCGTACAGGTGTATGTTTAAGGAAGACATGGAATAATTGATACAAATATAGATTTAAATATATTCTCTTTTCAGTTAAGCTAACAGAAAAGGAAAACAGTCAACATGAAGTACAGAACATATCTATAGATATATTTATGAAGTTACTTAGTGACATGTCACACATTTATAGCTTCATATATATATATATATATATATATATATATATCTGTCTATCTGTCTATCTATCTATCTATATAATAACTACACCAGACCAACAAAATTTGTGGTGGTCCAAAAATAACAAGTTGTTATTATTCTTATTATTGTTGTTGTTGTATGGGCAGAACATAATGTTGATTATATGCTCATATTTTATACGTTTTGACTCCGTGCACATAGCCCTACCTGTTTAATAGGTTTCTGTATATCATATCAACAGATGTTTTACCATGTCCATTTCGAGCTCAATGCCTTGTTTGTGCATTCCAAACAAAACCGGTAATTGTTTTCCTACGCAGCTTCAATCCTTTGTTTTAGTCTGGATTAAAACAAAAAAAATCTCGCATCGCTAACTGGGGCATGTTACACCACACCTGTTCTACATTAAATATTTGCCCTAATCAGCATTATTAGCAATTAAAGTTTTATCTTTTCCATCTAAGCTAACGGTGTTAGTTAATCGTTTGTGTTAAAACGTCGCTCACTATTAGTTGCTAACTTCCACCGATAAAAGGAACGATGCGGAGATGAAATAAACTAAACGTTTCTGTAAAGCTACTGATGATATTATTTTATCTTGTTTGGGGGAGGGGGGGAGGGGTCGAAATAGATCAAGTTTCGACGTATGTCATTTTGTGCCCAACTTTTGTATAACTAGAATATATCGAAGAGAAAAACACCGAACCTTTAAATCTGTTCTTTTAGAAAATAACCCCAACTGTGGCCATAATTAGTTTTTAAACCAGGTGGAATAGCTTCAGCCCGCAAGGCTGTAATTTGAATTAATTCTTCCTGTTTACACATGTTTTGATAACAAGGGCGTTTTTGGTTCAAATTTCCAAGTTCCTACAATTTGCTTTTACGAATGCGCTAACTTTGGGCTAGTAGGAATTAAAAAAACAAAGCAGAAAAAATAATCAACACTACTTTGTTCCCTTTTTACCGGTATAAAATGAAATTAGGGACAAAATTAGACTAATACGGTGCTTAAATATTTTAAACAGGTAGATTTGTTGCCAAGTGCGTGTTTTATCTTGTTTTCAGATAAATTACTTTGTTAATAATTCTCGTTACCCCGCTGCAGTGGTTGTTGTTCTTTAGCTGAGCGCCTATGAAATATTCCCCCGTTATCGGTATAAAATAATATATGAGCTTATTCTTATTGTACATTGTTATACTTTGTAATTCATCTTATTACCATTTAGAATATGAATTAATAATCAGATGCTACGATTGGACAATCGCGGCATCATTATCACAATTTTATAATCTACTAATATTGTGGGACGTACTAGACTCCTGCACTAAGTGGATTGCCCATGGCCCCATACCTTTCTAGTGTCCAACGCGCACGTGTACACTCACACACGCACGCACTTTACGCACACAGATAGATAGATAGATAGATAGAAAGGGGTGGGGGTGTCACATTTTGCTCATATTGAACTAACCAGATTATGTGATTATTTGTGTTTTGGGGAAATAACCATCGGTTCAGATGTTAGTTTACTCAACATTGTTCCTTCCATCGGATTTACTCTTTGTTCCAATTCGAAGTATATATATCTTATATATGCAAACGACGCCACTGTGGCCGAACCGGTAATATGATGGCCACAGACAACTAGCACAGGGTTCAAATCCCGGCCTATAGTTAGGTATGAAGGGTGTTTCATGTTTTACTTGCCTTTGTTGCCTTCGGAGAACCCTTAACAACAATTAGCCTACACTTTGCAAAGAAGTGTCCACAAAACACCACCACCAATAACAACAATAATAACAACAACAAAATGTGTACAACGTCCGACTTTACGAAAGATGACAATAGATACATTAACGAGCGTGTTTAGAATTAGACATATAATATTATTAATCGGTTTTACACACACACACACACACACACATATATATATATATATATATATATATATATATACTTTACTGGTTTATGTCAATTATGATGCTTAATACAGAGATAGGAATAAGGGATTCCAGCCCCGCAGGATTTACATACGATAAACGACATGCTCCTGAACCATATGTTTTGTTTTTGTTTTAGATGTCCGGGTGATTAGCTCATTGAGAAATGATGTGTCTTGATAAATAGGATACACACGCGGGCGCACAATCTGCTGTATTTCTTATATACATGCGCATATATATATATATATATATATATATATATATAATAAACACACACATACACACACACACACACTGTCTGCAGAGAGAGAGAGAGAGAGAGGGAGCGCAACTAATCACGTATGTTGATGATAATCTATAGTGTCAAAAGATTGCAGTCAACAAAATATAAAACTAGTCTCTAGCCGAAAATCTTCTCAAGACATACGGAATTCGGTATAATACTGGAGCTTAGAAAAAATAAACACTGTTTTAAAACGCGTACAACTCGAAATATAATATCATTGATAAAACAGCGGACAGCTTGAGATGCTTTGAGAAATTTAGTGATCAGAAATATTAAGGCTGACAAGTCTGGTCTCGTTTCAACGGACTTCAGTCTTGGCGTTGTTAGACAGTTTCGTATGTTTTTTCCTGTTTTTTTTCCTTTCCTGTTTTGGTTTCTCTTCTCCGAGAGCTAGGTGTACGGACTCGGCCGCTGGAGTAGTTAAAAACGCGGTGTACAATTGAGCGTGTATTCGCTAAGAACTGGTATCTGTGTGTCACCATCTGGCATGGAATGCGTCGTTGTCATAACAAGAAGCAGTGCCGCGTTGTGAAACGATGCAGGACAGGTAATGAAATATTTCCAATGCTGAGTAATGTAGCACCGACTGGAGGTCATGTCGGCCGGCATGTTTTGTCTAGTCACATCGAGATGGCATTCGTCAATTTATAAAAAGAAATACATATCAGCAAAGAGGAAGCCGTTCTTCCCAGCAAAGTTATCGCCTATTTTTGATAACGAGGTCGGTAATTGATTTAATTGATGATAGCCTATCATAGCAGTTCGAGTAATCGGTGTTTACTGGCTGGAAGCGAGCAACTTCATCGACTATTCTGATCCGTGTATAACGAACTCGCGGTGATGAATTAACGGTGAACCGAAGTCGACTCTGCGGATAAATATTTACCTCCGCATCAATGGATGTCATTTTACGACACGCCGCCTACAAATCTGACCGAGAAGAGGCCCGAACAGGATTTTTTCTTATAAAGGGATCACTGACTGTCTGGCTAGCCGATGGAATGTACGTTCGTTCGGCGATGCGGACGGCATGCAGCGATTCGCCGGTTAAGTCGGCCGGCTGTCGGCCCGACTCGGCATCTGTGTGGTCCGTCCCGGCGATGGTTTATTAAGTGGAGTGGCCCATTGACAAACTGTGACAAGTTTGTCAACACGGACAGCTTTTTACGTCCGGCCCACAACAAACCGTGGGCTTCTTTCTGTAAACAGAAGCGCGGCGATGGAGAGCGGGCGTCGACTGCGGCGCACTTTGTCTGGGCAGTTGTGTTTTAAGTACGGTTGAGTTGGAAATAATTTTTGTTCCGGATGATGATGATGACGGTGACGATGGTTCCTGTCATCATCTCGTCGCACCGGCCCGTTATGTTACAGTAGTGATCTAGTTGAACTCAAAAGGATAAGTTAGCTGCTTAGATTACTTTTCCCCGTCGTTTTTCGCTTTGAAACAATAGCCGTATGACACGTGATGACTTCCTCCTGTTGCTCGCTCATCGCGTGGTACACTTATTCATTGCTAATCAACGGCGCCGGTGTGTCATTCTAAACAGCATTTCGTCGTCATATAACACCATTGGAAAGTCATCAAAGGCGAACTGTCTAGTTAATATATGTTTGCGGAATTCTTAACATTTGTTTTGTAAGGGCACCTTTAGTGGCCGAACTGGTGGCCATTCAGTCTTTACTAGTTGGAAAAAGGGGATGGCAAAAGAAAAACTTTTTAAATTGTTTTTTTTTTCATGTTGCCTTCATTGTGTAGTTAACTATGAGCCATTGTAATATTTTTTTTTGCTGAGCCCAGCCGTAGAATATATTTTACTAGTAGTCGTGTCAACATTAGCTGGATGGGTAATAATGGATATGATGTTTGTGGTGGTATTGGCAGAAACAGCATAAGTAACAGGAGGTGATGCAAGAGTAGTAGTAGTAGTAGTAGTAGCAGCAGCAGCAGCAGCACTAGAACCAGCCGTACTAGCAGGAATGTAAGCAGAAATATTTGTAGCACAAGTACAATAGGAACAGAAGAATTTAGAAGGAGATTGGCGGAATATAATGACCAGTTCCCCCCCCCCCCCTCTCTATTACCTGTCTGTGGAAAGATTCAGCTGATGTTTTCATTTTCAAAACAAGAGTAATCCCTTGATCGTATACCAGGTTTGATCAACGGCGAGGCCTACCAATGGCTTTAGAGCCTAACTGCTCTAGTTATGTATCATTGTATTGTCCTCTAGTGAACAACCTTCGAGGTTCAGTCCTAAATAGAGTTTTTTAAATATATATTCACTGTATATATATATATATATATATATATATATATATATATACACGATAGCATCTTTACTTCCGCTGTCGTTGACATCTTCTATATGTTACATCCGTCCGTATCATGTTTTTTATAATTTATCCGAACGCGGAAATATCAGTAGAATGTTCCATTGTAATAGCGTTTCTGGACTATTTATTTCCAGGTGCCTTATCAGATTTTATTTTGAATCGTATCTGGTAGCGATAAACATGTTGATGGCATCGATGACAGATAACAGGCCATACAGGAACTTCCCTTTCATGCAGTGACCTAGTATAATTCGCGGTGAAAGGCCTCGCTATAACTCGACACCTGTGTATAGGGCCCAGCCCATCTTACTCGAATGAGATGAGATGTCTTACCATCGAACAGACATGTCACATGCAACACGCGAGCGCGTTTTGTGACACTTCTAAAAAGATCATTTGTTAGATGTTACCTTCAATTAGATATAACTTAGTTTGTTTGTTTGTTTTCTCTATATTTGAATTGTTTGTGTCCGTTTCGTCATACTTGTAGGGCGCCTCCGTGGTCTAGCGGAAGGGTGTTGACTCACAGATCACTACCACCCGTGTTCGAATCTCGGCGTGAGCATATCTGAAGGTTGTTTCATCTTTGACTTTGCTTCATTACCTTTGGAGGTCGCTCGGCCCATTTAGTCTATTCCATGTGCACAAAAGTGGCCAGAAAACATCAATCATCATCGTCATACTTGTAAAATACCACCTTGAATGGCTTTAAATATTTTAGTAAATATACAAGATTATTATTATTATTATTATTATTATTATCATACTGCAGCCAGTACTACAAGATAAAGCTGACTAGATTAGCTATCATCGTTTTATTGCCATCGTAAAAGTATTCATATTGATCGCCTTCACAGATTAGTCACGCCCTCGCAGAATGCATGAGCTTAAATATAGACCCTTGAAGCCGCAGCCGTGAAGCGCTTCGGCCATCGTACCGTCATCGACAAAACTATCCATACATTAACCTGGATATCCGACGATCAAACATTGGTGGCGATTAGTAACCAAGTCGGTCGTGGCCGGTTAGGACTGTTCCAAAAAAATCAAAACCATTTCCCGTTCATTTTCATACAAAAATATTGACATTCGCACAATGACAAAAGTAGACGCGGTTTTCACCTCGCTACCCCCAGCTGTGTGTGTGATAAGGTTACATAGATTTTGTCTGATGTTTGATGTTAATATTTAAGGTTCTCTGTGTGTCCTTTGGTGGTAGGTATTATTAGCTAGACGATGGAGATAATCCAGTGCGGCCCGGCGTTGACTAAGTGACTGTCAACAAGAGGCTTCGGGATTTGTCGAGTCGGCCGTCACTGGCCGGCGTTTATCGTGTCCCCGCGGTGTTGATACTCCAGGGTGGTTGATACATGACTATAGGTGGTACGCCACTGGCTGGTGCGCTCGGGGTCGGGTCGGACCAGCGGCGGTTGTCTTCAGGGAATCCCGGCCGACGCGGGCCGATCGCAAATATTTGTGCTATATTTGTCACCCGGCTTCGACGCCTACATAATCTAAATAAGCTGACCACTTAACTTCTGGCCTCGGGTCAGTGAGTCATGTTTGTTCGTTCGTTCGAATGCCACCATACTCGGATATATTTGGCTTAAATTAGGCAGTCGTCAACGTTGGGCTGCCGTCTCACTGAATTAAAACTGGAACGTTAAAGACCCACGGTGTACGTAAGATACGCTGCATGGCATGAGCCGCCCTCCGACTTCAACTCAATCTTTAGAAACTGCTCCCCTATGAATAGCGGGGCGGAAGGCGGGAGGGGGGGGGGGTGTTGGCGCAGGTAATTTCAGCCAGTCACCTATAGAGACCATCCATATAGTGGAAATAGTTACCGCTCTCGTGAATTGTTCCCTGTTCGTGATTATAAGTCGTGACTCATCGCATGAAAATTAAAGGAATATACGTTTACATTTTGCGGTGTATTGGTTCACTTCGCGCCGGAAAGTACTCACGTACTCTACACTTTATGGTATTATCCAAAGAAAAGGGAACTGACATCATATGTGATTATCTAATTTCACTGGAGAGCGTCGCGGAATTGTTCCTTATTAAATCTAAGCTATTGTTATATTGATGTTACTAACCATCTAGCCAATCCTGTAAATTGTTTATCCTGTATATAGAGATTAAGTCTAACCTAGTTGTGGCAAGTAGCACACCAATTTCATACCTGACTGAACTATTATATGAACACTCAGTTATTACAAACTGACCTACTGGTATATTGGGCGCCTCCATGGCCTAACTGGTATCGCGGTCGGTCACAGATCTACAGCACCTGGGTTCAAACCCCGGCCAGGCTATATTAAAAGGGTGTTTCATGTATCACTTCCCCTTAGTACCCTTGGAGGTTGCTCGGCACATTTAGCCTACCTGGTGCACATAAATGCACCGTTAAACATTCTACTGGTATATTGATCTATTAAAATTTTAGTTCAGTGTTTTAACGTAATATTTTGTCTTAATCAAATACTGTTTATGTCTATAACGTTGAATCTTCTCTGCTTCACTTCTTTACTGTCTTGCAATGGAAATGGTTCATTTTCATGAAATCATGCTGATAGTTTGTATAATAGGCCAAACGTAGGGTAGGATCTGCTAATACGCTATGAATCTATAACCAAAATATTGATAACACATTATACTTAAATTTTATGATCAATAACCGATCGAAATATCTCATTCTTCGTCCTCCCTCCTCTGTGTGTATGTCCATGTGTGTGTGTGTGTGCGTGTGCGTGTGTGTGTTTACTAATCAAACTAAATAATTCGGTGGCCCTAGCACTGGGCTTCGCGACATTCTCATAAACGCTGCACCCAAATGACAACACCGCTGATAGAACACAGTAACGCCAACACCTTGATGTAGAGATTAACCTTTGTTTAAATGACACTTTGGGTATGGTTCTGTGTGTATATAAATTAGAATGAAGTAATTAGTTTGGTAAGAATTGACACTATCTCCTAAATGATATCCCAATTTGTCAACATTACAGCGAGCCGTGAATCATTTTATCATCGTTCGGTCATTTTCAGTTTTTCATCGCGTGGCAAACGTTAACAGAGAGCTATCACCGGAGGGCAATCAATAGAAGACCGGCTTTTTTGGGAGGGTTGACTATAATATTGTGTTTAACTGTTAGTAGAATTAATAGAAACTGGTCCTATCTCGGCGATTCTGTTTACAAACAAGCCGCCAAGTTGTTCTAAGGTAAACGTTTACGCCTTCATTATTCTTGCTATAATAAATCAGCCCTGTGGTGAGCTACGGCAACATGTCAGTGACTTTAGAGTCGGTATTTTCTGCTCCTCCCATATTTCGGCTGCTCGTCTCGGTTACTTCTTTGTTTGTTAGGCGAGTCTATTTATCTGTAAAGTGTGGTCTGTTCCAAGTGGGTTACGTTGACAGCAAGATAATAAGGTTCCACCTCTCTCTCTCTCTCTCTCTCTCTAGCATAGAAATCGCTAACTATAAATAAAAAACTGCACACACACGTGTGCGTACGCGCGTACACACATTTATAGTTAACTGTACCGGACCTTACTATACTACCTTTAATTGCATAACTTCATTCTTATATTTGATTTATTCACATGGTAATTATTTGTAAAGAATATATATATATTATATATATATATATATATATATATATATATATATATATATATATCATTTCTAAAATAAACCGTTCTAGGACACTGAATAGCCTAAATTGAGCTGATGTGTCGTTAAGCAACATTCATCCATCCATCCTTCTATCATTAAACCCTAAATTATCTTTTGTTTCTATGTTTCTATAGTAACCTCTCCATTGCTGATCAGAATCATGAAATTAGCCAGTACACAAAAACTGTGTAAACTAGGCTTCGTTTTCCCACTGAGAATTTGTAGTAGAACACAGAAAATTGGTGCTCTCTCTCTCTCTCTCTCTCTCTCTGTCTGTCTCTCTGACTTGCATAAACCAGGTCTGTTCAGTGTCTAACTGCTGGCCATTTGCTGACATTGTTGATGCTAATGATTGGGAACATCAGCCTAAACGTTACACACACGCGCGCGCGCGCGCCAGAGAAAGACAGGGGGAGGGAGTGTGCTTCTTGCTCATATCCAGAACGTTAATCCCTGGTCAAGAGAGAGAGAGAGAGAGAGAGAGAGAGAGTTATCCTCTGTTTGTTGCTGTCTTCATCTCGTCTGGATACAGCTGTCCGAGCCACCTGCAGACACCTGACGGCCTCAGCTGTTTCATTGTCTATGATATCAATCACGACGACGGCTTAGCACGATTTTAAGCAAACAGTTATCTCGCGGTAGGCCAGTAAATGTCAAACCATCGCCTACTCTGATATATGGCACTCAGTATCTCTCCAACAACGTGCGCGCGTCGGTGCGTGCCTGCAAGTGATAAGCTCTATTGTGAGTGATATGCGGTTTAAGCGAACACATCTAATGATCTTATTCTGAAAACGATGCTCGCCGCATTCTTTACTTAAAGCTGTGCTCTGAAATGTTGTTTGACTGGTTGGTTTTTTGTTTGTTTGTTTATTCTTTTTATTTTGACTGGTATTTATTTTCTTTATTTCCTCGAACCTCTCTATACGCGTGTTACGATTAAAACGGGAACACCCCGGAAATTAATAGAATCATATTATGACGTTATGAATTAGTACAATGGTGACGATGTAACAAATAAGCTATGACCGTTGTATACTCGTGCACTTACAGGCTGTGTTATGTTAAAACATGATTTGCATGGTAACAATGAACAATTTATTAATATTTAAGAAGGGAATATGCAAATTTGGGGAAACAACCATTCCTGTAGTTTATTTTTTATGTTCAGCTTGGTATCTGGTGAGAATGGTATAATAATAAATCGAATTATTCAATATGATATATTTATTTAGGAAATCTAGTCAGACTAATCAAAGACCTCCCTAGTCCTGTGTCATTTTATCGGTGATACGTGATATAGACATATCGTTTAATTATTTCTAGGATTATGTGCGTGTGTGTATGTTCTATATCTGCCACCAATCTGAATCGATTAATGAAATGAATATATAAAGGCTTACAATGATAAATGATACGGTTCAAAGTTTCACTGAGACACCTTTGTGTGATAATATTTTGATTATCCTCCTACCTCTCGGCCTGTGACCGCTCCTGGTCATAGCCAACGAACTGTTCAGCACTAACAGGGAAATGCACGATGCGGTGGGCTTTTTTAATCCCGTACTCAACCATAATATTTTTTTTAATGACGAAGCCAGAACTCAGCTCAGTGTTGATAAATAGCACGAAAACGCCGCCTATCCCAGTATTGCGTATCCCGTTTGTGAATGGGCCGCAGGAAGCTCACGGAGCGTCTTAAAAGAGGTAGTAAAAAACATCCCAACCGAACCAGTTAGGGTAAGAACAGACGTATTCTCCTTATGTAAACCAATTATCTTTGATAGCTGCTGGAGGCCGCCGAGCGTCTCTCTCTCTCTCTCTCTCTCTCTCGAGTTGTATCTCGCCAACAAAACACCGACTAGCTGGCCCGTTAACTTACAGGTGTCTGTTCAGTGTTCTCCGGCCGTGCCACATGCGGCGAGAGGCTTTATTTAGCGACGTGCCGTGTCGGTGAACGCTTTGATAACGATGGTGGGCGCGTCGATAGACCAGCCACATCACGGCCTGATGGATGGACATCGCTTTTGGAATTGTTCACCGTTCGTTTGTCGCCCGCTAAAACTTACTAGACACGTTGTTAGCATTCGGAGTTTTCAGCATAACATCTCGTACGCTGTCTATTTTTTTTCACCCCGTCTTTCGGTCTATGTATGTATGCATGTATGTAAGTATGTATGTAATCTATTTATGCCCTTATCAGTCACAGTTTGTGTCACTTTTGTCTATCTAAATGCCTGGCAGACGCCCCCCGAGTATGAGTATGTCCGTCTTTGTTTGGGTTCGTGCGCGTGTGGCTCCGTGCGTGCGTGCGGTTTGTACGAATTGAAGAGACTAAGACGAGCATACATGATTATGTTTACTGAACTCTTCCATTAACTGGCGTTTCGTTTTATTTTTCCACGCACTTCATATATCATATTCCGAAGAGTAATTAAATACTCCGATACGACTACGTAGGTGCTGAAGCTGATATAATACGAGATGCTCTTTACAAATTGGTTTTTACACCGAGTTCGCTTTGGAAAATGTGTTAACGTTGTCTTCACTTAAGAAGTCAGATAAATGTTAACGTCATCACGAAGTCGTAATGTCGAGCATTGCCATTCCAAATTGATCGGAAGTGTTCTGGCTAATGGCAGGAGATTCGCTTGGCATTTTAGTTTTCTTGGAAGCAGCCGGTAGCCAAGCGTTGGTCGGCGGTTGGAGGAGTGGGGTCGGCGTCGGGGGGATCTGCTGTGTGGAAGAATGAGTATCCGGAAAGAGAACATATCGTCTCGAGTTCCTCTGAACGATGCCCACAGCTCACATTTCTCCCGCACAGACAGCTGGACAGCTGGCGCTGCTGACTGGGACAGTATCCAGACACCCGATAATAAAGCGCCCCATCATCGGCGTACATATCCGGCCCGTATCCAGAATGCTCTTCACGTGGCGGCACAGAGCTACCGATCCAGGAGAGTCCGGCCGTCTCCGACTGACACTGTACGGCGTGTGTGCCAGACAACCTTTGCCCAGGGAACCTCGTTCACTAATTGATTTCCTTTGATCTCGCCTTACCTGTCCAGAACCAGGAGATGCCATAATTCAGTGGCTGAGATCCTTCTGGACACTAGATGTGGCCTTTCTGGCCTCCATTTCACGATCGTAACACGCCGACTGGACCACTTCCGAACAGCCATTTCCCCCCATTAACAACTACTTTTGTGAGAGAGGGATGCCGTCCGAGGTTGGACCTCTTCTGGCACAACAATAGCCGAACACCACACCCAGCTTTCTGAAAATATCTCGTCATGTCGTAAGCCACCACCTGTTGCCAATAAAGAACGGGACCGATACGCCTTACAGCGAGCGAGAACCATAAACAAACATCGAATTATTCGGCATCAACCGCAGATACTGATTTGCTTGATTATCGTTGCTGCCATGGAAACGCCGGCTCTGCCGAGCGGGCCACTCACGCCAGCGATGGGCTCGGAGAGAAATGCTCCAGCATCATCTGGCTTGAATTAATTTTATGAATCTTACCGAGCTGTGGTGTCGCGCTGACATTTTCAGTTAAATCATCGCGCGCCTCGCCTCATCATATTCTGATGGTGTGTAATTTGGCCTGACCCGTAGGCCGATTATTGATGTCGGGCAACTTGGCGTTAAATAAGCGCCGTTTATGTCGGAGAGATTAGTCGCGAGCCCGAACGAGCCAGTGTGTGTATGTGTGTCTGTGTGTGTGTGATTTATAACGAAACTAAACCAAATAAATTGCTGCTATCCCAGGATTAGATCTCTTATCGACAACATCTCTCCTGGAGTTTTTCAAGTGTTATCCATGATTTATTGACATATATGTTTGACGTTTATATGTGGTAATATGCCCATATACGAATAAATACAACCACTTCTCAGGGAGAAATTCGGACACTAGAATATTTTGTCGCATATTCAGTCCGATACTCGAGGGATATCTTTTTAGTCGGTTGATCAAAATGACGGCGACCGAGAAACGGCTAATCACGATATGACTGTATTTGCAGCTTTACAAACATTTCCTGCGGTTGACCTCGTGTTGTCGTTCTGTTTCAGGTATCAGATGATGCGCGATTGTTGGCAGACCCATCCAGGCGACAGACCGTCGTTTACCGAACTTCGTCAGAGACTGGAAGCGATGATAGAAGATGCGTCTCCGGCCGATTATCTGCGCTTGTGTCCGGATACCAATACCTACTGCTACCACTCAACTACCACCTCCAGTTCGGCGTCGGATATGGTGGAAGTAGAGGATGCCGTCTTCGCGATCCGAGCTCCGAAAATGTCGTTCGCCGAGAGCCTAAGACGTGATAGTGGAGTCGGCGAGAGAAGTTCTACGGCAACCAGTGCCTCTCAGCTCACCTTACCGAGTATCAACCCCCCAGATGATCGCCGCCAGCTGCACCGCTGGCTGGAAGCCGAAATCGGTGACGGTTCTCGGCGAACAGCGACCGTCGGTCGACCATCCGCCGGCGTGTTCGGCTCATCTTCTGGCGGCTCCGTTTATGTACCGTCGTCAGGTTCTGTCGTACGAAGTCAAGCAGAAGTTGGACCCGAAGGGAGCCATCTGAGCCGTGCACCCGACGGATACCGTGCCCCGACTAGTGGCTCGTCAATTTCACCGACGGGGAGGGTCGATTCGGGATTTTCGTTATCACTTCCCATCTTGTTAGGTCTGGGAGAACCGCCGCCATCGTCCGACTGGGGCAGCGAGTTGTCTACCGGAAGTAGGTCTCTGCTCATCGGATCCACTTCTCGTACTGATATATAATTGATAACAGCTCCCATATAGCTAGATCCCTGGTTGCTTTGAGAGGAACTGGTGGTGCTTCTGACCCCTCTCGCACTGTACGTGTGTATGTATATGTGTGTGTTTGTGTGATTTGTTGGATAAGCGCTCGGCTTGTCATTCAGGAGGTTTTTTTTTATTATTATGAGGAATTAATGTGTACTTTGTCTGTGTTAAAACTGTCCGTTTATGTTACGCTAGCTCGTCACATGTTGTATGCGCATCTTAAATGAGATCGTATTTCCCGTTTTCTCTAGTTTTGTCGCCGCTCTGTCGTCCTGCCGGCATCTTATTGACAACAGAGACGCGGATACCATCAGCGGGCCGGTATACTTGTACAAACAGAGCTACGCGCACAGACGGAGGCCTGCGCCCGTAAAACACGCCCCATTTTCCAGCGCGTAGGATCTGCGTCGCATTCACTTTTATGATAAAACAATAAATAATTCATACAGTCCGGTAAATAAAATAAACATTAGTCGCGTCGAGCCATTGTCACAAACAACAAAATGAAGCACCTTTGTATTTGTGCAGATGTTCCATAGAGCGCCGTAGCAGAAGTGACGTAAAACTGCACTATTTGGCTGTTAAATGTTGGCTCTCCGTCCATATTTTGAGAACTATTTCTGGCACCATTCAGAGTAAAGTCAAAATGATAAACACGTTTTGTTGTTGTCTGCTATGTACTTGTCTTGTTACTAGTTTAATCCCCCTTATATTTGTGTAATATTTGTCTTCTGCGCATATTTGATGTATTTTTTTTTAGCTGCGGGCGTCATTCAGGGTGAGGTCAAATTAGAAATATGCTCGGTGAATCGTCTGTGATGTAATCATGTTGTTAGCTGCTACAAATATAATCCAAATCAATTTAATCCAGAAAGTGTCTGCCTTCAATAATACAGAAATTTGCTGCTGTTAATGGACGCATTTGTAAAGATTTAATCCAAAACATACTAGGTTTAAAAAAAGTTCGGTGTCGGTTTACGAATATAGTTCATGTTAATGGAGTTATGCTTGGTGTATATGTTGTGTGTTTGTGTGAGGGGGGGGGGTGGCGTCTTGGTCGCACTACATTTACACACATGTACTTTATGTGACCTGTTAATTTGTGTATAATGTAGCGTTATGGTTCTGGTGTTTATGCCTTTTATTTTAATATCATAGTATCAAACATTTACTATATTTAGGATCGTTTATATATATATATATATATATATATATATATATATATATATAGTCTATTATTGTATATTGTTATTAATCCTTAGTTTACCTCAGATATAACCACGAAGTGCATTTATTGTGTGTGTGTGTGCTCCTGTGTGTGTGTGTCTGTGTGTGTGTGTGGTGTGTGTCTATCTGTATATATATATATATATATATATATATATGTGTGTGTGTGTGTCTATATATATATATACATATATATATATATATATATATATGTGTGTGTGTGTGTGTGTTCCTGCCATATTGTATAATATCCGTATTAATTACAAACAGTTGGAACTTAATAAAACAACTATAATGTTATCTCCTACTATTATTATAACTTGATACGATCCAGTGAAGTTATTTTCGGTGTGATATAAGATTTAGTCACAGGTGAAGAATTTTCTGTTCAGATGACGCTTTACAGGTATGAATGAGGGCTTCCAATGGAGTATATTTTTAAACAGTCCGGCTCCATATCCCTTCTCCACGATACCCCCGCCCCTTCCCCCAAGGATCGTATAGGTTTACAATTGTCCCTCACAGTAGTAAGAGGAAGGCGATACTAAATATATGTTTTTAAGTTGATGTTTCGTTTTAGCCCTCTCACCCACCTACCCACTCACTGACTCATTTACTCCCGCACTCTCTCTAGCAAATACGACTGTAAATGATGTTACGATTGCAGACTATAGATGTCACAGTCGACGTCCGATAAAGAAGATGACGGACGACTAGAGGTCACAAATGTCGACTGTAATACCTTGTTGAGGAGGAGAAGAACGACCTTCGTAATGCCATATAGGAACAGCTTATAGTAGACTTGTCGTAGTTTTATTGTTGTTGACCGAGTAGGTATTTTCTCTCCTACTTGTGTGGATAGCACATCCGACTCGTCATATCGTCGATGAGATTGCCCTCGACGCCCCAGCACTCTTATGTCATTGTGTGCCCGTATATATATAAAGATCTATGCCACCCGAGTCGCCGAGTGAGCGAGTGCTGGTCGTGGCGGTGGTCGTGGTGGTGATGGTGCGGTGAACATCGGAAATGCTACGAAATTTGACTTGTCATTAATAAGCCTTTTAACTTATCGCCGCTGGCTAAATATGGCTTGGTGTCACCGTGAAAGTGGTTATCGGGAGTCGGGGGTAATGATGTCGGGGTGGGGGTGACTGGGGGGTGCAGCCGATTGCCTGTCATATCATTTCTGCGGGAATCTCGCGGCTCGCCGACCTTGACATCAATGCGGTCGCGTTAAGTGAATTCACTGATAGGCGGCGAACGTTCGCGATTTAGCCGTGGCTCATACTGCACGATAATGACTACATATAACTAACTACCTGTAACGGACGGGCCCACACACGTCACCGTGGCTTCATCATCGGCGTCATGTAGCCGCATAATGGCGACCACTGTCTTCTCACCATTAATAAACTGATGGCGACGGCGATAATAAACCGTTTGAAAACGGCATCGTTTCGTACATTCCTGGCCAGCGCTGGGCTGGCCCTGTCATTGAGCTGACCACAGTCGTTGACCATTAGTGTGGAGTGTTGGCCGCTTCTTAAGACACGGGAGGTTCTACTCCGAGTTGTCGGTGATAATGTTTAATTACTCTCTCTCTCTCTCTCTCTCTCTCTGTGTGTGTGTGTATGTGTGTGATGGATGGGGAGCGTTTTGTTATCGGAACAATGGGTGTATTCTTCACGACGGCGAGAGCTGATCTCTGGTACATGCGTGCGTGCGTGTGTTTATGTTTTGTGTGTCGGTGCATGCGTGGGTATGGCAATGGATAATGCAGTAATACCAAAGAATGTTTATTGTTTATTTAAAGGGAAATGTTCAGAATCATGTATAAATGTACGTAATTTTGTTTTATTATGTATAATATATATAGGTTTATATTTCCCACCAAACCCTCAGAATAAATGGTGTTTTATGTTGATCAATGGTTATCTGTTATAATAAGCGTCTGGACGCCATTTCGACTTATGTTTTCCTGAATTTTCTTGGCTACAGAAGACATTTTCCAAAGATGACGTCATATAGGAGATAGCTCTTTTATAGGGTCTTTCAGTTTGTGTATTCAGTGGTCTCCTGTGTTATGTGTATTATATATTTTATTCCTCGGTACCTTATTGTAAAACGTGTAAAGATTTGTTGTTGTCCCGTATAAAAATAGTGCAGCTTATACGGTTTCCGAAAATGACGTCACACGCAATACATTTCTCGCGTAAGTCTAATTTTTACACATAAAAATTTATCATCCGAAACCGATAGATAACCTGTCATGTAAATAATCAGTTATTTGTAAATATAATTATCATATAGAAGCAATAAAGAAATTGACAGATTCTTTATACGATCTTTAATCATTCCGATGGCGCAGTGATTAGATCGCTGTGCTATAAACCTGTAGGTTGTGATTTCGAACCCGGCTCACCTGTGTTTATGGAATACGTTTCTCCAGGGAAACATCTCTCGGCTTTATGTCCTAAGTGTGACTATCGCTGAGGCTAAACGGTCATTTCAGTTCAATTATTACCCCCCTTTGATTGATAGGTTTTAATAAATTTAGAGGTGTCAGAAATTTAGAGATGTCTTTTATTTCGGAAAAACAATTAGTTGTGTATCTGTAGTGATTTTATGCGCTAGTTGCGTTCTACTCAAACGATATGACGTTTACGGTCTAATCACCTTTTTAAAATTCGATTATCGATCCTGGGCAACTTTACGAGACGACCGATTCTGAAAACAATTGTCAGCCGCAGTTCGATCTAACATTGTATGTAATTTCACTTTGATGAAGTCAGTTTAATCGGAGTGGGATCAGTGGCCATTTCGCGTTCAGGGGCAACATATCACAGACACCATTTAAAAAATCCCAAACCTTAAGTAATATTGCCGTTATAATAATAATTATATGTAGCTTATTTTACTGTCATTTTTCATATATAGGGCGAAAGTATGTGTGGGATAATGCAGAATGGGATGGGGTATTTATCACGTAAACATGATAATGATTATCTTTAATATTGATTGCTTCAAATGAGTCTTGCGTAAATGTACTTTATGAATGGAATGATGCATACACCGATGTTCACTGGTTGGATGCAAATTAAGCCAGACGTCGCGGCATCATTTACCCGAATAGATGCCGTGTCCCACACACGTAACACTCGGCGCCAAATCCGGGGATCGATGGTCCTTATCCTATATCCCAGTCAGTCAGTCGTGTTATAAAATAGCCCAGTTGTGTTTTGGTAGAAAAGTAGGAGGGCGCCAGCGACCCCGACAAAAAATATAAAAAAAATTAGCCCGATCTCGGATGCCAAGAAATTATTTATACAGGTGCACTATAGCTATTCTCGGAGCTGGCCAACTTATCAGATAGTGTCGGCGAAGATAAGCCCTTCCCCCACCCCCCTTATGCCATATAGTTTATATCCGTCCGTATATCTGTATCGCAATAATACCGGCCTGTGTTGGGCCCATTAGGAAATCGGCGAACATTTCGGTTGGCGATAACGGCTACTTTGGTCATTTCCGCTTCGCCCAGTTCGCCGTCCAGCGTGGAAAAGCTTTTCGGCGAAATTATCAACTTCCGGTGGTCGGCGTGGGCCGAGCCGATACCCGGTCTTATCACGAGAGACACAAATACCCGTGTGAAACCGGTACCGTCTGCCAAAGGTGGGTATTTCGGGTATCGGGCCCGCACGTCGCGACACCACCCCAGAAATGTCGGACGTGCTCGGTCATCGCCCAAGGACGGGTTTTCTCACCTCTCCGTTCGCCGGCGACAGTCGGCGGAGGGCGAGTCACGTGCTCGGCCGAGGCGTTAACGCCGCTGCGAGACGCGGTATGCTAGCCGCAGGAGAACGGGGAAGAGTGCACCGCGTTCGGAACCGGGCAGCGCGAGCCCATCCGGTGGGCTGGGTTACTTCAAAGGAAGTCGGAGGCCGTCTCGACCGGGACTCCGGTTCTGGATAGCCGGAGAGGCTGGAGCGCTATCGGGACGTGTGTGATTGTTGACATAGGCAACGAGCGGGCAGACGGCTACTCGGCACCGATCGGATTTCATATTTTGATAATAACGGATCAGGTGTAGCCGGAATCCGGCCCGAGCCATCCGGCTCCATATCGCCGCCGATCCTAAAATCCGAGTAATTTAGGCTGTGCCAAACAAGCGACAGCCTGGGGATACTCCCCGAACTACAAGCAAGCAAGCAATCCGAGTAAGACGGTCGACCGACGTAGATCTTGGTTTCGTTAGTTCAATATCGAATCCAGTTTTCCTCGTTTCATCGTTTGGAGCTTCTCATCCTCCCCCCCCCCCCGCCTCATCCCTTCGTCCTCGGCGTTTTACCGGACGAAAATTATCCCAGTGTGTGATAGTGTGTCCAGTAACTATGGGTCATTCATTTTATTAGCAGAATCACGGTGGACACTATACGACGAAAGGTGGAGGAAGGTCGGTTGTATATAATATAATAATAATAATAATAATTGGCCAAAATGGCAGGTTTTTTGCGTGGCTGGCAACCTCCAATGAGGATGACGTAATTACAGCTTCTCCACGGAGACTAATTCTAAATAAATTTAGAATTTACAATATATGGCATATTTGATTGAGAAAACCTTTGTCTGTTGTCTGGTTGGGTGAAAAACTCCTCCTACTATAGTGCAACGGCCGAGGGGCGAACCTGCGACCTCCCACACAGAATGGCCATAGCCATAGGTAAATAGTCTCACGCTCTACCAATGTGGCCGATATATATATATAAGTTAAAGTATAATGTTAATTGATAAACGGCGACGGACAATTGTTATTGACTGTCGAAATCCGATATTGATTGTTTATTTTTTATAATATTTCACGGCCAGATTGATCGGTTACGGCCACGTCGAACGTTCATTCGTCGTTTGTGTGTGTGTGCGCGTGTGCGTGCGTGCGTGCGTGCCCGTAGGGGGCACTTCGATAGTACAGTGGATAGAATTTTGCTCTGTGAAACTCCATACGTCAAGAGATTCCAATATGAGTGATGTCTGTGATTGATGCTAGGAAGTAGATCCTCGGCCTTAGTCTAAACAAACCACCCACTCACTTACTCAATCTTTCCTGGCGTGGATTAGTCAAAATCTGACCTTGGAAAATTCAGTATTCCAGGACACTCGAATTAGTGTGGGACCCTAGAGTCATTCTACCTGAATATATATATATATATATATATATATATATATTATAATTGGGAACGAGTAAAGCCTTGAACAGACCGCATTGAGCAGGCTTCTAACTCAATAGGAGTACTTTAATAGAAATTGCACACACACAGTGTATGTGTGGATCACAACAGTGTTCACTGGGAAATCATTGTTCGATTGAACCCACTACGCCAAGACAATCACAAATATGTGTGCATGTGTGCGTGTGTGTGTCTGTGTGTGTGCGTGTGTGTGCGTGTGTGTTACTGTAGTTGATTAGACAATAAGAATCACACAATTTGTTTGTTAAATTACTTTTTTAATAACCGATGTTTGATACATTATCTTATTAACATTATAAATTACACAACAAATGCGTCTGGTGGCAGTGCTTGACACCCAAATACGTCATATATATATATATATATATATATATATATATATATATATACATATATCCGAATACATATAATTCGCGTTATTGTTTTGCCTTGGCAACTAGATTCTTGCACCAACTGTTACCATAGCAATTAAGTATGCGATAAACAAATTTCTTGAACGCCGATGTCTGCTCGCTGTCTCGTTTGGTTTCGAGGAATCGAAAGAGAAAGCTAAGACTTAAATAATAAGGAAATCAAACCGAGGAAGGTTGGGCCAAACGAGGTGAGAATCGTCCACGATTTCGCAGCCGAAAGACAAATACAACGAAAACCAGTTGGAAGGCACATCGGATAGGATTGAGGCTTGTAAGAGAAGAGGCCAATAATGCGCACCGGATTAATCCAGAACAGCGTGGAGAATTCAGTGACAGAGAGAGAGAGAGAGAGAGCTAGCTAGCTAGCTGTGTCTGTACGCCCAAATTGAAGCCTAACACAGCCAATCTACGTAGAGTTTGTTTAATCATCAACAGTAGCAGACTAGGCTCCATATTCGTTTCCATTGCTGACTTTTTACAGTGTTGTACGTGTGTGTGTGTGTGTGTGTTTGTACATTGCACGAGAACTGTACAACTTTAGCCTTTTTTAAATAGCAAGCACACGCCAAATATTTACAGAATACATATATATAACAGTATCTTGTGAACAACGCTTATTATATATATATATATATATATATAATCTTTGCACTTGTTCCATTCACTTTCAGTGTACAACACCTAAGAAATAGCAGTTTTAGAGGTCGAACCATATATTGAACTTGACATGATACATCGGATTGTTTATATATATATATATATATATATATATATATATATATGCAACCAAAGGATTTGTTGTCTTGTTCGTACACGTAATAACAACGTTGCCAACACGCTCGCCCGTACACACGTACGCACGCACGCACGCACGCAGACATCAACACACAGCGGGACGGACAGTTCGGATAACGGCTTAATGTTTGAAAAAACAAAATGCACAGGATTCACTTCAGTCGATGGTCCAGCCTTGGAGTGACCCGTTTCAGCCAAATTTGGTCATAGGGCGTATAACGATCGCCCTCCGACCGATTATTTACGTTTCACGACATGCACCGAAGTGGATAAACGAAGCTTGACACCGTGCACCAATCGGATAAAATAAAAGGGTAATTAATCGGGTACAACTACTGCACCGTTTCAGATATCACCTCTCGGAACAATAACAGAACCGAGCGGATTTCTTTTAGCATCCCATGCACGATGCCGCTTAGAAGTAACGAATTTTGACGAGTTAACCTAGTTCGCGTTCCCGATGGTCGCCTTGATAGAGGTATTAGGTTTTGTTGTTGTTGTTGGTGGTGGTGGTGGTTTCTTTTAGAAGTGTACTTTATCCGAAGCCGTCCGGTTTATGACACGTGCACCCAAGGCCGTGTATGCCAAAACCTGGATGGAAGGACACTGTGTGTGGCAAAATGTGTGGACCAACCAGAAGACGTATTCTGAGACGATGTTCTCACATCGTTGTTGTTGTTGTTAGACAATTATCACCTTTGTACGCCGATTCATGTAAAGTCAATCCATCGTAGAACGCACCGAGGAAGCACAACAGAGAGAGGGAGAGAGAGACTTGCCCAGTTCAGGGTGACATCGAGCTGCTGGTTCGTAGCCGAGCCGTGCGTCTTGAACACAGAGAAGGTAGAGAGCCACAACACACACACACACACACACACATACACATACACATCACAACACACACACATACACACACAAACACACACACGCGGTAACGACCAACGACTTATAACAGGCTCTGTTTCATCTCAGTATGAACCCATACCGCGAAATACGATGGAAAGCAGTTTGTTCACACGACATATGCTGGGATGACGACAGCGACGACGACGACGAATAAGAAGCTCGGCAGGACACGTAATGGCTGAAGAAGGGAAGGACACCATCGAGACTTCGACACGATGTGTCTATGTGCATTGTGTCTGCGTCGTTCGGGGCGCAGCCTCAGGTAAGGATTCCATTTGTAGGGCGCTGCGGTGCGGCATGCGGCAACACAAGGCAACGGCCTGATTTAACAGCATTGATCCCTCCCTCTCGTGTGGGCGGCCGCGGATGCGTTTTGTCACCGGATGCCAACACGATGAATAGAACCGTGTCGCCCCTCAAGAACCGCACAAGGAATTTCCAAGTGTGACATCATAATAGAGGTTATTTATCCAAATTTAAAAAGACTGGCGTATTTAAGATTATTTTTGCTTCAGAAATCATTATTATCTTTATAAGCCAGATGATTACTTATTATTTATGGAAGAATCATAGGGTTCCTTATAACAAATAATGTACGGTTATTATTTTGTTATTGTTAAACCATGAGTGCTGTGACACGGGGCTATGTATTTGGGGGTTGGAACCAACGAGTGACAAAACGGCACCGCTTTTGCTGGCTTCGAATCACGTAAAGCGTATGTGGCATCCGCGTACCACTTGCTACAACGACACGCCGCATGCCGCTCGCCGTATCCGCGCACATATGGAATCCCGGCTTTAAGGTCGGTCTGGACAGCAATGATCATCGACAGCCGCACGCTTCAACCACCATCTCGTCGTAGTTCTTCAGCACCACCTTGCCCTGCTCGTCGATGTAGAGCAGGGCCAACTGGCCGAGCTCGGTGGGCACGCAGCACGGCTTGGGCACGGCCTGCGGGTCGACTGAGTGGACGAACTGCTGCACGACGGCATGGTTGGTCGTGTTGAAGTGGTCCGACATGTGGAACGGGCACTCGCCATAGCAGTAAAAGGCGTCGTAGCCGGGCGGCGCCACGATCCAATCCGTCCAGCCGACGTCGTGAAAGTCGACGTAGAGCGCCCGCCGGCGGCAGTCCCGCTTGTAGTCCCTGTCCTTGCGCGGCCGATCCTTGCGCCGCTTGCCGCGGTTCTTCTTCGACCGCTTCCTTCGGTGGCCGTTCTTCCTCTCCGTATTCCGTTTGTTGCGCCGCTCCTTCTGGTGCGACGTCTTGCCCGGCCTCGCCCGATCCTGGCTGTAGGTGACCAAGAGCGGCTGGTGCGCCTCCCAATCGTCTTTGTCTTTGGGCTCGTCGCGCGAGCGACCATGCCGACGGAGCGGTTCCGCAGACCGTTTCAAGCGGACGTGCCGCAGCGGACTAGGCTCGCCGCTCAGTCTCGAGAAGCGGACGGCCAGGCCGTGGTTGGGGGCCGCGCGCCACGCTTCCAGGGCCGGCGTCACGTCGAAGCTCTCCCATCCGGAGCGGGCCGGATCGACGACGCGAGTGTCTATGAGCCGAGTCACCGGGCCGTCGTCTTCCGTTCCGGACGACCGGCTACCGGGATCCAGAATCTGGTAGACGTCAATCCTGTGCCTTTGCCTCGCCAACTCTCCGAGCGTGTTGTTGTTGTCGTCGTCGTTTTTGTCTTCCTGCTCGGAGGAAGCCCATTCCGGTGATGGTGGCGTCCTCTGGGGTCGAGAATCGACGATAGCCTCTCGGTATAACCTCAGTTCGGCTGCCTGCAGCACTTCGTGACCCGGAAATGAAGTAATGTTGAATTTTAATCGCACCACGTTCTCCGGGTGTTTGTCTTCGTCTTCTGGAAATAAAAGAAAACCAAAGTCAAACGTTATGCAAACTGCCCCGAGCAACGACTCGCTAATGGCCTCATATTCTCATCCGACGCTACAGAGCAACGAGCACCACGGGCTTGTGTGGACAGACATGTATTCGGTGTAAAATGTACTAATAACATGTCTCGGTCTGTATAAGGACGTACACAGAGAGAAGAGCACCTAGACATAATGGTCATTCTCGGGGATAACTCTCGATTAAAGCTGTTTTTGCCATTTGAAACAAAAGTGCAGGCTATTTGTCTTCAGTGAGTAGGTTAGTGCGAACGCTTCTCTCGACTGAAACATGGAATACGAAATGGGACGAAGAACCCCCCCACCCCCAAGGTCGGCTGTGGCAAGTCGCGATGATATGGCTGCCCACGGCAACGAGATCTTCACGCTGGCCCTCCCCTCAACAGACGAATAAAGCCAGAATATGATCGTTAATTTGGAAAAAGAAAAAAAAAACGTCACGTCAACACCAAATCCCATTAGTCAGGCATCAAACCAGCCTGCTACTAGTACACTGACTACTCTTATAGCCGGCAGAGTGTTATCGTTTTCGGCGAGCCAGCGTTCAGAATACGACCATTGGGTAGGAACGCAGAGAATCAAATGCTTCACGTTGTTACCGAGGACGGACCGTTCTCGGAAAACGAAGATTCTGCACTTCATAAAAAGGTCCCATTAACCACGGCCGAATGAATACGGTGAAAAGTAGGAAGATGGGGGCGTCTGTTGTCGTTTCTTCTTCTTCTTTCTAATATACCCCTTTTTTCTTTCATCCAATATATTCTATCTAAATAACAACACCGCGTTCATTAACCGAAATTATCAAATTAAATTTATTTCCTTTTTTTAAAACTCTAAATCCGGGCCTTAGACTCGGTGAACCTATACGGGACTGGCCACGAAACAACAACACGACCAAATGCCAGTGTCTGCTAAAATACGTGTAACACGTAACCGATTGCATGCGGTGTAAAAGTTTAACCCGCTGTAAGCGTGGTGTTCGGTAATAGGTCGGGTCTGTATGTACCATAACCGGCAAGTCTGTGTCCCACTCGATGAGATGAAGAGTGTGAAGAGAATCACTTGACGATGAAAGGCTCGGTTTGTTATCACCTGTAAGTGGCCATCTTCATATAGAGTAGCTCTGGTTCTTCGCATTAAAAAGAGAAATATCACATCCCAGGTGTGCATGGGTGCGTGCGTACGCGCGCGTACGTACGTGCGTCTATATATGTGCGTGCGTGCGTGTGTCTGTCTGGTTATCTCTCTGGTTATGTCTGCCTCTATGTATGTCATTGACTGAATGAGTCAGTGAGGGAGTGAGTCAGTCAATCTGTCTGTCTGTCTGTCTGTCTGTCTGTCTGTCTGTCTGTCTGTCTGTCTGTCTGTCTGTCTGTCTGTTATGTCTGTCTGTCTGTCTGTCTGTCTGTCTGTCTAGTCATCAGGTATATATCTGATGTCTGTTCTACTGAGGACGTCTTCAACAATCGCTGTTAAGCTATTATTATTATTATTATTATTATTACTACTTAGGTTTTCTTTTCATATACAACGTTGGTTGAAACATCCCCCCCCCACACGCACATACACACACATCCCGGTTTCTCGCCGTGCCGTCACACATTACCCACACACCTGACAGGTTAGTGTCAGGTCTTGTAAACATATATTCAACCACCTCGGGCTCTGTCAACAAGAGACACACGTGTGCGCTGTTTACTCAGAGACCGGTGGGGAGGCTTCTCGGCGGGGGCATATCTCAGCGTTACGAACCCACGGCCACGGCCCCGTTAGTGTCGGGGGCACCACCATGCACCAGCACCACCACCACCATCATCTTTTACATCCTCACATCACCACGGCGGCGTGCCACCCTCTGGTCGGCTCTTTGTCGGATACCGTAATCTACTAGACACTCTCGGCTCGGAATTAGTCGAGTTGATTTAGTGATTGTTCGGCTGTTTACTTGCTTAGTCCCTTTCTATGTTGGCGAGCCTTTCGCCGTAATCCTTTCGGTTGTCGACAATAACCTTGTCGCAGCGGACACCTGCACAGATGGAAGGCGCTTCAGGGGGGCGCCCCGAGACGCGGCAACCAGTTAGAAGCCGTTGACGTGAAGGGTGTCTTTTTTGCAAACGTTTTTCCATTCTCTCTCTCTCTCTTCTTATCATCCGAAATGTTCTAATCGCGCTCTTTGGCGATGTAAACGCGCTTCCTCGGCGACGACTGCTTCGGATCAGAACTGCTAAGTCGCCGCCTCAGTCGGAAGACGGTAACGGCTCCAGCGAGTCGGGGCCCGGAGACTTTCTCCTTTCGGAAGGTATATATTACCATGGGCCCGCTATACACTGGGGCGGGCAGCCCCGAACTTAAACCGAACTAACCCAGACAGGAAGCACGCCTAGCTTGAGAGGTGTTCTTCGCAACTGAGAAAACACGCATCACGTAATATTTAATAATCCGCGAATACTGCGGCCATTGTTCGGGTGTTTGTCCAACCGAAATTTCGTCCGAGGCGATTAGCGAAATTTGGTCTGATCAATTTCGAGCCGTCTTACATCTGAGAGCGGCGACGATGCCACAGCTGGAAAGAAGCGAACCCGATCGGAGCTGAAATGTTCGGAGTGCACCAATGAGTGTTTTGTCTATAGTCTCGGTTCCGCTCACACCTGGGACATAAGGCGGGAGGGGTATTTTTAACGCGAGGCTGGGAAATGAAACAATCTAATAAGATTTTTTATGTCGCCCGGATTCGAGCCGAGATCACGAGCTCCGGTGGTGCGCAGTAGTCCCCTACCAGTCGCGCCAAAAGGGTGGCGTCCTAAAACGCGGACTGCAACGACACGGGTGTACATCATATCGGAATACGAGTGCCACTTACCTGTATCGAAGAAGCTTCTGATTGTGTTACTGTTGTGCAGTGCTGTCCCCTGGTGGACGGGTGGCTGTCCTCTGTGCCTCTGGTACAGTTCCCTCATATACTGAGGTACGGTCACTTGGCCGCTGGGCCTAGGCCGCGATTGTAATCCGACAATCTTCAGGAAGCTAGACTCCAAATTGTTTAGCAGCTGCTCGCGTTCTCGCCTCGACAGCTGCGAGATTCGCGACGGCTGCGCATCCGGGCGGCGCTGATCACGTGACTCGGCCGTCGGCGCCATTTTGTTCGGACTTTTGCTACGTATCACAGATTTAGCGACGGAAGATCGGGCACCGGCGGGACGCCGCGTCCTGCTGCCCGACTCGGGCACAGCACCGTCTACGTCACTGGTGATTATCACATTTTCATCATCACTCGCCGACTGATCGGCGAAACGTTCACGTGACGAGGATTCTGCCTCGGTGACGTCATTACCGTTGAACGCCGTCGGCGCGTCGCCGTCGTCGTCTACCGACGATCGGCCGCCTTCTGGTCGGACGTCCCGCAGTCCGGAAGGCGTCGCTTCTACCCAGATGTCGCTTCCGGTGGCGGTCGCGTGCGCGAGGTGGCGGTCTTCCGGTGGCGGCGCGGCGGCGTCCTCTGATTCGAAGCCAAGAACTAGAAAACTACTCATAAGTGCGGCGATAACTATTGATCTGGCGATCTTCATCGTGCCACAGAACAGCACCTGAAACGACAGAGAGAGTGAGAGAGAGAGTGAGATAGAGAATGAGAGAGTCATAAATGTGAGATGGGCATTCCTGATAGCGCACACCTGGTGGCCGAGTTTTATAAGCAACGATGGCACGCAGATAAATATGGTAAACATAGAGGCTCCGGTGACGGAGTCCGGGGCCAGATGACGTACATTCCGTCAGTCGTATCCGTCAATTGGAAGGAACGTGATAGATGATGACACCAACCGGCGAAAAGCTAAACGTCTCGCGTCCCCACCGCCGACGACCACAGACGGCGAGCGACCGAAAAACTCCCCCCCTCCCCCCCCCCCACCCGATAACGCCAACAGTCGAAACTGATGAATATTCATTCATGGCCGTGAATATTCATTCGTTCGTTCATTCATTCCGCAGACGAGTTGGGAGGGCCGTGATAGATTTCGATTAATTCGAACGCGGCTAAGCGTTTATCAAAACACCGCACGACGGCGTTATGTAATTATGAATCGCGCGAGATGGGAGATAATTATAGGCGCATGGATGAGGCAGCGAGTTGGGTTTTGCCATTTCGGTACATTCATACATACATCCATCCATCGAGCCACTCGGCGGAGTTCGATGCGACTGTCTCTCAAGTGTTGGTCGTCATCGTACTAGTAGTGTTGGTGTAAGTGTGGTGGTACATGGTGGTGGTGGTGTTTGTGTGTGTTGGGGGGGGGGGTTCTTATACTCTTGGCCAGTCCGAGAGGGCGATGGTATGTCTCTCTGGCTACTGTGAAGCGAGCTCTTCGAGAAGCTACGAGTGTTTATGTGTAATTACCGATAATGCTCGATAAGAATTCTGTAGTGTTATGAGCAACCAATTTATTCTCATCGTCCCATAGATCGTAACCTTCCGTCCGTCACCCCATCAACCACGAGTCGGCTGGCCGTTGTCCCGATTCTATCTCGTAATTACTACGCATTCCATAAACGTACGCTTGCGAGTAGTTCATCGTCGGTTATGCCGTTGCAGCTGTGTATTGCAGATGCTATTGCAGAAGCTGTACATCGCTGCTACTGTTGCTGCTCCTGTAGTAGTAGTAGTAGTAGTAGTTGTTGCTGATTATGATGCTGATGCTAATGATAAGAATATATCGTGAGATGATGCCTTTTCGGGAATGACGACTTCCTACAATTGGTACCTCAACAGGTCAGTATTTTTCGCTGAAATGAAGCCTTCCGTACTGGAGTGAATATTCGGTGCATTCCTCGTCGTCAGGCATCATCTATCCTGAAGGTTTCCAAATACGAAACCCACCATCATCCCAGTATACGTCGGCATTATTCCAAACCTTATCGGCTCGTCGGAGGTCCCTTTCTGACGCTGTTCTCCTCCAACTTTTGCCTTCTCCAGGTTGCTCCGTGTGTGCGCATTTCTTGTCGGCCGCGTCTCGCGAATTTGTTCACAAAATACATCAAATCGAGCAAAAATCCAGGTTCGGCTCTCGCTTAGCCCGCTCTCTCACCTCTCTCTGATCTACGACAGAGCTACACGCACGCATGCACGCACACACGCACAACGCGTACACCGGCGCGGAGCGCACTTCGCTGACCGTTTTTTCGCACGGCCCGTCCTCGGCTCGCTAAAGGCCCACACCTGCAGATCGCCGTATCTGATATTCTATTCAACTGATAATTGCATCCAAGACGAGACCATCGCTAAGCGCTAAGCGAGTTATGACAATTAGACACCGCAGTAGGTAGACATTTAACGGAGATTTGGCCGCACCTCGCCAACAACGTCTTGGTAGTATAGTAATGTTGATGGGGTTTGTGGGGCTATACGTGCGTCTCTCTCTCTCTCTCTCTCTCTCTCGAGGACTGAGCGTGGAATTGGTATGACAACCGCGACGAATTTATCATGCTAGGTTCGGCGATGTTTTGTAACCCGATCTGGCCCAGCTCCTTAACGTCACCGGGCTAGCACACCTGGCATCACGTGGGACTGGTTTTATCATGTGTGTGTGTGTGTGTGAAAAGGTACTGGTTAGTTTGTTCGTTTGTCTGTTCATCCGTTTCTCGGTTCGTATGTTCCCCCTCTCTCTTCCTCCCTCTCCCTCCCCCCTCTTTCTGTATGCGTGATCGTGCGTACGTGCATGTGTGTGTCAGTTCGTACTTCTGTGTGTGCGTAAAATAACACCGTCTATCGAAAGGAAACTGATAATGAGGCGTGGTCCACCGAAAACGTAGATATCGGCAATTCTGGATCCGGTCCAGATCCCACTTCCGGTAGGTATATATGGCTGGCCGTCAACAGGCGCTAATCTCGACTGGTCGTTGCTTGGCACGTCACCTGTCTAACTAGCTACCTGTTAGTGGGTGGCTCGGCTCGGGGCGTACATGTCCAACGATACCAAAACGACCGAGAAAGGGTGGGGGGAGCCTTGATGGTTCGGCTTGGGACGAGTTTTATTTATCCCCCGCTCGTTCCCTATTTTTACGCCAATTGCTAATCGACATCAAAGTCGGACGACGTGAAAGTGAATCTAATCTGTGTAATGTCTGCCAGAGATCGCGGGCGAGCGGCAAACGGAAGCTCGCTATCTCTCCCGCTACCGAGCGGCGGCCCCGGACTACTTTATCGATCCAGTCAGCGCGAGGCTGATCTGAAATTCGGTCGGCCAGAATATTTGGATTTTGGCGGCGCGTTTTTGTTGCTCGTTTTACCGGTAGTAGCTGTAAATGTAGTAGTAGTAGTAGTAGTGGTAATAGTTTATAGAGCAGGCGGGATGCTGTTTACTGAAATCGTCATCTTAACATCTGTATTTGGGACATACGGTTGTCCAAGGAATGTGCAAGGAGTGAGTGGTGAGTGAGTGAATGAGTGAGCGAGTCAGCGAGTCAGCCAGTCAGTCATTCAGTCAGTGTTGTGTTTAGTCTCGGCGCTTGTCATACCTGAGACACGTGCCCCAGGGATGATCCTCTAAGGTAGCACATCACAAACACGCTCGTACTCTAACAATTTCGGTATTTGATAACACGGTTCGGTCACCAGGAAAATCCCCGGGATCAGAGTAACCTAGCTAGTGCGAGACCCGAGAAACAACAACAGACCTAACCACATATACCTCTAATTAGTAATAATGTTTTAAAATTAACTCCGAGTTCGAATCCCGGTGCTATATGTGTCTGGGAGATGTTTTCCTATGAGTTGCACCTCGCCCACGTGTTTCAGACGTTACCAGTGCCGAAACTAAATAATCCACTCACAACCCACTCACTGACTGTTTTAAAATCGGATCAAACAAATTACTAGGACTGAACACGTGCATGATCCAGAGCTCGTCCGGTCGTGGGTGAGACTGATCCAGGTATTAATGATGTGTATAACATTTGATGGCGTGTAGATGTAGACACTGTGCCAATGACGATTCTTCGAGCCATTGGCAGTCAGCTTGTCTCAAACGGAAGGCGCTTGTTTGCGTAGGTATGATCCAATCGGGGAAGGAATCACGATACACGTAAGACCCGTCGCAGAGATCCCACACACACACACACACACACACACACACACACACACACAATCGTTGTATTATGAATCCATAATTAGATTAACCGGATCACTTGGCTCAGTGTTCAGCCCAGCGGGTGGTCCAGAAACGTGGGACCGAGGTTCGTCGTCCTGGTTTCCTCACCCAAAGGGCCCCCACATCTTGATGTTGGTATTAAATGACGACAGATAACTAGCCAGCTAGCTGTCGGGAGCGAGTATGGATCAGAAGTGCGGCCATGCAGCCATATTTCTCGGTGTTATTCTAGTTTCATCTTGTGGCCGATATTATGGCCTCTTCGAGCCGACGGGAAGCATCCATATCAATCCGGACGGCGGGCGGGCCGACTTTAATGCGTTATTCGGCCCTACTTCACCTGACGGGCAATCTGCCCACCAGATGGCGCGGCATATCGTGTTTATATGCTGCACGTGCCGTATGGCCGCCGTACAGCGACCGGGTCAGCCAATCCAGACCGTGTCCAGCGGAAGATCAACACGTTCAAGAACAACCAAGAAAGCTTCGGTAGCTTACCGCATCAGCGACTATGTGGATCGTGGACGAAATGGATTGTTGTCGAGTGACGGATGAGTGGCGAAAGCTCCGCCTCCTTTTCCGGGTTTTATTGTCCGTTTTGGTGTTCGATCAGAGATTAGAATCAGTAGATCATCTGTGGCGTCTATATTTTCAGGTGATACATTCTAGCAGCGAGTTATCCCCAGGGTGATGATGATGATGATGATGATAATGATGATGATTGATGTTTTACGGCCACTTTTGTGCACATGATAGGCTAAATGGGCCGAGCGATCTCCAAAGGTAATGAAGCGAAGTCAAAGATGAAATATCCTTCAAATATGTCCACGCCGAGATTCGAACTCGGGTAGTAGTGATATGTGGTCAGACGCGCTACCAGTTAGATCACGCAAGTGCCCCAGGAAGTATTATATATGACACAATATAGAAACAGATTTAATAATAATAATAATAATAATAATACATATTTGACAAAGAACAATTATATGGTCATCTTTAGCCGACGATACATAAGGCGGAATTACGTGTGTTTACAGGTGGTGGGGGGGGGGATAAAGTCCCAAATTTCAGGGTGAATGAATGGCTGGCTTGTTTAGCCTCATCAGCGCTGGTCATCCGGAGGGCAACTATCTGAGCAAAAGATATGATCGAATGAAACACCCGAGACACGGGTAATACCGGCATTCGAATCTAGACACGAAGGAATCGCCGCATTTTTTACAGAAAGGGATCGAAAAATATGCCCTGAAAGATTAGGTTAGATCGATTAGAATTGGACAGGCCTCAGAGTCTCGTCAGCCTTATAGGTGCCTCCTCACACCTCGGATACGGATCCGAGAAAAAGAGACAGCCAACCATTCCCCGGACGGATCCCGATCTTCCCGGGACCTCTTGGCCGCCGGCGGGAAGAGGATTATATTGGTAATTATGGCCTCGGGTTAACATCTCGGTCTTGTCGGACAACCTTTGTTTGTTGTCGGGAAAGGTTAGGGCCTTTAGGAACATCTCGACGGGATATGTGCCTCGCTTTCGTCGTCGTATTTATTTGATCGCCTCTGACCCGTTGCCGGCGAGAGAAGTATCACACCTGCCTCTCGTTTCCACGGGTTAGCGACTGATGGGTCAACAGACAACATACCTGGAGCGGTTTAGAGAGCAAGCCATCCGGCTGGGAAAATACACCGCCGCCGCCGGGCTGCCATATTGTTTTATCGGCAGTGTGGAGCCCACTAGCCATTTGACTATTGTTACGGGGTCGTTTTTCGGGCCTTTCAGCGCGCGTGCGCCTTTTATCCGCCTTGAAGTACTCGAATTTGAAGTGTGCGCTCTTAAGCCTC